>JAQQAC010011087.1:30053500-30071123 GCA_029783875.1 Phataginus tricuspis | reverse complement strand
GTGGTACATATACACAATGGAATATTACGCAGCAATAAGAAAAAAACAAATCCTACCATTTGCAACAACATGGATGGAGCTGGAGGGTATTATGCTCAGTGAAATAAGCCAGGCCGAAAAAGACAAGTACCAAATGATCTCACTCATATGTGGAGTATAACAACAAAGAAAAAAAAAATGAAGGAACAAAACAGCAGCAGACTCACAGAACCCAAGAATGGACTAACAGTTACCAAAGGGAAAGGGACTGGGGAGATGGGTGGGAAGGGAGGGATAAGAGGGTAAAAGGGGCATTACGATTGGCAGGCATAGGGTGGGGGGGCACGGGGGGGACTGTACAGCTCAGAGAAGACAAGTAGTGATTCTCATCTCACTACACTGATGGACAGTGACTGTAATAGGGTTAGTGGGGGGACCTGATGAAGGGGGTAGTTTAATCATCACAATATTGCTCATGTAATTGTAGGTTTATGATACTAAAATAAAATAAATTGTAAAAAAAAAATGACTCTAGAGCTTAATGTTTAACACAGTTTTGGTTGGGGGTTTCCTTGCATGTAGTTATATTGCTCTGACCATAAATATCCTGCCTTGCTTTTTCCAGAGACCCTCACCCTACTCTGATTACATCCATGGTCCCTGTCTCACTGGGAGGGGTATGGAGGGCCTCGGAGCTCAGTGTGTGCTGGGTCTGGTGGTCTGGTGTTGAAAGCCTGTAACCACCAATGACCTTGCCTTTGTAATGAGCTTTGAGAACCCTGAAAATTGCCTGGGGCTGCATGGGAAGGGGTCTTGAGATGCTTCAAGGACCTGCTGTTGTTCTTCAGGGAGAAAGAGTGAGGGGCACATTCTAAGGAAAGGGGGGGCCCAACTGCAAGAAGAGCTGTGAGACTTGTAGGTACAGGGTGATTAGGGGGTGAGAGATGCAGACTGGCCAGAGAGAAAAAGCTAGGAAGATGCTGGGGTGAGAGTGTGGAGGGCCTTGAATGCCAGGCTCTGGCATCTGGACTTTATCCTGTAGAATAGGAAATAAAAACGAACACTTGGAGGACTTTAAACAGGGGTGACATAATCAGATAATGAGCTTTAGAAAAATAATTCTGTAATGGGAGAAGCCCAAAGTGTTTCTCAAAGTGTGTTCATTGATTCACTGGGGAGCTTGCTTTTAAATGAAGATTCTGAGGTAGGTACACATCAGACCTGCAAATCAGCTTTTCTGGCTGTAGAACCAGGGAACATTGATTTAGGAAAAAGAAAGGCACAAATCATAAAGACTGAATTTTCACAACTTTTAATGAACACTCAGATGAAAAAACCACCAGCAGCTCAAAAGCCCCTCTTCCTCTCCAGCCGCTGTTCTATGCACCAGGGGTAAACATGATCATTACTTCATAACAAACAATAGTTTGCTTGTTTTAAATATTATATAAATGAAATCACACAGTATACTTTTTTTATCTGGCTTATTTCATTCAGTGTTATATGTAAATTTGTTAGGTAGGAAAACAGATATGAGCAGGGTGGAAAGGGAATTAAGGCCAGTAAAGCCCACACTACAAGAGACTCAAGAGTTAATCAGTTAATCAGTTAAAGCTCAAGAAAAGGCCAGGAGCAACTTGGCCTGAAATGTTTTAATATTCCCCAGATAAGGAAAGGTATCTGAGCACATGTCTTCATTGTGCCAATTAGATCATGCCATTGTAAGATTTACTTTAGCCTGCTAAAAGGCCCAGCTTATTCTTTAACTTAACCTGTATACTGTTTTTTCCTCCTCCAGCCCATAATCAAGTAATTTACAACCTGGGCAATTAATGTGGCAAGCAAGCCCGGCCATAAACAACAGTAAAAGCAAGAAAGATTCCATCTTAAAGATAATATTGCATTTTAAAACCCAGGAAGTTAAGAAGTAAATTTCTTAACATATTCTTTAGCAAAAAGACAATAACTCAGCCCTCCTCAGGGGCAGGGCAGGCAATCTTCTTTGAAATCTCCCAGACCAAGACACCGGTATCTCAGGGAGAAATCAGAGCAGTAAATTTCTTGTGTTAAATTAGTTTTAAATATTCAGAGACCACTTAACAAGTCTGCAGCCCCAGCCCTTTGTCACACTCCTGAAAAAATCCTTAAAAGAGGGACTCCCCAACCTTTCACCTCTCTGAGATTGCCCGCACTTTCTAAGTGCAGAGACTTTACCTCTTTCAATAAAGCTTGAACCTTTCAAGGCACCTCTCCTCCCTGAGGTTGCCTATATATTTTTCTAAGTAACTTTAAATAAAACTTTTATTCTGCTTCACTACTGTGGGTAAAGTGGGGTTCATATGGCCAGGATCCTCACTGAACTTAAAGCACCTGATGATGTAACTGGTCTGTTGCTATGCTACCACTTCCACACCTTTAGGTAATAAGCCATTTATTGTGTTAATATAAAGACTTCCGCCCTGTGCCCTGCATGTGACAGGGTGGCAGGGCTGCAAGGCTGTAGGAGAGCGGAGCGGAGGCTGGAGTGGTGGCAGTGCCGAGGACAGAGGCCCAGAGGATGGTTGTGCGGGATGACTGTACAGAGAGGCCCAGAGGATGGCTGTGCAGACAGAGGGGTCCAGAGGCAGAGACCAGCTTGCTGCATCCGAAGCAGCAGTGATAACACAGACTCACTCTGAGTGAATGGGATTTTAGTGACTGACCTGCCACCTGGAAATAAAGTTGGGTATAACCTTTTCAACCCAAGAACCCTTTGCTGTAAATTTCTTTGGTCACAGTGAATCTATAGCGAACTTGCCTGGGGCTGAAACTCATTTGCAAGACAACTACTGTGTCTCTGTCCTTCAATTCTTCTTTGTGGTGGGGACAAGAACCAAGGAAAATACACAACACACCCCTAACAAATTCACGTTGTTCTGTGTAGTTGTTGACTCCATCACTTTTATCCATTATCTTATAGCCTTTGCATAGTTTCCAGTTTGCAACTATTACCAAAAAAGTGCAGCTATGAACATTCTTATTCATATCTTTTGCCTTTTAAATTATAAAGCAAGATACTAAGGCCTAAAGACTAACTCATTTACAACCCATTTATTAGGCCCATTGTACAAAGAAAGAATGGCCAAGTTCCTAAATGGCCAAGTTCCTACCCTCAAGGAACTTATTTTGACTGGCACAAACTACAATCTACATGGACAGAAAAATAAGTCAAATAACTGCAATTATGATAATAGCTGTGAGGAAAACAAAGCTGAGCTAGAAAAGGGGGAGTTGGAGTGACCTATTTTATGTAGTAGTCAAGTCTCAAAGGAAGAGTAAGAACAAATACAAGAGTGGTGTTGGCACTGCCATGCAGTAAGTATGAACAGAGGGAAGAGCATTCCAGATAGGGGAGAGACTCTGTACACGAGGGGACAGAACAGGGGAGAGCTTGGTCTGTTCAAGACCAGTGTGGCTGAAGCACAGTGATGAGGAAGAAGGGATGGCATAAGATGTGTTTGGATATAGGAATATATGATGCATGGCCTTGTAGATCAGAATATATATTTTATTTTAAAAACTGTAGAAAGTCATCAAAATGTTTTTAAAAAAAGAAGTGCTGTGATTTGATTTGTTTTTTAAAATGATCCCTCTGACTGGTGAGCAGAGAAAAGATTGAAGTGAGCAATGGCCACAGGTCACTAGAGGCTGCTAGAACCCTTCTGGGAAGATACACTGGTATAGGGCTTAGAGGAAAGGACTGAAATACATTTGGGAATTGTCAGCAAAATGATAACAACCATAATCAAGTAATGAAAGGTACCATTGCCATACTTAGACAGATATTCTGCATGTGTTCTGATGTGATGCATCAAGGGCACAGCATTTCTACCAAAAATGCATAATCTGAATCCTGTCATGATGGAGACAAATCCATATTGAGACACATTCTACGAAACAACGAGCCTGTATTTAAAATGTCAGTATTATGAAAGACAAAGAAAGGCTTAGGAGCTGTTACAGATTTTAAAAGACTGGACATGACAACCAAATGCAATTTGTAATCCTCCATTAGATCATGCACCAGAGGAAAAAATGTTTTTCATTTGTTCTAAAGGACCTAAGTGGGCCAGTTGGTAACACTTGAATAAGGACTGTCTAATAGTCTATAATATACTATATATAATAATAGACTGTATTCCTGATATTGATCATTTAACTATGCAAGATAATGTCCTTATTTTTAGGATAGTGAGACAGGGACTGTGGGTGTAGTCAGGGTAGGGGTAGGGCCTCCGGAAAACGCAAGGCAGGATATTTGCAGTCAGAGCAATGTAACTACATGCAAGAAAACCCCCTACCAAAACTGTGTGTTAAACATTAAGCTCTAGGGTCATTCTTCAGTAAAATCAGTTAATATTCTCCAGATAAAGAAGAGTAGCCTATGTTTTTATTATGCTAATCATGTGTAAGATTCACTTTAGCAAGCTAAAAGGCCCAGGCCTATGTGCTGTCTTTCCTCTTTCAGATCTAATGGAGTGGTTTTGCAAACTTGGCAACTAATTTAGCATGCAGACCCAGCTGTAAACAACATTAATAAAAGGCAAGAAAGATTCCACCTTAAAGATAAGATTGCACTTAACTTACTCTTTAGCAAACAATGCCTCAGCCCACCACCTTGGAGTCAGGCTGAGCAGGTCGTCTTGTTTCTTATGCCCCCAGACCAAGATGCTGGTATCTCGGAGAGAAATCAACAGAGCAGGAAGTTACTTGTATCAAGTTACTTGTAAATATTCTAGGACCGCTTAATAAGTCCACACCCCTAAGCTTTTTTCATGTTCTCGAAAAATCCTCATCTGCCTATAAAACCCCTAGACAACGCACCACACCGGGCTATCTTGTCCCCTCCTGGTGTGAGCAGGGAGCTCTTTCCTCTCACTTTATTTCTAAGTAAAAGCCTGTACCTGACTCTCCTGCCTTGACTGTTTGCTAAGCTCATTCATCGGCTTCGTGAACAAGAACCCCAGCATCAATAATCACCTTTGTGTAGAGATAAAGGAACATCATGCCTGCAATTTCAAATGGTTCGGAAAAAAAATTGTGGAGTGACAAGGCAAACGTAAAATGTTAACATTCGGAAAATCTAAGCGAAGAGTTTAGGGGGATTATTTATACTAGTTTTTCAACTTTTCTATAAGTATGAATTATTTAAAATGAAAGGTAAGCAAAATTCCTGGGGTCACTGAGGGAGAGAAAATATCTAATACTAAGCCATGAGCAACATTTACACAAAAATTAGAGTACCAAGTGAAAGGAAAGATGGAAGAATGTTAAAAGAAAAAGTCAAATGGACTGCGGACAGTGTTACAGGGGTAGGCTTAGCTCCTGTGCTCTTCCTCACCCTTAAGTCCCAAGAAACGACTGCCTCTCGCCCACCTAGCACTAAAGCCAATCTCGCTGCTGGCTTTCGCGGAAAGTCCGGCCCGGAATTGATACGCCATGTTTTCCCAGGGAGCAGCGAGAATAAACGCAGTAGACGCCGACCAATCGGTACCCACGTCTGCGTCTCGTTAGCTGCCGGGGGCGGAGCGGCCGCCTTGCACATGCGCACAGTCGGGGAGGCCTTCTTCCTTCTCGCCGGTCGCCGCCAACATGGTAAGTAAGGCTATCGCAAGCTCCGGTTTTGGCGACCTTACCGCTCCACATCCGCTTGGGCGAAGGCACTCACCGGGTCTTAGGTAGCGTGCGGTGAGGGTCCCAGGGCGGGCAGAGCGCAGAGTTTAGGAGTTTCCCGGACGCGCAGCTGGACAGTGCGTGGAGGGCCCAGCGGGCCCGGCGCGCCTTGGGCCAAGCGTGCACGCAGCCACCCCGCGGAGCCGGACGACCGGGGCGGCCGGCGAGGTGTGCTGGGCAGGGGTTGTGCATTCCCCACAGGCTTGGAGGCCGACGGGAACCGGCCTTTGCTGCTGCCTCTAGCATTTCGTTTAGCCGGGTCGTCCGGTGGCACATGCGTGTTCCCCTCAATGTTCTTTTTTTAGCAGTACTTAGCCACATTGTATTTAAGCTGCAAAGCTTTATGAACGAGGGAGAATTTTTAATCAGCCTCGCTCGTTTTTCACCACGCACCTCCCCCACTCCTATTTTAGGTGTTCAGGCGCTTCGTGGAGGTTGGCCGTGTGGCTTACGTCTCCTTTGGACCTCATGCCGGGAAGCTGGTCGCAATTGTAGATGTTATTGATCAGAACAGGGTAAGTGTAAGGAAAAGTGTCACAACTTAACAGGGCAGTGGATGGTATGCAGATAATGGTTATTGTCACAGTGGGAGCGCTGTCGATGGTACCTTTATTTTACCAGTTCAAAGTAGAGATTTCGGATACAGACTTGAGTTGGCCGGTACTACTGAGTTTTAGTATTGCTTCTGCCACTTAAAACTAGCAAGAGCTTTTAACTAGTTATGTGTAAAGAGAGTTCAGAACAACGCCCTGCACAAAGAAAATTCTTGAATTTGAGAACAACAGTCTAAGGGATTGACCAAAAGCTGTGAATGAACTTTAAGATGTTTGTTGAAAATGTAAGGATTAAAGACTCAAAATTGCTTAATTATGTAGTTAAGTTAGTTTAGTCTTTTTTTAAAAAGCACGTAAATAGTAAGAGATTTGATGATTCAGAAAGGAGAAACATACAGGATATCTGTTTTGAATGCTATTATGTTTTCCACTGAGATGTTTAATCTCATGTATTCTATATCCCAGGCTTTGGTTGATGGGCCTTGCACTCAGGTAAGGAGACAGGCTATGCCATTCAAATGCATGCAGCTCACTGACTTCATCCTCAAGTTTCCACACAGGTAACTGTCCACCAACCATCACCCCTCCCCCAGCTTGTTTATACTACTAAAAGTTTTCTTAGTTTAAGTTAAAAAATGTTGCTATCTTGTTTTCCACTTGAGAATACAATAAGCAGTGTTGAAGAGTGAGAGCAGTTCAGAAGAGGGCTTTGCAGTACAGAAGTAAGACAGGCATTATTTATCTTTTAAGTGTCCTTTGATTATGTTTCCACCATATAGTAGTTTTCTGGCTTTGCCTGTATCCAGATTTGCTATCCTGTTTTTCTTGTCACCCTATCTTTCAAGTTTATACAGCAAAGAAATTCTGGTCTCTGAAACATTTTCTAGTCACTTAACAGTTTCAAAACAAAAATACTAACTTGGATCTCTTCAAATACTAGCTATCATTAGTTGAGCATCCAGTATCAGTTACTTGGTAAGTCTTTTACATACATCATGGTACATGAGCCACTGAAGAGGTTCTATTCCTAGATGCTTATGAGAAATTGATTCTCTGCTTATGAGAAATTGATTCTCTGTGTGATGTGGATTGTAGATGTCAATCTGTGTGTTTCTATACAGTTGTCTGTGCTGCAGTGACATTTGATCTTTAAGCATTATAATACAAATGAAAACATGAAACCTAAGGGTTACTTTTACCTCATTCATTATGGAAAAGAAACAGCTTTCTATACATCCATTTCCCTAAAATTATATATATGTGATCAGAGGTTATCTTTAAATACAGAAAATGGACTGGTTTGAGTTTCTTTTTATTAGTAAAATGGTGTGAGATTATAAGACATCCTGGTTTAGTGAACAACAAATAAAAGACATAGTGTGTATCGTACTATGTGTTCTAAGACAACTTAGAGCTGGAGGGATGATTGGGAATTTTGCTTATGCTTTTTTTTTATTAAGATATCATTGATATACACTCTTATGAAGATTTCACAAGAAAAACAATGTGGTTATTACATTCACCCTTATTATCAGTCCCCCCCATACCCCATTGCAGTCACTGTCCAGTGTAGTAAGATTCCAGAGTCCCTATTTGTCTTCTTTGAGCCACACTGTCTTCCCTGTGACCCCACATAACACCATGTGCACCAATCATGATACCCCACAATCCCCTCCCCCACCCCCTCCCCTTTGGTAATCACTAGTCCCTTGAAGTCTGTGAGTCTGCTGCTATTTTGTTCCTACAGTTTTGCTTCGTTGTTATACTCCACAAATGAGGGAAATCATTTGGTATTTGCCTTTCTCTGCCTGACATTTCACTGAGCATAATACCCTCTAGCTCCATCCATGTTGTTGCAAATGGTAGGATTTCTTTCTTTCTTATGGCTGAATAGTATTCCATGGTGTGTATGTACCACATCTTTATCCATTCATCTACTGATGGACACTTAGGTTGCTTCCATTTCTTGGCTATTGTAAATAGTGCTGTGATAAACATAGGGGTGCATGTCTGTGAATCTGAAAAGTTGTTTTCTTTGGGTAAATTCCTGGGAGTGGAATACCCGGATCAAATGGTATTTCTATTTTTAGTTTTTTGAGGAACCTCCATATTGCTTTCCACAATGGTTGAACTAGTTTACATTCCCACCAGCAGTGTAGGAGGGTTCCCCTTTCTCTGCATCCTCTCCAGCATTTGTTGTTCCTAGTCTTTTCAATGTTGGCCATCCTAACTGGTGTGAGGTTATATCTCATTGTGGTGATATATCATAATTTGCATTTCCCTGGTAATTAGCGATGTGGAGCATCTTTTCATGTGCCTTTTGGCCATCTGAATTTCTTTGGAGAAGTGTCTTCATATCCTCCGCCCATTTTTTAATAGGGTTGTTTGCTTTTTGGGCATTGAGGCATGTGAGTTCTGTATATATTGTGGATGTTAACCCCTTGTCGGCTCTCATTTACAAATATATTCTTCCATACTGTAGGATGTCTTTTTGTTCTGCTGATGGTGTCCTTTGCTGTACAGAAGCTTTTTAGTGTGATGTAGTCTCATTTGTTAATTTTTTATTTTGTTTTCCTTACCTGAGGAGATGCGATCAGGAAAAAGTTGTGATTACTGTGGCTTTTTAGTAGAGCTTGAGGTCGGGGAGCATAATCTCCCCCACTTTATTCTTCCTTCTCAGGATTGCTTTGGCTATTCAGGGTCTTTTGTGGTTCCATGTGAATTTTGGAACTATTTGCTCTACTTCATTGAAGAATGCTGTTGGTATTTTGATAGGAATTGCATTAAATCTACAGATTGCTTTAGGCAGGATGGCCATTTTGACAATACTAATTCTTCCTGTCCATTTTTAATTTCATTGGGTATAAACTGTCCTGCTCAGGATGCAAAAACTGTCCTTGGGTCTGTGTGGCTTCAGAGCTGATTTCCTAATCTGTAGTCTTGGCTCTTTATAGCGCCCGTCAAAAGTATGTTCGACAAGCCTGGCAAAAGGCAGATATCAGTACAAAATGGGCAGCTACAAGATGGGCCAAGAAGATTGAAGCCAGAGAAAGGGTAATAATTTAAGAGTCATTTGAATTCTGACATTAACCTTTTTTGGATGGTTGGAAGGTGAATGAGGATTTTTTTTTTCCTTTTTAACAGAAAGCCAAGATGACAGACTTTGATCGTTACAAAGTCATGAAGGCAAAGAAAATGGTAAGTGTTTAAATTATTACAAGATTGTTGTATTCTAACCATCAACGTGTCTGGTATTTCTGCCTGCCCAAGATTGGCAGACTGGAGTTGACTTCATAGGGGTCTTAGGTATAAGGATTGTCTTTTATACATGCAGGATGCAAATGTGATAAATATTTACATTGAAATTTTTCAGAGGAACAGAATAATCAAACTTGAAGTTAAGAAGCTACAAAAGGCAGCTGTCCTAAAAGTGTCTCCCAAGAAGCCACCTGCTGCTAAGGGTGCAGCTGCAGCTCCTGCTCCTGCAAAGCTTCCAGCAAAGAAGGTGACTGCTGTGGGCAGGAAGGTACCAGCCCAGAAGGTTCCTGCCCCAAAGGCTGCTGGCCAGAAGGTAGCACCTCCAAAAGCTCAGAAGGGTCCGAAAGCGCCAGCCCAGAAAGCACCTGCCCCAAAGGCATCTGGCAAGAAAGCCTAAGAGTCTGTTATAAAAGTAATAAAAGTTCTTCTTGACACACTGACAGATCTACTTAATCTGTGGAGTAAAGTCTGCTGTTGAGGCTTGGGTTATGCAGATTATTAATAGGATGATTAATGTCAGTTGGTAGAGAATCAAATCCCATTCTGCCCATACTCTGTAAAGTCATCACACAAAGTCCTAACTAGTTGATGTGTTCACAGAAAATTGTGATAATTAGAATACCAGGTGTTTTTTTTCCCCTTAACACAAATGTGTTTCCTGTGAATATGTACAATCCCAACAGCTTTTGATGCTTACAAGTTCAAGTTTTCTTACATAGGAACACATCAGAAAACACTTAAACCAAAAACATGATATGCTGGTTACAAGTTTCTGTTTTCCTACTATTTCTGACCAAAAGCTGGCTTCTAAGTCATGGGATAATGGAGACAAAACTTGTTTTTGCTTCATGGTATAAATAGGCAAGTGATGACAGTGCAATAGCTTCTGTGATAAAGGCAGTTTTGTGTTACTAGACCTTGTCTGGATTGGAGAATTGCCTAGAGAAATTGGGGTCTTTGGCTAAGATCTGAAAAATGGTGTAAGGGGAAGGGAAGGATGACCCTTGGAAATGTAGAGGCCTGGGCTAGAGACCACAAAACAAGGTCTCAGGTTGGTGTTAGATCCATGGGGGGTGTAGCAAGCCATTGAGTGGTTTTATGTGGAGTGATGTCAGCATTCGATAATTGTGCTGTTGGATTGAATTTTACTCAGAGGTGGTGCTACCAAGATAGCTTATCTTAGTATTCTTCACCTGGACAGTAGTCCAAGCCAGCTGGTGCCATTTTGTAGGCTTTGATCATGGATTGGTCTGGAAGGCATGTAAGAAAACCAAATGTAATAAGGGTTTCTGGTTCACTGGCTGTAGGAAAAAAGGAGAGGGTAAAGATTACCCAGGGGATATGAGTTTTAAGACACCATCTGGACTATCTGGGTGGTTAATGGCAAGGATGCCAGCAACCTATATTCAGATCTGCCTCTGCTATTTGAAAGCTGTGCTTTAGGTATTTCTTACTCAGCCTAGTTCTCTCCTATGTGGTGTTGCTTCATGGAGTAGGGAAATAAATCAGCAGGCATACAGTACAGTGACTGAGTCCTAGTATGACAGTTAATGAGGACAAATCTCTAGCACAGATTCAGGATTCATGGATATGTAAATGGTCCCTTTAAGATTGCGATGATAGAGGTGAGTTGAAAAAGACTGGGAAGGCGTTCTCAGAGATGGGAAACCAGGAGGAGGACATGGAAACCAGAAATGCAGGTTGTGGAGGGGAAGAGGGCAGTAAGGGGAGGAGAAACGTCACATGGAGTTTGGAGGTTTTGGTGTAGATTGGGAGTGGCCTGAGCATGACTGAGTGCCCCTGGAGAAGCAAGTAATTGGAGGACAAGTTTGGTTCTTCAGGAAATAGGACAGAATGGAGCCAAGCGAAGAGAAGGGATTTGGCTAGCTTTATAGGAAAGGTCCTTGGCATCAGGAAAAGGAAGAAAAAGTGGGTTTCAAAGATAAATTCGTAGTTTCACTGTCTGAATTGAGGATGTCTCACCTGGATCTCTGAACTTCTCTGGAATTAGCAAGATCACACACTGAGGAAGATGAGACAATTTTCAGAGAATGCAGGTTTGAAATTACTCATGGAGGAAAGGGGCATTCTGTCAGATTGCAATTGACTTTGAGGGCCCTTTTACTCCAGTCCATGACACTGCTCAAAAGAAAAATTGAAGGCAGAGAGGATTAATGAGCTTCAACGTAGCAGCATTCAAGCAAATTGGAAATTCCAATATAAGGGATCTGTAGGAAAATGACTTTCAGGTATAGGATACCTGAAAAGGAATAGGAAGTAGAGTAAACTGAGGCCAGGTAATATGACAGCATAGTCTGGATTGGGATGGAAGAGATCAAGAAGTTACTAAAATGTGCAGGCACATAATGGTCCATTTTAATTATCAAGAATTGCATGCTTGTGCTGTTACCTTTACAAAACGGGAGGATGTCTGGGAGAAGAATACTGACTGCAGGTTTAAATTGTGTCATTCAGCCTGAACTCATTCTTGTACCTCACATAAGCCTCATCTAAAATACAGGGACCCTGATACCTGCATTATACAAAATTGTGCAAATACCAGATGAGATAAAGTGAGGGCAAGGTTCATATCCCCAGCACCTTAACAATTCTTTCCACACATTAGGTATGTAATATGGGTGGGATTTGTGTTGAGGTAAATTGGCCCTATGGGCAAATGAGGCAGTTGGACAGTCTTGTTTTCAGGAAACCTGTGCTTTTAGAAGCTTATATTCCTAGTTGGTATCTCCAACTGATGCCCCTCAACTTGTATTCCATTTCTTCTAGGTCACATATCATTCTCCCCTCATCTGTTGGATAAGTTAAAGTTTACCTCTAGATCTAGACCTACTTGAATTTTTCTTAATCCAGAGTCATGAATACATTTACACTGCCATAAAAATATTACAGTTGTAGTTAAATATGAAAATTGGTAGAACTTTTTCTAACATTTTCAACTTGATTATCTCCAGTAGCAATTGCAGTATCTTTTGCAAAGGAAACAACTGTGTATGTCCTAGACATTTTTTCCATGCATTTACAGTACACATAAATACATTGTTTTAAACAATTCTTATGCTGCACATATTCTGCAACTTTTTCCTCTTAATAACGTGTAGCTTAATCTACCTGATTCTCTAATTAATCCTATTAATCTACCTAATTCTCTACACATTTTGCATAATAATACATAGTATGAATGTTCATGTGACCTATTGAAGTTCATTATGGATGTTTATTTGACCTTGATTGGTAGACTTTAAGGATGGTGCTAATTACCTTGTTATTCCATATATCCGTGTAGGTACCTCCTCTACATGTTATTTATCTGATGCATATTACCAAGCAGTGCAATTGCTGGGTTGAAGAATGTTTTTATCACTCCTTCAGTAGGCTCTATCCATGTTTAGTCTACAATCAGTGACTGAGGACATTCCTACATGACAATCTTCTTTTTCTTTTAAATAATACTGGCTTTTATATTCACCTGTGAAATTACCTTTACTAGTGTTCCTTTTTTTTCCTTCAGCTAAGACAGCAAAAGGAATTATTTATTGTGCACGTGTTAAATTCAGCCTGAGATCACAACTGAGAAAAGTCCAGAATGTCACAGGTCCAAGACAAAGGACCAAAAGGGACTGTTTTGTTATGAGCAAGGTGGGTCTCTCAAAGATGATTGCTACAATCAGATAATGGATATTCTAACACACTGAGACAAGTTCTAGATGGTAGGCATGCAGTCCAACAATTTATGCTGGTGTCCTTGGTCACTGTATTTCCTTATTTCTGCTCCTATGGCTTCTGTGGTGTGCAAGCTATTGGTTTCATTGGGCCTCTGCTTCATCTTTTTTGCTTCAAGCTTTTCCATTTGTTTCTTCATCCATTTATCTCTTACATTGTTTAGAGGTTTCTAAAAAGATGGTGCCAAGGCCAAAAGACCCTTTGCTAGTGTTCTTAAATTTTTTTATGACTTTGAGTCATTGTCTAGTGTCTTTTCATTTCAGCCTGAATTACCCCCATTCAGCATTTCTTTTAGGGAAGGTCTACCGATAACTCCCTCAGCTATTTTTATTTTTTATTTTTTTATTACCAAATATACATCACAGTGTTCAACAGTCCCACTCCCCTGCCCCCACCCACTCCCCTTCCCCTTGGTACCACTACTCAATTCTCAATGTCTATGATTCTAATGCTGATTTGTTCCTTTCTTATTTTGTTTTTCTTTCCACAAATAAGTGAAATCATACAGTATTTGTCTTCGTCAGCCAGTCTCATTGCACTGAGCATAATACCCTCTAGGTCCACCCATGTTGTTGCAAATGCCAGGATTCTTTTCTTTTGATGGCTGAATAATATTCCATTGAGTATATATAGCACATCTTCATCCATTCATCTACTGATGGACACTTAGGTTGCTTCCAGATCTTGGGTATTGTAAATAGTGCTGTGATAAACACAGGGGTGCATCTGTCTTTTTGAATCTGGGATCTTTTCTTTGGATAAATTCCTAGAAATAGAATTACTCGGTCAAATGGCATTGCTATTTTTAGGTTTTTGAGGAACTTTTGCTTTCCACAATGGTTGAACTAATTTACATTCCCACCAACGGTGTAGGAGGGTTCTCCTTTCTCTGCATCCTTGCCTGCATGTGTTGTTCCTTGTCTTTTTGGTGTTGGTCATCCTAACTGGTGTAAGGTGATACCTCATTGTTTTAATTTGCATTTCCCTGATGATTAGCGATGTGGAGCATCTTTTCATGTGCTTGTTGGCAATTTATATTTCTGCTTTGGAGAAGTGTGTTCAAGTTCTCTGCCCATTTTTTGATCAAGTTGTTTGTTTTTTGGGTGTCAAGATGTGTGAGTTCTTTATATATTTTGGATGTTAACCCCTTATCATATGACTTGTTCATGAATATATTCTCCCATACTGTAGGATGCCTTTTTGTTCTGCTGATTGTGTCCTTTGCTGTACAGAAGCTTTTTAGCACGATGTAGTCCATTAGTTCATTTTTTGTTTTGCTTCCTTTTTTTTTTGGATTGAATTTTTTTATTTTTATTTTGCTATCATTAATGTACAATTACATGAACAACATTTGGTTACTAGACTCCCCCTATTATCAAGTCCCCACCACATTACAGTCACTATCCATCAGCGTAGTAAGATGCTATGGAATCACTACTTGTCTTCTTGTGTTATACTGCCTTCCCCGTGTGTCCCCCGCCTACATTATCCGTGCTAATCATAATGCCCCTTTTTCCCCCTTATCCCTCCCTTCCCCAGTCCCTTTCCCTATGGTATCTGTTAGTCCATTCTTGGGTTCTGTGAGTTTGCTGCTGTTTTGTTCCTTCGGTTTTTTTCTTTGTTCTAATACACAGATGTGTGAAATAATTTGATACTTGTCTTTCTCTGCCTGGCTTATTTCACTGAGCATAATACCCTCTAGCTCCATCCATGTTGTTGCAAATATCTGGATTTGTTTTCTTCTTCTTCTTTTCTTTTTTATTAAGGTATTATTGATTTACACTCTTATGAAGGTTTCACATGAAAAAACAATGTGGTTACTACATTTACTTATATTATCTAGTTCCCACTCATACCCAATTCAGTCACTGTCCATCAGTGTATTAAGATGACACAGATTCACTGTTTGCCTTTTCTGTGCTACACTGTTTTCCCCGTGATTCCCCATACCATGTGTACTAAACATAATACCCCACAATCCCCTTCTCCAACCCTCCCCACCTGTCCTCCCACACCCCTCCCCTTTGGTAACACTAGTTGGAGTCTCTGAGTCCGCTGCTATTTTGTTCCGTCAGTTTTGCTGCATTGTTATACTCCACAAATGAGGGAAATCATTTGGCATTTGTCTTTCTCTGCCTGGCTTATTTCAATGAGCATAAAATCCTCCAGCTCCATCCATATTGCAAATGGCAGGATTTGTTTCCTCCTTATGGCTAATAGTATTCCATTGTATATATGTACCACATATTCTTTATCCATTCATCTACTGATGGACACTTAGGTTGTTTCCATTTTTTGGCTATTGTAGTGCTGCGATAAACATAGGGGTGCATATGTCTTTTTCAAACTGGGCTCCTGCATTCTTAGGCTAAATTCCTAGGAGTGGAATTCCTGAGTCAAATGTATTTCTATTTTTAGTTTTTTGAGGAACCTCCATACTGCCTTCCACAATGGGTGAAGTAGTTTACATTCCCACCAGCAGTGTAGGAGGGTTCCCCTTTCTCCACATCCTCCCCAGCATTTGTTGTTGTTTTTCTTATGGATGTTGGCCATCCTAACTGGTGTGAGGTGATATCTCATTGTGGTTTTAATTTGCAATACTCTGATGATTAGTGATGTGGAGCATCTTTTCATGTGCCTGTTGGCCATCTGAATTTCTTCTTTGGAGAAGTGTCTGTTCATATCCTCTGCCCATTTTTTAATTGGCTTATTTGCTTTTTGTTTGTTGTGGTGCGTGTGAGCTCTTTATATAATTTGGATGTCAACCCCTTATCAGATATGTCATATATGAATATATTCTTGTCAGCCCCCTCCCTGCCTTTGACCCACAGATTGAGGAGGCAACACGATGAGATATCAATGACCTGAAAGGACCAGCCAGGGAACTCAAGGCGTAACTGCTCAAGAGTGGTGCTGAGAGGGCACCCTTCGTATTTATTGAGCAAATACAAGTTAACAACAATAGAATTCTGAGTGGGGGATTTAATAGACAACCATTAACTAACTCTAAACTTAATCCTTGGCAGTCTCCAGTCTCCTAGGACGCGACATCTTACATGGTATTGAAACAATAGCAAGGGCACTTAGGTCCTAGAAACTGTTTTGGTCTTGTTTGTTCTGTCTTTGATCACTTACCAACTTTCTGGAGCTTAACGTACAAGTTCCAATACAGTGAGCAAGCTCCCACAAGGTGAACAATGCAAGGACAGTCATATCACAGAAACTGATCCGGTTTCTATAATCAGTCAAGTCAACTATGATTATTCATTTGATTTTTACACTTGAATTATAAGTGAATCCCACAATTCTCCCATACTGTAGGATGGCTTTTTGTTCTACTGATGGTGTCCTTTGCTGTACAGAAGCTTTTTAGTTAGATATAGTCCCACTTGTTCATTTTTGCTTTTGTTTCCCTTGCCTGGGGAGATATGTTCATGAAGAAGTTGCTCATATGCCCAAGAGATTTTTGCCTATGTTTTTTTCTAAAAGTTTTATGGTTTCATGACTTCCATTCAGGTCTTTGATCCATTCTGAGTTTAGTTTTGTGTATGGGGTTAGACAGTAATCCAGTTTCATTGTCTTGCATGTAGCTGTCCAGTTTTGCCAACACCAGCTGTTGAAGAGGCTGTCACTTCCCCATTGTATATCCATGGTTCTGTTGTGCCCAAGTCGCGAGTCCCTGAGAGAGCACCAAGGAGCCGATTCCGATGCAAACACAAAAGGGCTATTTATTCAAGCTCGAGCTCGGGCCCACACCTGTCACCAACACAGCGTTTCCAAAGTGAGAGCCCTGAGCTCAGGGTGGGCAAGGTTTTTAAGCATTGCAAGGTGCAGGGAGAGGGGGTCTCTAACTTGGAGCTAAGTCCAGCTGGCGTCCAGCTGCTGGCTGATGTAAGGTTTGTTAT
Organism: Phataginus tricuspis; assembly: GCA_029783875.1. Classification (NCBI taxonomy): domain Eukaryota; kingdom Metazoa; phylum Chordata; class Mammalia; order Pholidota; family Manidae; genus Phataginus; species Phataginus tricuspis. Next base: position 30,053,974 of record JAQQAC010011087.1, on the reverse strand, counting down.
CTTTAGGGAAGTGCCTGGTCTTTGAGGCCTGGACTTTGAGGTTTGGACCTTGAGAAGTGCCTGGTCCTTGAGGCCTGGACTTTGAAGTTTGGACTTTGAGATTATGGCAAGGTGCAGGGAACTATCTAAGGGGGAAGATTGCTAGAACAAAGGGTGAGTTTTTTTCCTCATAACTAAAACAAGGTTTTCTCTCAGAACTAGGCTGGGGGTGAGACTTTCTCTTAGGATGGCTTCTATTTTAAATGGAGTCTCTTTTGCTCTCACATCCCCCCTTTTCTCTTGTGCATTGGGTCTAATCATGGGCCAAAAGGTTTTAAATGACAGAGATATATACAAATATATTTGTAGAAAGGTATCAGAAGTCCAACAAGAAGATATAACCATTATAAATATATATGCACCCAACACAGGAGCATCAGCATATGTGAAACAAATACTAACAGAAGTGAAGGAGGAAATAGACAGCAATGCAAT
>JAQQAC010011087.1:30027705-30053100 GCA_029783875.1 Phataginus tricuspis | reverse complement strand
CCGGGCAAGGGAAACAAAAGCAAAAATGAACAAATGGGACTATATCAAGTTGAAAAGCTTCTGTACAGCAAAGGACACCATTAGTAGAACAAAAAGACATCCTACAATATGGGAAAATATATTCATAAATGATGTATCTGATAAGGGGTTGACATCCAAAATATACAAAGAACTCACGCACCTTAACAAACAAAAAGCAAATAACCCAATTAAGAAATGGGCACAGGACATGAATAGACACTTCTCTAAAGAAGAAATTCAGATGGCCAACAGGCACATGAAAAAATGCTCCACATCGCTAATCATCAGAGAAATGGAAATTAAAACCACAATGAGATATCACCTCACACCAGTGAGGATGGCCAACATCCAAAACACAAACAACAACAAATGTTGGCGAGGATGTGGAGAGAGGGGAACCCTCCTACATTGCTGGTGGGAATGCAAATTAGTTCAACCATTGTGGAAAGCAGTATGGAGGTTCCTCAAAAAACTCAAAATTGAAATACCATTTGACCCAGGAATCCCACTCCTAGGAATTTACCCCAAGAATGCAGCAGCCCAGTTTGCGAAACACAGATGCACCCCTATGTTTATTGCAGCACTATTTGCAATAGCCAAGAAATGGAAGCAACCTAAGTGCCCATCAGTAGATGAATGGATTAAGAAGATGTGGTACATATACACAATGGAATATTATGCAGCCATAAGAAAAAAACATCCTACCATTTGCAACAACATGGATGGAGCTGGAGGGTATTATGCTCAGTGAAATAAGCCAGGCCGAAAAAGACAAGTACCAAATGATCTCACTCATATGTTGAGTATAACAACAAAGAAAAAAAAGAAATGAAGGAACAAAACAGCAGCAGACTCACAGAACCCACGAATGGACTAACAGTTACCAAAGGGAAAGGGACTGGGGAGATGGGTGGGAAGGGAGGGATAAGAGGGTAAAAGGGGCATTACGATTGGCAGACATAGGGTGGGGGGGCACAGTCCCGCCTGTGCCCCTCAGAGAAGAAAAGTAGTGAGATGAGAATCACTACACTGATGGACAGTGACTGTAATAGGGTTGGTGGGGGGGACCTGATGAAGGGGGTAGTTTAATCATCACAATATTGCTCATGTAATTGTAGGTTAATGATACTAAAATAAAATAAATTGTAAAAAAAAAAAAAAAGGAAAGGTATCAGAATAATGTTTAGCAGGACTCCACTTGTGACACAGCCTGTCAGAGGGAACATCTCTCTCATCTGGGGGTTGAGGTTCTATGCCTCACCTCAGTTGGCCCCCACATTGCTCACTTGAGGTCCTCTGACAGTGCCTGTCTTAGGTTGTTTCTTGTCAGGAATTTTACTCGTCCTTGGCTAATCAGCCATTTCTTGGGACAGGGAGATAAAATATATAAAGAGAGGACAGCTAACAGCTACACTTCTGGATAAAATCATAATATACATGTTATATTCTTGCAGCAAATGCAGATGGGGAATCAGCATATAAAGTTAATTTTTGAAAAGTAGTACAAGTGTGTACTGGCTTTAAAGATTAGCAACTGCACACTTTGTATACACACTAGGAGGATAGAAATACAAATATATAGCAAAATCAGAAACATCAGACAAATTAAAAACTAATTATGGGCTCAAAGTTCAGGGTTCAGTTGCTGGTACTGCGCATGTAATACTATAAGCTGTACTGTGCTTATTTGTTCTTTGATGAAAGTTACTAATTTATTAAGAATGCAGGGTCTAAAAGTAAGCAGGAGTAATAAGATTAGTAGGGGCCGGGCAGGGTAGAGGCTAGGGTAGTTATCCAGGGGGAACTATTGAACTAAGATTCAAACTATCTTTGAGATTGCTCTCTCTCATGTTTTCTTTTAGCCAGTCTTTTTCTAACTTTAGCTATAGATTCTTTGATCACTCCAGAGTGATCTATATAAAAGCAACATTCTTCACTTAAAGCTGCACATAGGCCTCTTTGTTGCAAAAAGATTAAATCTAAACCTCTCTTGTTCTGGAGGATGACCTCAGCTAATGAGGTCAGTGATTCTTGTAGGTGAGAGATGGATGCTTCTAATCTCTCTCAGTCTATGTCGATGGCTGCTGTTAGGTCACAGTAATGTTTGTTTTGTAGGATTAGGGAGGAGACGCCGGTCCCTGCTCCTGCAAGCTCTAAACCTAGGAGCATTGTTAGAGTAATGGCTGTTATGGGCTCTTTTGACTCTAGAGGCTCTTGTTAGTTGGCTGAAAAGCTGTTCATCAGAATGAAATAACAGTCTAGGCACTAGTTGAACTAGAACACAGAAGCTTTGGGTTTGACTAAGGACTGTCCCATGTAGGCAGGGAGTGAGTCCTGTGGAGCATGCCCACCAGCTGTCTGTAGGAGGTATAATATATCTGGTGGTGGTAACTGGAATGGTTCGATTGCAGAGATGATGATGGGTGTTTGGTACTTGACCAATGCAAAGACCCTGTCCTGTCACATATTGCAAGGTCAACCTGGCGCTTTTTTGCTGCCATCTACAGGAGCTGAGATTTTCTGATTCAGTGTAACTAGCATCAAAAGCAATTCTTTCATAATAGGGAGGTTTAGTATCATAACACAACCAGCAGGATTGAGTAAGTTCTGGTCTGGAAGTATTCAGGACTTTAAAAGTGTGAATCATAAGTTCCCAGAGGGGGTCTCCAGAGGGAGGTATTTCTGGTACTCTGGGGGTTGTTACTAGGGGAGGCATGGCTGCTATAGTTAAATTGGGGCTCTCCGTGGGAGCAGTTTTTTTATTGACTTTGGGGACTAGTACTGGATTGGGCCCAACTGCAATAGCTGGGCTAAGAGGTCTCACAAAGAGTTTGAGGGTCATAAGCAAGCCTTGATCATAACCTGTTTGATATAGCTGCAACCCCCAGTTTCATCCCATTTACCACTGCTTGTAGTTTTTTTCCCAGGTCTGTAAAGGTAACTTTTATAGGATTGCAAAGGAAGTTAGAACATTGACTATACACTGGGTTTCTGGCTACTTTGGACTGTGGGACTCGTGATACTCGAATCAGGTCTTCTCTAACTGGCGGTGTCTACCACATAGAGCCTGTGGATTCACACTCCCAACTTTGGCAATAGAAATGCTCCCCTCCTCCACACTTGGTTACTTGGGATTGGGAGCGATTTCTACTTGGGCACACATAAAACAAGGTCTCTCGCAGGGCAGCTCTCTTAATCAGATGGCTGCATCTGGGCTCGTTGGATTTCGGTGGGAGAAGGGTGCACCCCCTCTTCCTGTCCCCACATTCAGGCTTCCCCTCTGTTTCTAGGTCCCAGTCTCCTATGTCCCAACTCCCAGCAGCTAATCGACAGAGGTCAAACTGAAGCTCAGGCCACCAAGTGTTAGGGGGTGCCACTTTGGAGGTGGCATTAACTCTGCCCCCCGTGCTGGTGCTGATCACAACTCAGGTCAGATTAAAAGGGATATGTGGATTGGCTCTGGCATAACTTGCAATAGATAAGGTCACTAGCATTAAGTGGGCCGAACGTGCTGCACCTTGAGCTTGAGCGGGTTTCTGGCGTTTGGAGTCTGGACTTTCCATTGAGGCAAGAAATCTTCTATAAGTGTGAAGGGGTCTACTGGCTTTACGTGGGTGTAATGGATCCAAGTTGCAATTCTGTCGACTTTGAGAGTGGTGGGAGTCGTTAGGACTATGATGTATGGACCCTTCTAGCCAGGTTGGAGGTTTTCTTGCTGGTGTCTCTTTACACAGACTCAATCTCCTGGCCAGTAATGGTGGGGGACAGGTGGAAGCCTAGACTCATAGAGGGTTTTCAGCTTAGGCCAGATGCTCTGATGTATTGCTTGTAACATCTTCAAAGAATTTATCAAATTAGCATCTTCAAATTCAGTTAACATTTCAGACTGAAGGTTAGGTATGATAGGGGGGGAAATTCTAAACATGATTTTAAAAGGATAAAGACCTAACTTATAGGGTGAGTTGCATACTCTAAAAGGGCAAAGGGAAGGAGAGCTACTCAGTCTCTGCCAGTCTCTTGGGTTAATTTGGTCAAGGTCTCTTTTAGAGTTCTATTCATTCTTTCTACTTGGCCTGAGCTTTGGGGTCTATATGCACAGTGTAATTTCCAATCAGCCCCCAAAATGGTAGCTAAACCCTGGCTTACCTTGGAGATGAAGGCTGGTCCATTATCAGATCCTAATAGGACTGAGAAGCCATACTTGGGCAGGATATCTTCAAGTATTTTCTTCGCTACTATTTGTGCAGTTTTATGTCTGGCTTCTGTCCATCCTGAAAAAGTATCTACAAATACTAGCAAATATTTGTACTCATATTTACCAGGTTTTACTTCAGTGAAATCGACTTCCCAGTAGGCTCCAGGTCGATTCCTTCTCAGTCGGTTTCCAGGGTTTTTCTCAGTCTTGGTTGCATTAGTTAACTGACAAGCTTTGCAGTTGGCTTCTATTTGTCTAACTCGGATGTGAGCATTTCTAAACATTATTCCCGAATATCTTATTAAGTCTTGCATCTTCCTAGTGCCCATGTGAGTGGCTCAGTGTATTTTTTAAAAAATTCGATATCCCAGCTTTTCAGGGAGTATAACTCTACTGTCAGCTGTTAACCACCATCCTTTGGGGCAATGGGACATTGGTATCTGGCGAGCCCATTTGACATCTTCCGTATATTCTGGTGATGCTGGTAGGCTGGGATTCCCAGGGTCAGGTAGGTATGCTGACAAAGTAGCCACTGCTTCTAGTGCCACTTTTCGAGCAGTAGTGTCGGCTAGATTGTTGCCTCTTGCCACTGGGGTATCAGCTTTCTGATGCCCTGGGCAGTGTATGATGGCTAGCTTTTTAGGTAGCCACAGGGCTTATAGGAGGGCTAGTATTTCTTCTTTATTTTTAATTGTTTTTCCTTCGGCTGTTAATAAGCCTCTTTCCTGATATATAGCTCCATGAATGTGGGCAGTTACAAAAGCATAGCGACTGTCCGTGTACAATTTTAGTTTGGTGTCTTTTTCCAGAGTCAGGGCTTTAACTAGGGCTATTAGTTCTGCCTTCTGGGCTGAGGTTCCAGCTGGCAATGGCTCTGCCCAAATAACTTTAGTTTCTGATACTACCGCGGCCCCTACATACTTCTGTCTATCTTGGATGAAACTGCTTCCGTCGGTGAACCAAGTGACTTCCGCATCTGGAAGGGGCCAGTCTGTCAAGTCCTCTCGCACCCCATGTACATGTGCTAATATTCCTGCACAATCATGTAAAGGTGCTTCTAGGGCCGGATCAGGCAACAGTGTAGCTGGGTTGAGGGCCGCAGGGGCCTGGAAGATAATTCTGTCAGAGTTAAGTAAAAGACTCTGGTAGCAGGTCATGCGGGCGTTATTGAGCCATTGGTCAGGAGGTTGTTTCAGGACTCCTTCAATAGCATGAGGGGTTATTACATACAATTCTTGTCCCAAAGTTAATTTATCAGCATCTTTTACTATCAGGGCAACAGCGGCAATTATACGAAGGCATGGAGGCCATCCTGAGGCTACAGGGTCTACGCCACTGGGCGGCGCCAGGGTCCCAGATATTGGTTAGTACTCCTTTGGCAATGTCTTTATTTTCATCAATGTAAAAGGCTTAGTCACATCTGGCAATCCCAGGGCTGGGGCAGATAGGAGGGCCTTTTTCAGGTTCTCAAAGGCCAGCTGTCTTTCCTCAGTTTAATCAAAGGGGAACTGCTCCTTTGTGGCCTCATAGAGGTGCTTGGCTATTTCTGCAAACCCAGGAATCCATAGACGACAAAAACCAGCTGACCCCAGGAATTCTTACTTTCCGTGGCGTGTCAGGTGGGGGGATCTTTAACACAGTTTCTTTGCGGGCTTCTGAAAGCCAGCGCTTACCTCCTTTAAGAATGTATCCTAAGTAAGTGACTTGAGGTTTACAAATCTGCACTTTCTTTGCCGAGGCTCGATATCCCAAGTAACCCAGTGTCTGCAACAAGGCTTGAGTTCCCTTTAAGCAGATCTGATAGTCCTCTGCTGCTATAAACAGATCGTCTACCTACTGTAAGAGAGTTAACTGGGGGTGGTTAGTTCTGAACTCACTTAGGTCTTCATGCAGGGCTTCATCAAAGATGGTTGGAGAATTCTTAAATCCTTGTGGTAGGCGGGTCCAGGTCAGTTGGCTATTGATGCCTTTCTCAGGACCAGACTACTCAAAGGCAAAGAGTTCTTGGCTCTTAGGGGCTAATGGTAGACTAAAGAATGCATCTTTTAAGTCTAACACTGAATACCACACATGATGAAGGGGCAGAGAGCACAATAGGTTGTAAGGTTTAGGTACAGTCGGGTGAATATCCGTGACTGTTTTATTGACCTCTCGGAGGTCTTGTACTGGATGGTAGTCCTCAGACCCTGGCTTCTTAACAGGTAGGAGCAGGGTGTTCCAGGCTGACTGACATGGCCTCAGGATCCCCTGTTCTAGCAGTCGGCGGATGTGGGGAGTAATTCCCTTTTTTGCTGCTAGAGGCATGGGGTATTGTCGTACTTTGACAGGGTCTGCTCCTGCTTTGAGCTCAATGAAAATCGGAGGCCAGTGTTTAGCTAGCCCCATTCCCCCCGTTTCTGCCCACGCTCTCAGGAGCTGTTGGAGCCACGAATCTATGTCCACTGGGGCTTCTGGGGGCTTTTGATGGAGGTGGTACTCATTTTCTAGACTAATGTTTAGCACTTGAATTGGATGACTCTGGTGCCCCCTTGATGAAAGTGGATGTGGGCTCCCATTTTGGTTAATAGATCACGACCCAGGAGGGGATAGGGACAGTCTGGAATAACCATGAACGAGTGGGATACCCAGTCCATCCAAAGATCTACTGTTCTTCGGGTAGTACATGAATATTTTTTCATGCCGGTGGCTCCTTGGACCCAGGATGATTTGATCGAAAGTGTCCCTTGGGGAGCAAGGAGCACTGAGTGTTGGGCTCTAGTGTCTACTAAGAAGTTAATAGGGGTCCCCTCCACTTTTAGGGTTACCCTGGGTTGGGAAGGGGATCTGAACCCCCTCCTCCCTAGTCAGTGAGTTTGTCAGTGGTCAGGATGGAGTTTCTGGGTTGCTTTCTCTTTTTGGGGCAGTGTCTAGCCCAACGTCCCTCTTCTCTACAGTGTGCACATTGATTTTTCCCCAGCTGGCTTTTGGAGTAGGTCTCCTTACCTTTGGTGTCTTCTTCAGTGATTTTTCGGAGTCGTCTCTCTCTTTCTCTGGGTTCAGCCGCAGTGGCCGCCAGGAGGATGCGGGCCATGTTTCTGGTTTGCTGGTCTGCTTCTTTAGCTTGTTTTATCTTAAGGACTTTCTCTAGTGTTATATACTCTTTCTGCTACTGCTACTAAGTCTTGAATAGATTTTTCTCCTAACCTTTCTACTTCCTGCAATTTCTTTCTAATGTCTGGGGCAGCTTGGTTAACGAAAGCCATTATGATGGCTGCCTTTGTTTCTATTGCCTCAGGGTCTATAGGGGTAAATTGGCGGAAGGCTTTTATCATCCACTCTAAAAAGGCAGCTGGGCTTTCATCTTTTCCCTGCTGCACATCTCCTACTTTAGCCAAATTAGTGGGCTTTCGAGCCGCTGGCTTTGAGACCCCCCCAACAGAGCCTGGTGGTAGACCCGGAGTCTCTCCTTACCTTCTGCTGTGTTGAAATCCCAATTAGGGCGCGATAAAGGAAATGATGCATTAATAGTGTCCAGATTGGTGGTTGGTGCCCCCTAGTCTCTAGGAACTAACTTTCTGGCTTTGGTCTGGATTCTCTCTCTCTCTTCTGTTGTGAAGAGGATCTGGAGGAGCTGTTGGCAATCATCCCATTGGGCTGATGTGTGAACAGAACAGTTTTTAAAAGATTAATTCATTCTCTAGGATTCTCAGAAAAGTTAGCATGTTGAGTTCTCCAGTTATATAAATCACTAGTGGCAAAGGGCCAGTAGTGAAGAGGTTGGTTCCCAGCCTCGTCAAGGGGTCCCGTTGCCCTCAATGGGAGGATGGTGGAATCAGCCGGGCTGGCTGGGGAGGTGGCCCTTCGACTCCTTGTACTCTGAGCTGGCCAGCCTCCCCCAGTGATAGCAACCTGCACCTGCGGCAGCGGCAGCAGGGCGGCTTGTACCGGGGGAGGGGCTGCCTGCACTGGCGGCGGGTGATAAGGGGGAGGGAAGATGAGTTCTTCATCTGTCCCTCCTAGTAAAACAGGATAAAGAGGTGCTGTTGACCTCGTTTTAGAACTGGTCTTCGTCTGAACAGCCATTACTGATTCAGGTTTCTGTGGCGGCAAAAAAGGTTTAAGCCAAGGAAGGGGATTCTTGACCAAGTCTTACCAGACCAGGCTATAGGAAACCTGGTCTGAGTAGCTTGTTTGTGGACGAAGGACAATCTGCCGGACTTTCAGGATGGCATCCAGGTCGAAGGTCCCCTCTGCAGGCCATCCGGTACCAAAAGTTGGCCATTCAGAGCTGCAAAAAGAGATTAGTCTCCCCTTCTTAATAATTCCTAAGCTAAGGTTCTTGGCTCGTTCTCTCACTTCTTTAAGATGTTTCATCATCAGAGATAACGGAGTAGAAGAGGTCTGACCCATTTTCTCAAAATAAAAAGCTATTGACAGTCCACTAAGTATCACAGACAAACAAAAAGCAAGACAACAAATGTCTTTGGTCATTCTGAAGCAGGATTGGAAGCGGGACAACGGCGGGGGTGACCCGCCTTGTTCTCTCAAATCAGGACCCAAAGGTCCTAGATAAATTAGAGGCACTGCGTCCCCCTCAGATGGAGGACACAAACCCCCTCTAAATGGGTCCCGGAGTTGGGGACCCGTTTCAGAATGGCCTGGAACCAGCTCCAGACCTCCAGACGGCTTCAAGGAGGGAAGAGGGAAGGGGGGAGGGAGCCTCGAACTACTATCGAGACTCAGAACTGCCTGTTAAAGAATGGCCTGGCACCGACCTCCCAAAGAACGGCCCGGCACAGACCTCCAGAAGAACGGCCTGGCGCAGACCTCCCGAAGAACGGCCCGGCACAGACCTCCCGAAGAACGGCCTGGCCCGGCACAGACCTCCCGAAGAACGGCCTGGCCCGGCACAGACCTCCCAAAGAACGGCCCGGCACAGACCTCCAGAAGAACGGCCCGGCACAGACCTCCAGACGGACCCCGGCGGGGACTCGAACCACTACTGGGATCCTGGGGGCCTGGAACGTCTTCCAAGACCCCGGATTAGTGACCTTCCACAGCGTCTGCCCAGGTCCTATACCGATCCCTTCAAATGCAAATCGGGCCCTTCTCAGAAAGTGAAAGAGCACAGCGCAACACACAACACAAACAATAGACACAAAGCAAAGCTTGCATCACTCACACACAAAGTTCTTACCGGCCAGCTCAGACCCTCCGGGTCGGGAGTCCTGGGGGTCGTGGGGATCCCGGATGAGGCCCCAAATGTTATACCCAAGTCACGAGTCCCCGAGAGACTACCAAGGAGCCGATTCTGATGCAAACACAAAAGGGCTATTTATTCAAGCTCGAGCTCGGGCCCACACCTGTCACTGATGCAGCAGTTCCAAAGTGAGAGCCCTGAGCTCAGGGTAGGCAAGGTTTTTAAGCATTGCAAGGTACAGGGAGAGGGGGGCTCTAACTTGGAGCTAAGTCCAGCTGGCGTCCAGCTGCTGGCTGATGTAAGGTTTGTTATCTTTAGGGAAGTGCCTGGTCTTTGAGGCCTGGACTTTGAGGTTTGGACCTTGAGAAGTGCCTGGTCCTTGAGGCCTGGACTTTGAAGTTTGGACTTTGAGATTATGGCAAGGTGCAGGGAACTATCTAAGGGGGAAGATTACTAGAACAAAGGGTGAGTTTTTTTCCTCATGACTAAAAGTTTTCTCTCAGAACTAGGTCGGGGGTGAGACTTTCTCTTAGGATAGCTTCTATTTTAAATGGAGTCTCTTTTGCTCTCACATTTTAAAATGGAGTCTCTTTTGCTCTCTCACAGTTCCTTTATTGTATATTAATTGACCATATATGTTTTGGTTTATATCTGGGCTCTCTAGTCTGTTCCATTGGTCTACAGTCTGTTCTTGTGCCAGTACCAAGTTGTCTTGATTACTGTGGCTTTGTAGTAGAGCTTGAAGTCAGGTAGCGTAATTCCCCCTCACTTTATTCTTCCTTCTCAGGATTGCTTTGGCTATTTGGGGTCTTTTATGATTCCATATGAATTTTGGAACTATTTGTTATAGTTCATTGAAGAATGCTGTTGGTATTTTGATGGGGACTGCATTGAATCTGTAGATTGCTTTAGGCAGGATGGCCATTTTGACAGTATTAATTCTTCCTATCCATGAGCATGGAAGGCATTTCCATTTATTGGTATCTTCTTTAATTTCTCTCATGAGTGTCTTGTAGTTTTTAGAGTATAGGTTGTTCACTGTCTTGGTTAGGTTTATTCTTAGGTATTTTATTCTTTTTGATACAATTGTGAATGGAATTATTTTCGTGATTTCTCTTTCTGCTAGTTCATCGTTAGTGTATAGGAATGCAACAGATTTCTGTGTATTAATTTTGTATCCCACAACTTTGCTGAATTCAGATATTAGATCTAGTAGTTTGGGGGTGGATTCTTTAGGGTTTTTATATACAATATGTCGTCTGCAAACAGGGACAGTTTAACTTCTTCCTTGCCAATCTGGATGCCTTTTGTTTCTTTGTGTTGTGTGATTGCCATGGCTAGGACCTCCAGTACTATGTTGAATAGAAGTGGGGAGAGTGGGCATCCTTGTCTTGCTGCCGATCTTAAAGGAAAAGCTTTCAGCTTCTTGTTGTTAAGTATAATGTTGGCTGTGGGTTTGTCATATATGGTCTTTATTATGTTGAGGTACTTGCCCTCTATACCCATTTTGTATGGGTCTGTTTTGGGCCAGTATGAAATTGTTTTGTTACTGTACCTTTGTAGTAGAACTTGAAGTCAAGGAGCATAGTATACCCAGCTTTGTTCTTAGGGTTGCTTTGGCTATTTGGGGTCTTTTGTGGTTCCATATGAATTTTAGAATTATTTGTTAAAGTTCATTGAGGAATGCTCTTGGTATTTTGATAGGGATTCCATTTAATCTGTAGATTACTTTAGACAGGATGGCCAGTTTGAGAGCATTAATTTTTCATATCCATGAGCATGTGATAGATTTCCATTTATTGGTGTCTTCTTTAATTTCTCTCATGAGTGTCTTTTTTTCAGAAGATAGTTTTTTCACCTTGGTTAGGTTTATTCGTAGGCATTTTACTCTTTTTGATGCAAATGTAAATGGAGTCATTTTCCTGATTTCTCTCTGCTAGTTCATCATTAATATATAGGAATGCAATGGATTTCTGTATATTAATTTTGTGTCCTGCAACTTTGCTTAATATTCAGTTATTAGTTCTAGAAGTTCTTTGGTGGAGTCTTTAGGGTTGTCTTGGATAATATCATGCCATCTGTAAATAGTGACAGTTTAACTTCTTCCTTATCAACTTGGATGCCTTTATCTCTTTGTATTGTCTGATTGACGTAGCTAGGACACCAGTGCTATGTGGAATAAAAGTGGTGAGTGGACATCCTTGTCTTGTACCCAATTTCAGAGGAAAAGCTTTCAGCTTTTCTCTATTAAGTATGGTGTTGGCTGTGGGTTTGTCATATATGGCCTTTATTATGTTGAGGTATGTACCCTCTCTAGCCATTTTGTTGGGAGTTTTTATCATGAATGGATGTTGAATTTTCTCAGATGATTTTTCACCATCTGTTGAGATGATCATGTGGTTTCTAATCTTTCTGTTAATGTGTTGTTTGATATTGATTGATTTAGGAATATTATACCATCCATGCATCTGATATTAATCCCACTTGGTGATGATGGATGATCTTTTTGATATATTTTTGGACTCCCTTTGGTAATATTTTGTTGAGGGTTTTGGCATCTATGTTCATCAGGGATGTTGGTCTGTAATTTAATTTTTTGTGGTGTCTTTTTGGTATTAGAGTGATGCTAGCCTCATAGAATGAGTTTGGAAGTATTCTCTCCTCTTACACTTTTTTGAGTGGTTTAAGAAGGATGGGTATTAGCTCTTCTTTAAATGTTTGGTAGAATTTGGCTGTGAAGCTCCCTGAACCAGGATTTCTGTTTTGGGGATGTTTTTTGACTGCCAGTCTGTTTAGATTTTTTGTTTCTTCCCGGGTCAGTCTTGGAAGGTTGTATTTTTCTAGGAAGTTGTCCATTTCTTCTAACTTTTCCAGTTTATTGGCATATAATTTTTCATAGTATTCTCTAATGTTTCTTTGTATTTCTGCATTATCTGTTGTCATTATTCCTTCTTCATTTGAATTCTGTTTATGTAGGTACACTCTCAATTATTCTTGATAAGTCTGGTTAGGGGTTTATCTATTTTGTTTATTTTCTCAAAGAACCAGCTCCTGATTTCTTTGATTTTTTTTCTATTATTCTTCCCTATTTTATTATTTCCTGCTCTGATCTTTATTATTTCCATCCTTCTATTTATTGGGTCTCATTTGTTCTTCTATTTTTAGTTTCTTTAATTGTGATTTTGAGCTATTTGGGATTGTTCTTGTTTCTTGAGGTAAGCCTGTATTGCTATATACTTTCCTTTTAGAAGTGCCTTCATTGTGTCCCACAGATTTTGGACTGTTTTGTTTTTGTTTTCATATGTCTCCATGTATTGCTTGATTCTGTTTTAATTTGGTCATTGATCCATTGATTATTTAGAAGTATGTTGTTTAGCCTCAATGTGTTTATAACTCTTTTTGTTTTCTAGTTTCATACCATTGTGGTCTGAGAAGCTGCTTGATACAATTTTAATCTTTTTTAGTTTATTGAAGCTCTTCTGTAGCCTAGTATGTAATCTATTCTGGAAAAAATTCCATGTACACTTGAGAAAAATGTGTATCCTGCTGCTTTTGGGTGGAGTGTTCTGTTGGTATCTGTTAAGTCCATTTGATCTAATGTATTGTTCAGTGCCTCTGTTTCCTTATTTATTTTCTGTCTGGTTAATCTGTCTGTTGATGTGAGTGTATGTTAAAGTCTCCTAAAATGAATGTGTTGCGATCTACTTCCTCCTTTAATTCTGTTCATATTTGTTTTACATATTTAGGTGCTCCTCTGTTGGGTACATATTTATAATAGTTATATTCTCTTGTTGGACTGACCCCTTTATCATTATGTAATGTCCTTTTTTGCTTCTTGTTACTGTCTTTGTTTTGAAATCAGTTTTGTCTGATATAAGTACTGCTATGCCTGCTTTTTTCTTCCTATTACTTACATGGAATATCTTTTTCCATATCTTCGTGTTTAGTCTGTGTGTGTATTTGGGTCTGCCATGAATCTCTTGTTGGCAGCATATAGGTGAGTCTTGTTTCTTTATCCATTCTGCCATTCTGTGTCTTTTAATTGGTACATTCAATCTGTTTACATTTAAGATGATTACTGATATGCACTTATTGCCATTTATTAATTGTTTTCTGGCTGTTTTTTATATCTCCTCTCTGTTCAATTCTTTCTCTCTTGTATTCTTCTCTTGCTATTGATGGTTTTCTTTAGCATAGTAATTGGATTTCTCTTTTTAAAATTTACTTTTGTGTGTGTGCTTTTATTGTAGGCTTTAGTTTTGTGGTTAACAAAGATTCAGGGATAGCTTCCTTACTATATAATAGTCTACCCTAACTGGCTGATTACTCTATTTCAAACACAATCTAAAGGTACTTTTTTTCCCTCGTTCCTCTTCCCCCTCAGCATTTTTTGTATTAGATGTTATAATCTGCACTTTCTGTGTGTCCCTTGACTGATTTTTGGTATAGTTGATTTTGCTTCTTTTGTTTTGTTTTAATATCATGCTTTCTTGGTAATTATTTGGACTACTATCTTTACTGTGGCTTTATTTTCTCTGGTGAAATCTATTTAGCCTTAGAGTCATTTCCATCTACAGCAATCCCTTTAACATACCATTGAAGACTGGCTTAGAGGTTGCAAATTCCTTCAACTTTTGTTTATCTGGGAATTTAATACCTGCTTCAAATTTAAGTGATAATCTTGCCAGGTAGAGGATTCTTGGTTGGAGGTCCTTTTGTTTCAGTACATTAAATATATCATTGCCACTCCCTTCTGACCTGTAGAGTTTCTGTTGAGAAGTCTGGTGATAGCCTGATGGGATTTCTTTTATAAGTAATCATTTTTCTCTCTCTGGCTGCTTTCAACACTTTCTCCTCATCCTTGATATTTGGCATTTTAATTATTACAAGTCTTATTGTTGTCTTCCTGGGGTTCCCTTTGTTGGGGGATCTTTGTGCTTCCATGACCTGAGTGTCTTCCTTCCCCAGATTGGGAAAGTTTTCAACAATTATTTCCTTAAAGAGACTTTCTATCCCTTTGTCTCTCACTTCTCCTCTGATACCCCTATTATGCAAATATTGTTTTGTTTGGATTGGTCACATAGCTCTGTTTTCATTCTTTCATACCTTGAGATCCTGTTTTCTTTCTGTTCCTCAGCTTCTTTGTTTTCCTGGTCCCTAATTTCTAGTTCATTTACCAGCTCATCTATGTGATCTAATCTTTTTTTTTCTTTCGTTTCTGATCTTTTTAAAAAATTTTTTGGTATCATTAATATACAATTAGATGAGCAACATTGTGGTTACTAGATTCCCCTCATTATCAAGTCCCCACTACATAACCCATTACAGTCACTGTCCATCAGCATAGTAAGATGCTACAGAGTCACTACTTGTCTTCTCTGTGCTATACTGCCTTCCCTGTGCCCCCACCCCTACGTTATGTGTGCTAATCATAATGCCCCTTATTGTCCTTCTCCCTTCCTTCCCACCCACCCTCCACAGTCCCTTTCCCTTTGGTAATTGTTAGTCCATTCTTGGGTTCTGTGAGTCTACTGCTTTTTTGTTCCTTCAATTTTTGCTTTGGCCTTATGCTCCACAGATGAGTAAAATCATTTGGTACTTGTCTTTCTCCACCTGGCTTACTTCACGGAACATAATACCCTCTAGCTCCATCCATGTGGTTGCAAATGGTAGGATTTGTTTTTTTCTTATGGTTGAATAATATTTCATTGTGTATATGTACCACATCTTCTTTATGAACTCATCTACTGATGGACACTTAGGTTGCTTCCATTTCTTGGCTATTTTAAATAGTGCTGTGATACACATAGGGGTGCGTATGTCTTTTTCAAACTGGGCTGCTGCATTCTTAAGGTAAATTCCTAGGAGTGGGATTCCTGGGTCAAATGGTATTTCTATTTTGAGTGTTTTGAGAAAAATCCACACTGCTTTCCACAATGGTTGAACTAGTTTACATTCCCACTAGCAGTGTAGGAGGGCTCCCCTTTCTCTGCATCCTTGCCAGCATTTGTTGTTCCTAGTCTTTTCTATGTTAGCCATCCTAACTGATGTGAGGTGATATCTCATTGTGGTTTTAATTTGTATTTTCCTGACAATTAGTGATATGGAGCATCTTTTCATGTGCCTGTTGGCCATCTGAATTTCTTCTTTGGGGAAGTGTCTGTTCAGCTCCTCTGCCCATTTTTAATAGGGTTATTTGCTTTTTGGGTGTTGAGACATGTGAGTTCTGTTAACCCCTTGTTGGATATGTTGTTTACAAATATATTCTCCCATACTGTAGGATGCCTTTTTGTTCTGCTGATGGTGTCCTTTGCTGTACAGAGCTTTTTAGCATGATGTAGTCCCATATGTTCAGTTGCTCATGTTTATATTCAAGAAATTTTTGCCTATGTTTTTTTCTAAGAGTTTTATGGTTTCATGACTTAAATTCAGGTCTTTGATCCATTTTGAGCTTACTTTTGTGTATGGGGTTAGACAATAATCCAGTTTCATTCTCTTGCATGTAGCTGTCCAGTTTTGCCAATACCACTCAGTGGCTCTTTTTCAGGTTTTCTTTCTCTTTGTTTAAGTTCTCCCTGAGATCTTGAGTACTTTTCTTTAATCTCTGGACATGTTTATGGCTTTTATTTTGAAATATTTATCAAGAAGATTATTTATGTCTGTTTCATTTAGCCATCTTTCTGGGGCTCTGTTTGTAGTTTTCTTTAGATCAAATTTCTCTGCCTGCTCTTTTTCTCAGGCATTCTGTTTCTTCCTTTGTATTAGATGTCTCTGCTGTGCTTTCTGGTATAAAGAGTAATAGCTTTTTGAAGAAGGTGTTCTATGGTGCCCAGAAGCTCAATGTTCTTTCCTTTGTAGTTCTGTTTTGTGGGGGCTCCGGCAGTTGGCATGCTGTGGCCAGGCCATCTTTCTGTCTGGCTTCTTCAGTGGACTAAGTCTGGTTGAGCAGTTTGCTTAAGCGGCTGCCTTTGTGGTCAGCTCAGGAATCTGTGTTGAGCTCACTGTGGGTGGGGCTGCCCTCTGTCTGGCCTGCAGCAGTGGCAGGGCCTCAGGGTTAATTCAGTAGGCAGACCTATGTGCCCTGGCCAAATGCACAGCATTGGGTTTGGACACCCACAGGGAGGAAGGAGCTCTCGGGCTGTCTCCTCCAGGCACCTCTCTGGTTGTGCTGAAATGGAACCAGGCAGGCTGGGAGAGTCTCCCTCTGCCTACCAGGCAGCAAAGTCTGATGCTGCCTCGGGGCCAAGTGGGTTGTCTGTCAGCGACAGGCACAGCGAAGAACCTCAGGGATGCATTGCCAGCAGGGGGATGGAGTGTCTGGGCCTCCCAAGAGTTTCCAATCTTTTGGACTGAGGAAGGGCTGGGGCGGTATCCTCCACCTGCCCTTTCTTCTGAGGAGAGAGTTCTATCCAACCCTCGTCCCCTCTGGTATCCCTTCCACTGCTAGCCAGTCTTTCAAACTGCTGCCTCTGCTTTGGGTCTCAGGACTGGGGGAGCATGCCTGCCCTCCACACTGGCTGGACTCTCAGCCTCCCAGAGTGTTCCGCTTGCCTCTGGTGTCCAGCCCTGATGCGCACCACAACACAGTGTCATGTGGGTCTTGCTCCCAGAAGAGATCTCCTAGGCCAGGTGTGCAGTGCTGCTGGGCTCCTACCGCCTCCCCACTCCATTCCTCTTTCTCCCGTCCAGAGGCCATGGTGGGGCGAGGGCTTTGGCTCCTACTCCATCTCAGCTTTGCCACCTCGTCCTTTTCTGTGTTGGCCCCTCTTCTTCCTTAGGTATACGGGGTCTGTTCCCCCATATTTAGGTTGTTTTCAGTTCTAGTTGCATTTGCTGTATTTTCCTCTTTGTATCCTGCCTGACAATCTTGAATTCCTGATACTGCTTACAGTTTTGCCAATCCAGTGTGAGAAAAGCATCTTTAATTTGCATTTTACTGCTCCAGACAGCACAGATTATCCCAGCTGTATATCCTTTAGAGAGCCATGTAAGCAAGTCCTTCCTTAGAGTTATTTTTTTTCCTTTAATATACTTACATGTTTTTAATTTGAGATGAATTTTAGAATTCTCTCATCAAGATACTGAAATCTTACTATGATTTTAGAATTTCAGTGAGTTTATAGATGTATTGGGCAGAACATTCCACATCTTTGTAATACCAGCTGTTCCATCCAGGGACATGGTATAGCTGCAATTACTCAGGTCTTCTAGACTTTTCAGAATATTCCTTATATAGATTTTGGCTTATTCTCAGCAATTTTGAACTCAGACCTTTTAAATTGGGTATTGATGGATATAAGAGGGCTGTGGATTTTTGTTGCCCTTGTATATGTTCACATTGCTGAACTTTCTTATTAGTTGTAATAGATTTTTTTGTTGATTTTCTTGGATTTTCTATGCAGATGATCATGAAAACAGCTTCTCACATAACAAAATGGTACTGCATGTCAGTAGGGAGAGATAGTCCATAAGACAATAGGTCCTTAGATGCTTGAGTGAACAAACCTACAGTTGCTTTCAAATAGGTGTTTTGAAGATTGCCTTCCTAGATGAGAACCACAAAGTCTTATCTCAGATACCTAAGTATCACAGCCCCCAAGTTGTCCTTGGAAAGGGCTTCATTTTACACTTCTATATAAAACAAATCCTATGACTGTGATGTGCTAAGGAATTGCAGTATGTATCAACTCTGTTAGTAGTTCTTACATCAATTCTATTAGTTACTCAAACAGTTAATTTTAAATTCTTCACTTGATTTTGAGTTGTATTAAAATCTCTTTTATAGATGTGAATTTGCCAATTTATGTTTATATCAGGTTTTTGTTTTATATGTATGAAAATATGTTAGATATGTACAGATTAGTTCTGAATAGACCTCATCAATTAGGTTGTTTGCCAATATGAATGTCTTTTAACACTTGTTCCTTGAATTCTATTTTTTCAGATGTTGATATCATACCTACTTTCATTATATTAGCGATTGTTAGGTAGATCTTTTTCTGCCCTTTTATTTTCAACTTTACCATTTGCTTTTCATGTGTCATTTCTAAATAGCATACAATTTTTTTTAATTCAGTCTTTTTCTCTTCATACATTAATGTAACCCAGTTATTTACAGTGCATTTCACTACCTTATAACTAGACTTTTGTCATTGTTGTGACAACCGTCTGCCATCCTCTTTGGTGTATTTCTGTTCCCCACCTGTATCTGTGCCCTTTGTTTCTTTAATTGGTTTGGAAGTTACATACTTTCTCTTACTCTATTAGCCTATAAAATTAAACCAACCTAATGATACCAAAATAAATTATTAAAAAAAAAATTAAACCAACCTTACCCACCCTCACTCAGCAATAAAGAGGCAACACTTACTTTGTTTTAATACCTGTTATTGGTTGCCTGGTTTACCACTGCTGCTTCTATCCTACCTCTTCCTCCTGGGTTGTGATTTATTTTTTCATAGAGTGCATTCTCAAGTATTTCTTACAGTTAACATTCATGAATGATAAACTTTGAATTCTTAGTTGTCTGAAACTTTTTTTTTTGGTACCATTAATATACAATCATATGAGCAACATTATGGTTACTAGATTCCCCCCATTACCAAGTCCCCACTACATACCCCATTATAGTCACTGTCCATCAGCATAGTAAGATGCTACAGAGTCACTACTTGTCTTCTTGGTGCTATCCTGGCTGTCTGGAATTGTTTTTATTTGCCCTTATATGAACTGTTTTTTACTTAAGAAATCTTTTTTCTTTTTCTTTTTTAAATAGTGGTTCAACAGTTACCGTATTATTATCCCAAGTACAGCTACTATCTGTCAACATAGAACCATTGGTTATATTATCCATGCTGTACTACTTTCCCCATGACCAACCTACATTATGATTGAGAGTTTTTGTGCCCCTTTATTTCACTCACCTTCCTCCCCAACCCCTCTCCCATGGTAGCCACCAGTCTCTTCTCATTGTGAGTCTAATGCTGTTTTGTTTATTCTGTTTTGCTTTGTGATTATGTTCCACAAGTAAGTGAAATCATATGGTATTTGTCTTTCTTTACCTGGTTTATTTCACTGAGCATAATACCCTCTAGCTCCATCCATGTTGTTGCAAATGGTAGGATTTGTTTTCTTCTTATGGCTGAATAATATTCCATGTGTATATGTACCACATCTTCTTTATCCATTCGTCTATTGATGAACACTTAGGTTGCTTCCATGTCTTGCCTATTGTAAATAATGTAGCAGTAAGCATAGGGATGCATATATCTTTTAGAATCATGGATTTTGTTTTCTTCGGGTAAATTCCTACAGGTGGAATTACTGGGCCAAATGGTATTTCTATTTTAGTTTTTTAAGGAACCTCCATACTGCTTTCCACAGTGTACCAATTGACATTTCCACCAGCAGTGTAGGAGGCTTCCCATTTCTCTGCAACCACGTCAGCACTTGTTATTTCTTGTCTTTTGGATAGTGGCCGTTCTGACTGGTGTGAAGTAATACCTCATTGCTCACAGCATTTCTGAAAGCAAATGTGTGGTTTTTCCAACAACCAATTCTCCAACTCTCTGAACCCCAACTGGGTGTTCTACAATTCAGTTCTGACATTACCCTAAGAGTTGGTGTCAGACCCCACAGGTTAAGGGGTCTGGCCCCACTTCTGGCACCAATCATAAGACCTAGGCCTCCTATACTTCTGACTGTCCTGCCATAAACTGGAGTCCCATGATACTCCTTAGGTTTGATAATTTACCAGATGGCTGTCAGGGCTCAGGAAAACACTTTACTTACTGTTAACAATTTATTACAAAGGATACAGCTCAGGAACAGCTAAAGGGAAGAGATGCATAAAATGAGGTGTGAGGGAAGGGGCAAGGAGCTTCCATACTCTCTATAGCTCATCACCCTGCTCATACCGCAACATGTTCACCAACCTGGAAACTCTGTGATCCCCCACCCCTTTAGGAGTTTTATGGAGGTTCATTATGTAGGCTTGATTGATTAAATCATTGGCCACTGGTGATTAGCTCAAATCTCTAGCACCTCTCCACTACAGGGCATGAGGGTGAAAGTGCAAGTCACATATTTCCAATCACATGGTTGGTTCCTCTGGACACCAGCTCTGATCCTAAAAGCTATCTGGGAGCCCCCAGTCACTAGTCATTAGCATAGAAAAAGACAGTCATTACCCAAGAAATTCCAGGAAATTTAAAAACTCTCTGTGTCAGGAACCGGGGACAAAGATGAAATACTATAACAAACTCGCTGCTGAATCTTATTAAACATTTAGTGAAGACCTAATAACATCCTCCTTAAAAGTTTTCCAAAAAGTAGAAGAGGAGGGAATACTCCCAAATTCATTCTATGAGACCAACATCACTCTAATACCAAAACCAGGCAAAGACACCACAAAAAAGGAAATTACAGACCAATATCCCTGATGAACATAGATGCAAATATACTCAACAAAATATTAGCAAACCGAATTAAAAACCACATCAAAAAGATCATCCATATGATCAAGTAGGATTTATTCCAGGGATGTAAGGATGGTACAACATTCGAAAATCCATCAGCACCATCCACACATCAACAAAAGGAAGGATAAAAACCACATGATCATCTCCATAGATGCTGAAAAGTATTCAACAAAATTCAACATCCATTCATGATAAAAACTCTCAACAAAATGGGCATAGAGAGCAAGAACCTCAACATAATAAAGGCCATATATGACAAACCCACAGACAACATTATACTTTACAGTGAGAAGCTGAAATCTTTTTGTTTAAGATCAGGAACAAGACGACGATGCCTACTCTCCCCACTTTTATTCAGCATAGTTCTGGAGTTCCTAGCCGTGGCAATCAGACAACACAAAGAAATAAAAGGCATCCAGATTGGCAAGGAAGAAGTTAAACTCCCTGTTTGCAGATGACATGATCATGTACATAAAAAACCCTAAAGAATCCACTCCAAGGCTACTAGATCTAATGTCTGAATTTGGCAAAGTTGCAGGATACAAAATCAATACACAGAAATCTGTTGCATTCCTTATTTGTGGAGTATAACAATGAAGCAAAACTGAAGGAACAAAATACCAGCAGACTCACAGACTCCAAGAAGGGACTACTGATTACCAAAGGGGAGGGTTGGAGGAGGGTGGATGGGGAGGGTGGGAGAAGGGGACTGTGGGGTATCATGATTGGTGCACATAGTATGTGTAGGGTCACAGGGAAGACAGTCTGGCTCAGAGAAGACAAATAGGGACTCTGTGACATCTTACTACACTGATGTACGGTGACTAAAATGGGGTATGGAGAGGGACTTGATAATAAGGGTGAATGTAATAACTACATTGTTATTCTTGATAAAAGTGTATATAAATAATACCTTTTTTTTTTACAATTTATTTTGGTATCATTAACCTACAATTACATGTGCAATATTGTGGTGATTAAAGTACCCCTTCATCAGGTCCCCCCCACCAACCCCATTACAGTCACTGTCCATCAGCGTAGTGAGATGAGAATCACTACTTGTCTTCTCTGAGTTGTACAGCCCTCCCCATGCCCCCGCTACCTTATGTCTGCTAAGCATAATGCCCCTTTTACCCTCTTATCCCTCCCTTCCCACCCATCTTCCCCAGTCCCTTTCCCTTTGGTAACTATTAGTCCGTTCTTGGGTTCTGTGAGTCTGCTGCTGTTTTGTTCCTTCAGTTTTTTTTTTCTTTGTTCCTATACTCCACATATGAGTGAAATCATTTGATACTTGTCTTTTTCAGCCTGGCTTATTTCACTGAGCATAATACCCTCTAACCCCATCCATGTTGTTGCAAATGGTAGGATTTGTTTTCTTCTTATGGCTGAATAATATTCCATTGTGTATATGTACCACATCTTCTTAATCCATTCATCTACTGATGGACACTTAGGTTGCTTCCATTTCTGGGCTATCATAAATAGTGCTGCAATAAACATAGGGGTGCATCTGTCTTTTTGAAACTGGGCTGCTGCATTCTTAGGGTAAATTCCTAGGAGTGGGATTCCTGGGTCAAATGGTATTTCTATTTTGAGTTTTTTGAGGAACCTCCATACTGCTTTCCACAATGGTTGAACTAATTTGCATTCCCACCAGCAGTGTAGGATGGTTCCCTTTTCTCCACATCCTTGCCAACATTTGCTGTTGTTTGTGTTTTCGATGTTGCCAATCCTCACTGGTGTGAGGTGATATCTCATTATGGTTTTAATCTGCATTTCTCTGATGACCAGCGATGTGGAGCATCTTTTCATGTACCTGTTGGCCATCTGAATTTCTTCTTTAGAGAAGTGTCTATTCATGTCCTCTGCCCATTTCTTAATTGGATTATTTGCTTTTTGTTTGTTAAGGTGTATGAGTTCTTTATATATTTTGGATGTCAACCCCTTCTCGGATGCATCATTTATGAATATATTTTCCCATACTGTAGAATGTCTTTTTGTTCTACTGATGGTGTCCCTTGCTGAACAGAAGCTTTTCAGCTTGATATAGTCCCACTTGTTCATTTTTGCTTTTGTTTCCCTTGCCCGGGGGGATATGTTCATGAAGAAGTCGCTCATGTTTATGTCCAAGAGATTTTTGCCTATGTTTTTTCTAAGAGTTTTATGGTTTCGTGACCTACACTCAGGTCTTTGATCCACCTTGAGTTTACCTTTGTGTATGGGGTTAGACAGTAGTCCAGTTTCATTCTCTTACATGTAGCTGTCCAGTTTTTCCAACACCAGCTGCTGAAGAGGCTGTCATCTCCCCATTGTATATACAAGTCTCCTTTATCAAATATTAATTGACTGTAGGTGTTTGGGTTAATGTTTGGATTTTGTATTCTGTTCCACTGGTCTGTGGGTCTGTTTTTGTGCCAGTACCAAATTGTCTTGATTACTGTGGCTTTCTAGTATAGTTTGAAGTCAGGGAGAATAATTCCCCCTGTTTGATTCCTCCTTCTCAGAATTGCTTTGGCTATTCGGGGTCTTTTCTGGTTCCATATGAATTTTAGAATTATTTGTTCCAGTTCATTGAAGAAAGCTGTTGGTAGTTTGATAGGGTTTGCATTGAATCTGTAGATTGCTTTAGGTAGTATAGCCATTTTGACTATTTATTCTTCCTAGCCAACAGCATGGGATGCATTTCCTTTTGTTAGTGTCCTCTTTAATTTCTCCTAAGAGTGTCTTGTAGTTTTCAGAGTACAGGTCTTTCACTTCCTTGGTTAGGTTTATTCCTAGGTATTTCATTCTTTTTGATGCTATTGTGAATGAAATTGTTTTTCTGATTTCTCTTTCTGTTAGTTCATTATCAGTGTATAGGAAAGCAAGAGGTTTCTGTGTGTTAAGTTTGTGTCCTGCAACTTTGCTGAATTCAGATATTAGTTCTAGTAGTTTTGGAGTGGAGTCTTTAGGGTTTTTTATGTACAGTATCATATCATCTGCAAATAGTGACAATTTGACTTCTTCTTTGCCAATCTGGATGCCTTGTATATCTTTGTTTTGTCTGATTGCCATGGCTAGGACCACCAGTACTATGTTGAAAAGCAGTGGAGAGAGTGGGCATCCCTGTCTTGTTCCTGATCTTAGATGAAAAGCTTTCAGCTTCTCGCTGTTAAGTATAATGTTAGCTGTGGGTTTGTCATATATAGCCTTTATGATGTTGAGGTACTTGCCATCTATACCCATTTTGTTGAGAGTTTTAATCATGAATGGATGCTGAATTTTGTCAAATGCTTTTTCAGCATCTATGGAGATGATCATGTGGTTTTTCTTCTTTTTGTTGATGTGGTGGATGATGTTGATGGATTTTTGAATGTTGTACCATCCTTGCATCCCTGGGATGAATCCCAGTTGGTCATGGTGTATGATCCTCTTGATGTTTTTTTTTTTTTACAATTTATTTTATTTTAGTGTCATTAACCTACAATTACATGAGCAATATTGTGATGATTAAACTACCCCCTTCATCAGGTCCCCCCCACCAACCCTATTACAGTCACTGTCCATCAGTGTAGTGAGATGAGAATCACTACTTGTCTTCTCTGAGCTGTACAGTCCCTCCCGTGCCCCCCCACCGTATGTCTGCCAATCATAATGCCCCTTTTACCCTCTTATCCCTCCCTTCCCACCCATCTCCCCAGTCCCTTTCCCTTTGGTAACTGTTAGTCCATTCTTGGGTTCTGTGAGTCTGCTGCTGTTTTGTTCCCTTCAGTTTTTTTTTTTCTTTGTTATTATACTCTACATATGAGTGAGATCATTTGGTACTTGTCTTTTTCGGCCTGGCTTATTTCACTGAGCATAATACCCTCCAGCTCCATCCATGTTGTTGCAAATGGTAGGATTTGTTTTTTTCTTATGGCTGCGTAATATTCCATTGTGTATATGTACCACATCTTCTTAATCCATTCATCTACTGATGGGCACTTAGGTTGCTTCCATTTCTTGGCTATTGTAAATAGTGCTGCAATAAACATAGGGGTGCATCTGTCTTTCTCAAACTGGGCTGCTGCATTCTTGTGGTAAATTCCTAGGAGTGGGGTTCCTGAGTCATATGGTATTTCTATTTTGAGTTTTTTGAGGAACCTCCATACTGCTTTCCACAAAGGTTGAACTAATTTGCATTCCCACCAGCAATGTAGGAGGGTTCCCCTCTCTCCACATCCTTGACAACATTTCTTGTTGTTTGTGTTTTGGATGTTGGCCATCCTCACTGGTGTGAGGTGATATCTCATTGTGGTTTTAATCTGCATTTCTCTGATGATTAGCGATGTGGAGCATTTTTTCATGTGCCTGTTGGCCATCTGAATTTCTTCTTTAGAGAAGTGTCTATTCATGTCCTGTGCCCATTTCTTAATTGGGTTATTTGCTTTTTGTTTGTTAAGGTGCGTGAGTTCTTTGTATATTTTGGATGTCAACCCCTTATCAGATACATCATTTATGAATATATTTTCCCATATTGTAGGATGTCTTTTTGTTCTACT
>JAQQAC010011087.1:29931080-30025123 GCA_029783875.1 Phataginus tricuspis | reverse complement strand
TTTATTTTTTCAAAGAACCAGCTTTTGGTTTCATTGATTTTTTCTATTGTTTTATTCTTCTCAATTTTATTTATTTCTTCTCTGATCTTTATTATGTCCCTCCTAGTGACTTTGGACCTCCTTTGTTCTTCTTTTTCCAATTTCAATAATTGTGTCTTTAGACTATTCATTTGGGAATGTTCTTCCTTCTTTAAATTGGAGTGGATTGCAATATACTTTCCTCTTAGAACTGCCTTTGCTGCGTCCCACCGAAGTTTTTTCTTTGTGTTGTTTTTGTCATTAGTCTCCATATACTCTTTGATTTCTGTTTTGATTTGGTCGTTAACCCATTGATTAATTAGGAGAATGTTGTTAAGTCTCCATATATTTGTGAGCCTTTTTGATTTCTTTCTAAAATTTATTTCTAGTTTTATACCTTTGTTATCTGAGAAGGTGGTTGGTAGGATTTCAATATTTTTGAAATTACTGAGGTTCTTTTTGTGGCCTAGTATGTGGTCTATTCTGGAAAATGTTCCATGTGCACTTCAGAAGAATGTGTATCCTGCTGCTTTTGGGTGCAGAGTTCTGTAGATATCTGTTAGGTCCATCTGTTCTAGTGTGTTGTTCAGTGCCTCTGTGTCTTTACTTATTCTCTGTCTGGTTGATCTATCCTTTGGAGTGAGTGGTGTGTTGAAGTCTCCTAAAATGAATGCATTGCTGTCTATTTCCTCCTACAATTCTGTTAGTATTTGTTTCACATATGTTGGCGCTCCCGTGTTTGGTGCATATATATTTATAATGGTTATATCTTCTTGTTGGACTGACCCCTTTATCATTATGTAATGTCCTTCTTTATCTCTTGCTACTTTCTTCATTTTGAAGTCTATTTTGTCTGATACAAGTACTGCAACACCTGCTTTTTGCTCTTTTTTGTTTGCATGAAATATCTTTTTCCATCCCTTCACTTTTAATCTGTGTATATCTTTGGGTTTGAGGTGAGTCTCTTGTAAGCAGCATATAGATGGGTCATGCTTTTTTATCCACTCTGTTTCTCTGTGTATTTTGATTGGTGCATTCAGTCCATTTACATTTAGGGTGATTATTGATAGATATGTACTTATTGCCATTGCTGGCTTTAGATTCGTGGTTACCAAAGGTTCCAAGGTTGCTTCTTTACTATCTAAGAATCTAACTTAACTTTCTTGTTAAGTTATTGTGAACGCTGGCTGATGTTTCTTTGTGCCTCCCTTCCTATTCTTCCTCCTCCATTCTTTATATATTGGGTGTTTTATTTTTGCCTTTAGTTAGTATTTGGATGGTCTGCTTTCTTTGCTATGATTTTATTTTCTCTGGTGATATCTTTTTAGCCTTAGGGGTGCTTCCCTCTAGAGCAGTCCATTTAAGATATCCTGGAGTGGTGGTTTATGAGAGGCAAACTCTTTCAACTTTCCTTTGTCTGGAAATTGTTTAATCCCTCCGTCATATTTAAATGATAATCATGCTGGATACAATATTCTTGGTTCGAGGTCCTTCTGTTTCATTACGTTAAATATATCATGCCATTCTCTTCTGGCCTGTAAGGTTTCTTTTGAGAAGTCTGATGATAGTCTGATGGGTTTTCCTTTGTAGGTGATCTTTTTTCTCTCTCTAGCTGCCTTTAATACTCTGTCTTTATCTTTGACCTTTGCCATCTTAATTATTATGTGTCTTGGTGTTGTCTTCCTTGGGTCCCTTGTGTTGGGAGTTCTGTGGGCTTCCGTGGACTGCGAGACTATTTCCTTCCCCCGTGTGGGAAAGTTTTCAGCAATTATTTCTTCAAAGACACTTTCTCTCCCTTTTTCTCTCTCTTCTTCCTCTGTTACTCCTATAATGCGAATATTGTTCCGTTTGGATTGGTCACACAGTTCTCTCAATGTTCTTTCATTCTTAGAGATCCTTTTTTCTCTCAGTACCTCAGCTTCTTTGTATTCCTCTTCTCTTGTTTCTGTTTCATTTATCATCTCCTCCACTATATCCAATCTGCTTTTAATACCGTCCTTTGTGTTCTTCAAGGAATTGGATCTCCAACTGGAATTCATTCCTGAGTTCTTGAATATCTTTCTGTACCTCCATGAGCATGTTAATGATTTTTATTTTGAACTCCCTTTCAGGGAGAGTCATAAGGTCCATATCATTTAAATCTTTCTCAGGAGTTGTATTCATGATTTTACTCTGGACCAGGTTCCTTTGGCGTTTCATATTTGTGTATGGAGCCCTCTAATGCCCAGAAGCTCTACTCTCTGGAGTTGCTCAGCCCCTGGAGCAATGTCAGGGATTGCAGGGGAGTGGTGTTGGTGCCTCGGGGGAGGAAAGGGCTGTTTCCTCGTTCCTGGCTGCTATGCCTGTCTCCACTGTCTGAACCAGTGGGCTGAGCACACAGGTGTAAGCCTCTGTGCTTGGCCATTTTAGTTGCTGTAGACAGATCTTCCTTCTGGCTGGCCTAACATCAGGGAAGGGTTTCTCCAGGTTTGCAAACCCAGTGGGGCTGGCCAGGCGAAAGGTGCACTAGTCTGTCTGTCACAGAAGGGGTTCCTGGAGCTGTGCAGGCAGCCAGGGAGCTGGCACACCCGAAAATCAGAAAACTCCCTATCTGCTGGGCAGAGTACACCTGGACAACTCTGTCTACCCGTCCCTTCTCCTAAGCAGCAAGCTTCGTGCAATCCCTGCCCCCCGAGCAGGCCTCCTGCTAAGGTCCTCTTTGTTAGGAAGTCTCATAGACTGCCCACCTTTCCTTTGTCCCAGAGCAGCTGGGTATGGATCCCTGACTTCACAAGCAGCTGAAATCTCAGTCTCTCCAGGAACTCCGCCTGTCTTAGCTTTCCAAGCTCCCAATTACAAGAGTATCACGCAAGCACCATGAAATGCAGGCCTGTGCTCCCAGAGCAGATCTGCAGAGTTAGGCATTCAGCAGTCCCAGTTCTCCACTCCCTCCCTGCTCTGTTCCTGTTCCTCCTGCCAGTGAGCTGGGGTGGGGGAAGGGCTTGGACCCCGCAGGACCACAGCTTTAGTACATTACCGTTTTCTGTGAGGGCTGCTCTTGTCTCCAGGTGTATGCAGTTTGTTGTAGTCCTCTTTCCCGTTGCTCTTTCAAGAGTAGTTGTAGTAGCTTTATTTTCATATTATATGCGGTTTTAGGAGGAAACCTCTGTCTCACCTCTCATGCCGCCATCTTTAATCTCTATCAATGATACCTTAATAAAAAAAATCTGTTGCATTCCTATACACTGACGAACTAGCAGAAAGAGAATTTGGGAAAACAATTCCATTCACAATTTTATCAAAAAGAATAAAATACCTAGGAATAAACCTAACCAAGGAAGTGAGAGGCCTATACTCTGAAAACTACAAGATACTCATGAGAGAAATTAAAAGAAGATACCAATAAATTGAAACACCTCCCATCTCATGGCAGAATTGATATTGTCAAAATGGCCATCCTGCCTGAAGCCAATCTACAGATACAATGCAGTCTTTATGAAAATACCAACAGCACTCTTCAACGAACTAGAGCAAATAGCTCTAAAATTCATATGGAACCACAAAAGACCCCGAATAGCCAAAGCAATGCTGAGAAAGAAGAATAAAGTGGGGGGATTATGCTCCTGGACTCCAAGCTCTACTAAAAAGCCACAGTAATTGAGACAATTTGGTACTGGCACAAGAACAGACCCATAGAACAATGAACAGGCTAGAGAGCACAGATATAAACCCAAACATATATGGTCAATTAATGGGGAAATGACGCCTCTTCAACAACTGGTGTTGGCAAAACTAGACAGCTACATGTAAGAGAATGAAACCAATTGGATTATTGTCTAACCCCATACACAAAAGTAAACTCGAAATGGATCAAAGACCTGAATGTAAGTCATGAAAACATAAAACTCTTAGAAAAAAACATAGGCAAAAATCTCTTAAATATAAACATGAGGAACTTTTTCCGGATCGTGTCTCCTTGGGCAAGGGAAACAAAATAAAAAGGAACAAATGAGACTATATCATGCTAAAAACCTTCTGTACAGCAAAGGACACCATCAGCAGAACAAAAAGGCATCCTATAGTATGGGAGAATATATTTGTAAACAACATATCTGACAAGGGGTTAAGATCCAAAATATCCAAGAACTCACATGCCTCAACACCCAAAATAATCCTATTAAAAATGGGCGGAGGCTACAAACAGACATCCAAAGAAGAAACTCACATGGCCAATGGGCACATGAAAAGGTGCTCCACATCACTAATTATTAGGGAAATGCAAATTAAAACCACAATGAGATATCACCTCACACCAGTTAGGATGGCCAACATAGAAAAGACTAGGAACAACAAATGCTGGCAAGGATGCAGAGAAAGGGGAACCCTCCTACACTGCTGGTGGGAATGTAAACTAGTTCAACCATTGTGGAAAGCAGTATGGAGGTTCCTCAAAAAAAATAAAAACAGAAATACCAGTTGACCTGGGAATTCCACTCCTAGGAATTTACCCTAAGAGTGCAGGATCCCAGTTTCAAAAAGATATATGTACCCCTATGTTTATCGCAGCACTATTTACAGTAGCCAAGAAATGGAAGCAACCTAAGTGTTCATCAGTAGATGAATGGATAAAGAAGAGGTGATACATATACACAATGGAATATTATTCAGTCATAAGAAGAAAACAAATACTACCATTTTCAATAACATGGATGGAGCTAGAGGATGTTATGTGAAATACGCCAGGTGGAGAAAGACAAGTACCAAATAATTTCATTTATTTGTGGAGCATAAGAACAAAGCAAAAACTGAAGGAACAGAACAGCAGCAGACTTCCAGAACCCAAGAATGGATTAACAGTTACCAAAGGGAAAGGGATTGGGGAGGGTGGTTGGGAAGGGAGAGGGAAATAAAGGGCATTATTATTAACATACATAACGTAGTGGGGGGCACGGGGAAGGCAGTATAACAGAAAAGACACGTAGTGACTCTGTAGCATCTTACTACGCTGATGGACAGTGACTGTAATGGCGTATATGGTGGGGACCTGATAATGGGGGGAATCTAGTAACCATAATGTTGTTCATGTGATTGTATATTAATGATACCAAAATTTGAAAAAATGAAAAAAAAAACTATAACAAAAGGTCCTCCTATTTATCCCTATCACAAGGGCTTTAGGAATTCTGTGCCAGGAAATGGGGACAAACACCAAATACATATTTTTTATATCACGATATTATACCTGATATCTGTATGATAGTTATGTTTTTTAGAGTTCTAGCTTCAAATTTTTTTCCTTTAGAAGCTTGTGGAACAACTTCCAACTCCCTAACTTGCTCTTACTCTGGACTAGGTACTGTCAGAAAATGCAGGGAAAGTGTTACCAAACCCCCAAATCCAGATTCCCGTAAGCTGATTTCTGAGCCATTAGGTTTGAAGCAGAGAAACCTCCATTATCAGAAGGGCAGCCCATCAAGAAGGCTGTGGACTTTCCCCAAATCTGCCTGCACTAGTGGACCAAGGGACAGGTCATATACTATAGGCAAGGAATGTGAGGGTCAGGGCAAACTGGAGCGGCATTGAAATTTATCAGAATTATGTGCCTGTCACACTTCCATGGGACTTCTCAAGGTGTCCTGGTATAGTTCATGTCGCAACACAGATGTTACCAACCAACATTACCCCCTGCACCCCCGTCAAGGTGTTAACTGGGTGGTAGATTGTGGAATTCCTCTGTTTTTGTCTTCTTGAAGGAAAGAATACAGTTGGAAAACCCAAAAGAAAATTAAAGTTGCAGGGAGTTTTTTATTTAACAAAGTGAAAGAAAGTAAGCTCAGAGACAGAGAAGTGGTCTGACTCTGAGGGTGGGTAGTCCCTTGCTGGGTTTTACATTGTGTCTTTCATGGGGGTTTATTTGGTTTCCTCCCTCCCATTTTGTCATTTTCACCCTATCTTTTGGATTCATCTTACTTCCTCCTTGTGGGTAAAATCGTAACATTTCCAGATTATGTCTCCTGGTTTTAGTGCATTTGCATATCCTCAAGGGTGGAGAGAAGTTCATCTTCATGTCAAGGGTAATTACCCGGGAAACCAAGGGCGTGTCTGAACCTGAGAATTTAAGGGGAGGGTCTGACTTGCTTGCTTCTTTGGGAGCTCAGGAGAGAGAGACAGCGCTGGACTGCAGTGTGTAAGCAATAAACCGCTTTAAACTTTATTTCTCCCTTTGACTGATTTCGGTTTTTAGAGGTATTTTCCCCGGGTTTTCCTCTCCCCGAACTTACATTCCCCTTCAGCCCCCATAAGCATGTAAGCAAAGCCCATGGTGGTGCCAAAACCATAATGTAAGTGATATAGTAATAATTTGAAGGCCTCAGGGTCATTAGCGACAAGGTCTTCCTTAAGTGCATATGCTCCAAAATTGGGAAGGTCCTAGTGACCCTTATCTTTTGCTTACCAATTTAGGCTGAACCACGAAAGGGGTTGATTTAAGGGAGACAGGGCTGTCTCTGGGCAGAGACTGGGTTGTTTGTTGTCTTCCTTCTTTCCTTCCTGCTCATGTCTACCTACCTACTGTAACAAAGGGAAGAGGGACAAAGGACAAGACCTTGCAAGGTCCTGGAGCATGTATTATGGAGGGACAGACTAGTGAAGGTATAAGCAAAAAATACATATCTGGGTTCAAAGGAACCAGATTTTGTTGAGTTCTTTCTGCCAGTCTCTTTAAAATAACTCATTTACTTTTCACAATATTATTTTCAGGAGAAGCTGACAAAGAGGTGAAATAAGTTCATTCATTCAATATATATTTTTATTTTTGGAGTGCCTACTAACAGAGCTCACAGTTTACTTGGTAAGAAAGATAGTGAAAAGGCAATGTCAACAGTGCCATAGGCACCACTGTCACCCAGTATAATTTATACATGTCCTAACTGAACTTTCTGCTTTGCCAATGTTAAGACATATGTGTCCTATCTGAACTTTCACCCTGCTTTGTCTCTGCCTAAATGCCTAGGTATCCTGGCTGAACTTTTACCCCATTTTGATTAGGAAATAGGAGACCTACAGTCAGGAGTGCCCCTTGGGACCAGGCTGGCTGAAACTGGTAGAATCCAAGATGGCATCTCACTTCACCTCCAAAAAACCTCTAACTTCATTATAATTGTACTTTCCATACTAAATGACACTCCCACCAGTGTCGTGACAGTTGACAATCACCATAACAACAACCAGAAAAAAACATAAGAGGACAAAAGAGAGGGGGTGTTCTGGTTTCAAAAACTTCTCTGCCCATCCTAATAGAAAAATATGAATATTTCTCCCTTTTTAATTCCAAATCACTTCATTAAATTTTTCCTATATGTACAACTTCCCAACACTCACAAGCTTAAGCTTAGTTAATTTATGAGCCTCACTCTTGCGTCTCCATTCTCGGGTCATGAAATAGCCTGTAGTGCTTGGGACTCGGCTTGTATATTGTCACCAAACAAACAAAGACCCCATCTCTTGGGGCTGACTGTCGGTAATACTGTTACCAGAGACATGTTCTTGGTCTTGTTGTGAGAAAGAACTCAAGAACAGACACAAAAACTGTTGAGCATTAGGAGTTTATTTGGAGAATAAAAAGTTCAGAAAAAGACAAGTATACACATCTGAGAGTTGAGTTGTGAGCAGACCCTGAGGGGGTTTCACCAAGGAAACAATAGGGAGCCTTTTTTAAATAAAGGGAGATGAATATTCACTTAAGTAGGGATAGGTTTCAAAGGCAACAGGTGGAGTTTTTTTTGAGTTCAGGCTTACTCCACCCTCCTGACAGGCATATATATATATGGCTATGTTTGGTTTCCCTCAACTGTCATGGCAAGGGGAGGTGCGGTTTTTACTATGCTAATGATAGAGTGGTATGATTTTTACCATGTTGGTGGATTTTGGGTGAAGTTTGGATCAGTTTTTGCTCCATGTTGGAACTAACTGATTTGGCTGGTCTGTTGTCTATATTTTCACTCCTATATCCTGCAAGAACAGCTTACATGGAATGTGTAGAATGTAAGCAAGCATCCCATGAAAGTCCCCCTCGGCTCATGTCTGGCTATCTACCTACTATAACAATGCCATTACAGGTGGAAGCATGGGAAATCCAGTAGACCAATACCTACGCATCAGAAAAGGCCTCTTCAAGTGACAGCTATTCTAGAATCTGAAGGGTGTAGGGACAATATCTGCAAAGACCCAGATACTTTTGCAGGGTTTTAAAAAGAAGAATAGTGCCTACAAAGCCACAGTAATCAAGACAATTTGGTACTGGCAGAAGTACAGACCCATAGACCAATGGAACAGACTAGAGAGCCCAGATATAAACTGAAGCATATATGGTCAATTAATATACGATAAAGGAGCCATGGATATACAGTGGGGAAATGACAGCCTCTTCAACAGCTGGTGTTGGCAAAACTGGAGAGCTACATGTAAGAGAATGAAACTGGATTATTGTCTAACCCCATCCCCATACACAAAAGTAAACTCAAAATGGATCAAAGATCTTAATGTAAGTCATGAAACCATAAAACTCTTAGAAAAAAACATAGGCAAAAATCTCTTGGACATAAACATAAGCAACTTCTTCATGAACATATCTCCCCGAGCAAGGGAAACAAAAGCAAAAATGAACAAGTGGGACTATATCAAACTGAAAAGCTTCTGTACAGCAAAGAAAACCATCAATAGAACAAAAGACATCATACAGTATGGGAGAATATATTCATAAATGACATATCTGATAAAGGGTTGACATCCAAATTATATAAAGAACTGATGCACCTCAACAAACAAAAAGCAAATAAGCCAATTAAAAAATGGGCAGAGGGGCTGAACAGACACTTCTCCAAAGAAGAAATTCAGATGGCCAACAGGCACATGAAAAGATGCTCCACATCACTAATCATCAGAGAAATGCTAATTAAAACCACAACGAGATGTCACCTCACACAAGTTAGGATGGCCACCATCCAAAAGACAAACAGTAACAAATGTTGGCGAGGATGTGGAGAAAGGGGAATCCTCCTACACTGCTGGTAGGAATGCAAATTAGTTCAACTATTGTGGAAAGCAGTATGGAGGTTCCTCAAAAAACTAAAAATAGAAATACATTTGATCCAGGAATTCCACTCCTAGGAATTTACCCTAAAAATGCAGCAGCACAGTTTGAAAAAGATATATGCACCCCTATGTTTATCGCAGCACTATTTACAGTAGCCAAGAAATGGAAGCAACCTAAGTGTTCATCAGTAGACGAATGGATAAAGATGTGGTACATATACACAATGGGATATTATTCAGCCATAAGAAGATAACATATCCTACCATTTGCAACAACATGGATGGAGCTAGAGGGTATTATGCTCTGTGAAATAAGCCAGGTGGAGAAAGACAAGTGTCAAATGATTTCACTCATCTGTGGAGTATAAGAACAAAGAAAAAACTGAAGGAACACAACAACAGCCTCACAGAACCCAAGAATGGACTAACAGTTACCAAAGGGAAAGGAACTAGGGAAGATGGGTGGGAAGGGAGGGATAAGGGGGAAAAAGGGGCATTATGATTAGTATGTATAATGTAGGGAGGTGGGACACAGGAAAGGCAGTATAACACAGAGAAGACAAGTAGTGATTCTGTAGCATCCTTCTATGCTTATGGACAGTGACTGCAATGGGGTATGTGGGGGGACTTGATAATAGAAGGAGTCTAGTAACCATAATGTTCATGTAATTGTACATTAATGATAGCAAAATTAAACAATAAAGAAGAATAGCGTCATGACCAGGTACACATTGTTAAAAAGAAGACCCATGTGAGGTCACTTCTGCTAGGCCACATCAACAGGCCTTAGTACCTAACTGCAGTTTCAGTGTGTCCCACAAATGTAGTCAGTCAGGAATTATCTGGTCAACATCCATAAAATAATCCATCACATATGCCTCTCCATCTCCCAAATGAAGATGAGGTAATCCACCTAACAAAACCCTTTTGTACCCAAATGAAAGTGGCATCATCCAAAACAATCCTTTCTTCTGTTTATGACGTCCTTGTCCAGCCTTTGAAAACCTTTCCCTTTCTGCTGCCTTTTGGAGCACTATCTCCTCGCTAGATGGGATGCTGCCTCATCCGTGAGAAGCTTAATAAAGTGAATTAGATCTTCAAATTTACTAGATTGAGTTTTGTTTATTAACAATGTGACATAAAGTGAAATTTTATTGTCCCCACGATGGTTCCACAAACAAGGCCAACAGTGCAGGCTGTAGAAGCCCTAAGCCAGGACAACTCATATATGTGCTGTGAAGATGCCACACTGCCATTTTCTCCAGTGTCAGCAAGATTGCCACAACCCTTCAGCCATGGAGAAAAGAGAAACAGCCTTCAACATTCGACTAAGACAAAGCTGAGCAGGAGCCTGGTTCTCACATCCTTGACAGAACTCTTTAGGGGAATGAGTAACAATCCTGACCCTTGCTTCTTCTCACACACAGCACCAGTTTGTGCAGAGACTGTCCTTTTAAGGAACTAACCAAATGTATCCTTGACACACTGCTTTGGTGTATTGATTAAGACCTCTTTCCTGCAGGTATTCCTCTGTTGTAAAATGCATATAAGCAGTCTCCAGAAAAAGACCTAGGGAGCAGACACTCAGAACTTCCTGACTGAGTAGCCTCCAGGATCATGGCAGTCAGTAAGATTCTCCATAAACTCTTAATATATGTTGATTTCAGTCAACAACATCTTAGAGCACACTGGCTGCTGTGTGGAAAAAAAAGATGGGAGAAGGCCAGACTGAAGACCAGAACAGTTAAGAGGCTGCTGCCCTAATCCAGGTGAGAAGAGATACAGAGAAGGGAGTAAATTATGACTCCCAGATGAAGGACGTAGTTGGCTGGATGGGTGTGGGGTGGAGGGGTGGGGGAACTGAGACCCTGGAGGAGGAACAGGAGAGTGACAGAAGGATGGGGAGATCACTCTGAAACTTTCTGAGTTTTAGGCGCTTGTGGGATAAGTAGAAATAAAGAGTAGGCAGACTGATAGCACAGGTCTTTAGCTCAAACTATCTGAACAATGCCTGGCCAATGTGAAGCACTATTGCCCTGATTATTTTATCTGGACTGCAGAAAGAGACATGGGAGTGTGTTACAAGAAAGTGGCTTTGATACCCAGGAATAATAATCATGATGACAACAACAGAGCCAGCACTTACTGTGACTGATGGTACTGAACAAGAAGTTGCTATAAATGCTTTGCATGAATTGACTGACTCAGTTTAATGCACTGAATTAATGAGTTCAAAACTATTACTATTCACAATTGAGAAACCGAGGCACAGAGTTTAAGTACCTTGTGCAAGTCCATACAGTGAATAAGTGGCGGAGCCAGGATTTGAGTCCACACAGACCCCAAACTTCAAGATCTCGGGTCCAGTCATCAATGAGCTTATTAAGCAGGAGACGGGCTATTTAGAAGGTGAAGTTACTGCTAGTAAGCGTTAGAGCCAGAATTCAAAGAATCACAAAAAAGTATAATGTAGAAGCTCTATTCTTGAGGAACTGATGGTCTACTAGGAGTGATAAGCCATAGAAGCAATCAATGGTTGAGAATTGCCGGCCTAGAGCAGTCGGGGTAGTGCGGCTTGGTGGAACCATAGAGAAGAGCCAGCCTCCTGGCTTCCTAGAGAGGCGCTGGGAGCGCCGGCAGCTTGTCCGGCCCTCTGCGGCGCTGCGTGTAGCTGGCGGGTGAGGGTCTCGGAATTCGGCGACTTAGCTAAGGGTGGCCTGTCTGTCCCCAGGCTGGGGCTCGGGTGTGGGAGCCTTGCAGGCGCCGCCGGAGAGGTCCCCGTGGCTCCGCAACCCTGGGCCCAGCTCCCTGCCCGCAGAAGCGCGATCAATCTTCCTGCAGGGAAGAGCTGGCCTGAGGTCTGGCTCGGTACTCAGGGAGGGGCTGGTGATGTCTGGTGTCGCCTGCCTGCGGGCGTGGAGTGTTCGGATCCCGGCCGGGTCTGCTCCTCGTCGCCCAATGGGACGCCTAGCGTCTTACCTTTTCCCCCAGAGCCAGATCAACACTTGGGATTTGTCCTGCAGCCCACGGTTGGTCCAGGGCCCCACGTTATCCCTCTTTTTCAACAAAAGCTCATTTTGTGGTTTTTGTCATGATCACTAGAAGAATTCAGAGCAAACTACTTTAGTAGTTCATTCATAGTGGGCCAGAGATTTTCTTTTTTTTTTTTTTGCTTCAAACATATTTATTATTATTTTTTTTTTTACAGATTCTAGGTTCACTAATAATGCTGCAACACATGCTGGTGTAGTTTGACACAGGGCCTGGGATCACACCTCTGGCCAAGCTGAGCACCACTGCCCAGCAGGCACCTCTCTCAGGTGAGGCAGCTATCAGAGGTTCCTAGGCGCAGCATTTCAGGACACCAGAGAGGGAAGGAGCTGCAAGCCTGTGTGTGCAAGTCTGTGCTGTGTGGGGGATGAGTTGCCACCTTGTGGTGGCTCAGACCCTGACTCTGACTTGGGAGCCCGAGAGAACACAGAGATTTTCTTAAAAGTGACGAATCCACTGCATTTCTTGGCTCTTCCTTCGTAGATACTCTTTCTAGGAATTTCCGACCTCACCAGGCAGATATGTACAATTTACAAAGGGAGCAGTTTCAACACCCCGTGTATCATTGGAGAGAAGGTGCATTGACAATATCTAAAGTGTCCTAAGAATATTTGCTTCCAATGAGAGTGGCAAGGAGGCTGAGGGCGAAGAGGTGGGAAAAAATAGGGTCAGTCAAACTGTGATTCTTTGTCCTCTTAGCTCCATAAACAGGGAAGTACATGAAGCCAGGGGTCATCAGCCTTGCTCCACAGTGTTTCCAGGTGAGCTGAGCTTTCTTCCAACTTTCCACGTTGAAAACGGGTATGAAAAGTCATTTAGGACTAGTAGCCTGATTTAGCTTTGCACCCATCAGTAGAGAATGGCCAAGGAGTATGCTAGAGGAGTTGATGAGGGTGAATATGTAAACTTGGGAGTATGAGGTTGGTTGGAAAAGAAGAGCACCAGCCAAGAAATTCTAGAAAATGATTCTATGTCCATGCAAACAAAGTGGTCCACAGAGGAGCAGCTTCAGTATCACCAACTCACTTCTAAGAAGGCAAGAATCTGGTCTCAGGATTTAGACACACTCTGAGGTTGGCGGGGAAAAGTGGCTCCCTCATTGAGGGAGTGTTATCCAGGGGATGGGTTAAAAATTGGGCACCAAGCCAAGGTCCAAGTCCTCAGGACTCCTGCCTTCCGGTGTCAGCTGCAGCCCAGGAAATCAGGCAGGACCCTCCAGTAAGTTTCATGAATGGATTTCAACCCATAAGGCCCTGCAGGAGCATCAGCTCCTCCCCATTATGCATTCACATTAATCAATAAACAAAATACTGTGTGAAAAAAAGGCAGAATCTCAGTTCCCACCCCAGATCTCCTGAGTTATAATCTGAATTTGTACAGTAGCTGGGGAATTAATTGGCAAGTTAAAATTTGGAGAGTGATAGTCTGCATCACAGTATACAGAGGAAGGCCACCTCCTGAAAGTAAACATTTTCTACAAGAGGACTTGCCCTGCCGATCACAGAGTTAGGGTGCAATGAAGCCAAAACTGGGAGCATTTGGAGGGTGTGGACTGATGATTGAGGTGGAGCCTTAGAAGAATGCTGCATTTGGGGCTGAAACCAGTGCCTCTAGCCCATTGCAGACTGCTGCATACTCTGCGAGCAAGTATCCTCTGTAGGCACACATTCAGGCAGCACTGAAGTAGTTGCCTCTCCAGAGTTTTCTTGGTGATGGTTTCCCTGAGGTTTTCTCTAATGTCCTAGATCATGTAATAAGAAAGCTGGGTGTCTCATGTGATGGCTGTATCATGTAATTAGAAAGTTCCATCCAAGAGTCTTCAGAGCAGTGTATATGTGGCTATTTTCTGGGGGCATTGGAGCATCCACTTCTGTTCTAGCTCTTAAGCCAAAATTAGTTCCAAGTCAGGAAATGTTCAAACATCTGTGGGGGCAGTCTGTTCTCTCCTGGTGCTTTGCCTGGCATATAGTAGTCACTCAGGGTTGGGTTCCACTAAGGTCACCTTAAGTGACAGTGGCTTAAACAAGCTAAAGTTATCTTTCATGCAATAAAAGTCTGGGAGGGGCAGTCTTGGGCCAGTGTGGCAGTACCATAATTATCAGATACCCAGGCTGTTTGTTTTTTTCTCCATCATCAGAACACTGGCTTTTGTGCTTAAAGCCACTTCATGGTCCAAGGTAGCTGCCTGATCTTCAGCCGGCATATGCGCATTCCAGGGAGAAGGGATGCCAAAAAAAAGGTAAACCCCTCAGCTGCTTGCTTTGTTATAGGAAACACCTCCAAAATGTTTACACTTGGCATTTCATTGGCCTCACTTAGTTGCCAGAGCTGGTTGTAGCCCCAAGTAAAATTCCCTAATTTCATTACTAAGAGAGAAAGAGGGAAAAATGTACACATATATATGCATATGTATATATGTTTGAGCAACTATCAGTCTTTGCTACAGTCTCTGTGAGAAACGTTTGTTATTTGGAAGTTCTGCAATCTCATCTGTGGTAAGTGCTGAAGTTTATATAGTAGCATAAGTTAGGTGATGCTTTACTTCTTTATGCATATTAACTCCTTCAACCCTTACAAGGGCCTTGTAAGGTACTACTATTACCCCAGTACCATTATCCTCAGGGAAACTGAGGCATAGTGAGGGTAAGTACCTCATCCAGCGTTACACAGCTAATGGTTATCAGGGATGGGGTTTGAACCTGGGGGCCTGGTGCTAGCATGTGTCCACTTCAGCACTAATGACATCTGGAGCCAGCTAATGCTTGGCTTCAAGGGCTTTCCTGTGTACTGTAGGATGGTTGGCATCCACGGCCTCTCCCTCTAGGTGCCAGTGGCACCACCACCGCCTCATGGTTGTGACAACTAAAAACGTCTCCAGGCAGTGGGCAAAACTGCTGCCCCCTCCCCTGACTACCAGAGCTCTGAAGTCTGTGCTGTTTGCCACTATGCTGCGCTGCTTCTGACCTGCTTCCCCTACGGGGAGATCAGTAGCCCTTCTTAATGATGGAGAAGGACTGAGTGCTAGCAAAGGACAGAAGCAGAGTGATCTGAGATGGGGCAGGATGTTTAGAAGTTGCTGAGTGTTGCAGAGAACAGGGAACAAAGAATGCACTGATAATTAGGTGTCCTAGAAGTGTGGAGTGGTGTCACCTGATTTCCTCACTG
The DNA here is from genome assembly GCA_029783875.1 of Phataginus tricuspis. Taxonomy (NCBI): domain Eukaryota; kingdom Metazoa; phylum Chordata; class Mammalia; order Pholidota; family Manidae; genus Phataginus; species Phataginus tricuspis. Next base: position 30,009,817 of record JAQQAC010011087.1, on the reverse strand, counting down.
TATAGATATCATCTCCCTTGCAACTAAAGAAAACCATCTATGGAAAGACATTTAAGATCATGAAAATATCCTGCTTCTCATCAAATTTCCTCCTAGATTTAGCATCTATTGATGATTCTTGGCTGAACCAATCTTTACAATGATAGCTGCAATCCTGTAGCGCTTCCCTTGTTCTACTTCTTCTGCCTATAAGAGACCAGCACCAAGAGAAGATTGTGGACCTGATGGGCTGGGGTAAGGTTCAGCATAAGTCAAGGAGAGATGTTTTAGTGGCACTAATTTATATAAGTGGTTTGTTCATTCTGAAATTTTTACTTCCTTGTACAACCTTGTAATAAACACTCAGGTAAAGAAGACTTCCACTTTGCCTATTTCAGGATGCTTAATGTCCCTGATTCCCATAACCCAAAAATAGGAATAACTGTTTTTCACAGATGTGTGTTCTAATGATTTGAATCCTTGCTCCAGGATGGAGACTACCATCCTGTCTCTCCTGGAGTCAGCTGTGTTAGGAGAGGAGGAGGTGACATTACATATTGCCTCAAGGGACAACCAATTTTCTGATAAAGCAAGGTGTCAGAAAGAGAGAATTATTCAGAATGAAATAAACTCTGTGCACATGGAATAATTCCTCTGTTTATATTAAAAGATGTGGAGAGGGAACATCAGAGAGAAACTGAATGGAGGGCCTTGGTGGGGGCTTTAGGATGGATGGAGTCAGGGCAAAAGATCAGCTGTGGTCATTTTAGAGAACATTCCAGAAAGATAGACCCAGCTCATGGAACCAGACAAGGGTTAATGTGATCACCAGGAAGACAACAGCAGGTGCTGGACTGTGTGCTTGGACTGACAGTATTGGGGCCCCAGAGGAGTACATATTGCAAATGGGAATGCTTCTGAGGGCTGCCCCTCACTGGGGTGCTGTGTGGCTCTCCTTGCTGGTACAGACCTTCCATGAGGCTCCAAGCCAGAGTCCATGAGATACATCCTTTCCCTGGAATTCAGGCTCCTTCCTCTGCCCTCAGGCAGGGCTTTAGTAAGAACGTATTGTTTCAGAAGACAGTGATCTTTGAGGATGTGGCCGTGTACTTCACCCAGAATCAATGGGCCAGTCCAGACCCTGTGCAGAGGGCCCTGTACAGGGAGGTGATGCTAGAGATTATTCAAACGTAACTTCCTTGGGCAAGTCTTTTCTCTCTGAAACTCAGTTTCTGCCCTCAGGGCCTCTGGCTCCCATTAGTGGATTTGGGGTCTCTAATACCACCTTAATGCTCCATGTGCTGAGCGCCCTTATCCCCACTTTGGGGAGTAGCTGATGGGGAGATATCTGGGTTCACTTTGGCTTTAAACAGTACTTTGCTCTTCTCTATTTCCTGGTGGGAACTCTTCTGAGAGAGGCTTTGCTCTGGGCACAGAAAGCTGAGAAAGTCTCTGGTGCTCCCACCTTCATTCCTCAGCTCATACAGTTTCCTGGACGCTTTGACCCCATCTTCTCTGGGTGAGAGCCTCCTAGGACTCCCAGCTACACCCCTCCAACCACAGTGGGAGCTTTCTGTCTTCTCAGGTAAAACCAGAGTTTTTAAACTCCCTCCTGAGTGAAACAAATTGAGCCTTTCTTAAATCTCCAGTTTCCCTCCACACTGGCCTCACTTGGACTTCTGGGATGTCCACGTCTTTTCTCATTGGCAGAGCAGAGGGTAGACTGCGGGGTCAGGAGGACTCTCCTCAGCTTCCTGTGCCTTTTTTTTTTTTTCAGAAGCATTTCTGTTCCCCAGGCCTGATCTAATATTCCAGCTGGAGTGAGGGGAAACCCATGGGGGGAGAGGCCCTGTGAGGTGTCTGCACAGGTAAGCAGGAGAACCTGTGATCTTCCTCTCCAGATTTGCTCCTCCTGTTTTTTAATGATTGGTATGAGAAAGGTTTTTCTGTCATACAGCTATTATGGGGATGAAAATGTTTACTCTTACTCAAAAAAGTGTCCCTCACTAGAGTTTCAGCACTCCAAACTGGAAAAGACCAGTCCAGACATTTCGTTTTCTGTCATTTGTCTTTGTAAAGCTAAAGGATTTTAAACACTTCGTAGTAAAAATAGGCTCCTGTTGGTCAGTTTAGGAATATAAACACAAGATTGGTAAGAATTTGTTTGTGTGAGAACATTGTATGTGTGTATGTGTGTGTGTATGTTTGCAACTACACAAGAATGGAATTTTCATGAAATCCTAAATTATAAGTTAGGTTTTGAAAAAAAGCCTGTTTCTTTATTGGGAATGAATGGTTTCCTCTCTTTAAAGACTGAATTGAGGAAAATGAAAGAACCATCCAGAGACGTGATGTATAGCCCTCCTCTTTCACTTGGCCCTGTGCTCATACTCTTCAGTCCCTTATGATATTCAGAGCTTCCGTAAACCAAATGCTCCTTCCCAATTCACTTCCACTTCTATTTTAATCAGTGTCTTTGATTGCCCAGCACTTCATCTCATTTTGATGAAAAACCTTATCCAGCAGTCTGCCTGCTGTCGTTGGGGTTTCCCTTGGCCATAGCTGCACATTGTCAATTTAGCTAGCTAGCAGCTTTGATCCAGCATTGTCCAATAGAAATTTCTATAGTGATAGAAGTGTTCTATATCTTCACTGTCCAATATGGTGGCCATTATTCACACAAACACTTGACGTGCAGCTAGTGCAACTGAGGAACTGAATTTTAAATTTTGTTCCATTATAATTAATTTTTTTTCCTACACAGACTTTTTTTTTATTAAGGTATCATTGATATACACTCTTATGAAGGTTTCACATGAAAAACAATGTGATTACTACATTCACCCATATCATCAAGTCCCCGCCCATACCCCATTGAGTCACTGTCCATCATTGTAGTAACATGCTACAGTGTCACTACTTGTCTTCCCTGTGCTATACTGTCTTCCCCATGACCCCAGCCACACACCATGTGTACTAACCATGATACCCCTCAATCCTCTTCTCCCTCCCTCTCTAAAAAATCCCCAACCCTTACCCTCTGGTAACCACTAGTCCCTTCTAGGAGTCTGTGAGTCTGTTACTATTTTCTTCTTTCAGTTTGCTTTGTTCTTATGCTCCACAAATGAGGGAAATCATGTGGTACTTGTCTTTCTCTGCCTGGCTTATTTCACTGAGCATGATACACACTAGCTCCATCCATGTTGTTGCAAATGGTAGGATTTGTTTTTTTCTTATAATTGAATAATATTCCATTGTGTATATGTACAATATCTTCTTTATCCATTCATCTACTGATGGACACTTAGGTTGTTTCCATTTCTTGGCTATTGTAAATAGTCATGCGATAAACATAGGGGTACATCTGTCTTTCTCAAACTGGGCTGCTGCATTCTTAGGGTAAATTCCTAGGAGTGGAATTCCTGGGTCATATGGTATTTTTATTTTGTTTTTTGACGAACCTCCATACTGCTTTCCACAATGGTTGAACTAATTTGCATTCCCACCAGCAGTGTAGGAGGGTTCCCCTTTCTCCACATCCTGGCCAACATTTGTTACTGTTTGTCTTTTGGATGTTGGCCATCCTAATTGGTGTCAGGGGATATCTCATTGTGGTTTTAATTTGCATTTCTCTGATGACTAGTGATGTGGAGCATCTTTTCATGTGCCTGTTAGCCATCTGAATTTCTTCTTTGGAGAAGTGTCTGTTCAGCTCCTCTGCCCATTTTTTAATTGGCTTATTTGCTTTTTGTTTGTTGAGGTGCGTCAGCTCTTTATATACTTTGGATGTCAACCCCTTATCAGATACGTCATTTATGAATATATTCTCCCATACTGTAGGATGTCTTTTTGTTCTATTGATGGTGTCCTTTGCTGTACAGAAGCTTTTTAGTTTGATATAGTCCCACTTGTTCATTTTTGCTTTTGTTTCCCTTGCCTGGGGAGATATGTTCATGAAGAAGTTGCTCATGTTTATGTCCAAGAGATTTTTGCCTATGTTTTTTTCTAAGAGTTTTATGGTTTCATGACTTACATTAAGATCTTTGATCCATTTTGAGTTTACTTTTGTGTATGGGGTTAGACAATAATCCAGTTTCATTCTCTTACATGTAGCTGTCCAGTTTTGCCAACACCAGCTGTTGAAGAGGCTGTCATTTCCTCATTGTAGATCCATGGCTCCTTTATCGTATATTAATTGACCATATATGCTTGGGTTTATATCTGGGCTCTCTAGTCTGTGCCATGGTCTATGGGTCTGTTCTTGTGCCAGTACCAAATTGTCTTGATTACTGTGGCTTTGTAGTAGAACTTGAATTCATGGAGCATAATTCACCCCACTTTATTCTTTCTTCTCAAGATTGCTTTGGTATTTGGGGTCTTTTGTGGTTCCATATGAATTTTAGAATTATTTGGTCTAGTTCATTGAAGAATGCTGTTGGTATTTTGAAAGAGATTGCATTGAATCTGTAGATTGCTTTAGGTAGGATGGCCATTTTGACAATATTGATTCTTCCTATCCATGAGCATGGGATGTTTCCATTTATTGTTTTTTTCTTAAATTTCTTTCATGAGTGTCTTGTAATTTTCAGAATATAAGTCTTTCACTTCTTTGGTTAGGTTTATTCCTAGGTATTTTACTCTTTTGGATGCAATTGTGCATGGAATTGTTTTCCTGATTTCTCTTTCTGCTAGTTCATCATTAGTGTATAGGAATGCAACAGATTTCTGGCTATTAATTTTGTATCCCGCAACTTCGCTGAATTCGGATATTAGATCTAGTAGTTTTGGAGTGGATTCTTTAGGGTTTTTATGTACAATATCATGTCATCTGCAAAAAGGGACAGTTTGACTTCTTCCTTACCAATCTGGATGCCTTTTGTTTCTTTGTGTTGTCTGATTGCCATGGCTAGAACCTCTAGAACTATGTTGAATAAAAGTGGGGAGAGTGGGCATCCTTGTTTTGTTCCCAATCTTAAAGGAAAAGCTTTCAGCTTCTTGTTGTTAAGTATAATGTTGGCTGTGGGTTTGTCATATATGGCCTTTATTATGTTGAGGTACTTGCCCTCTATACCCATTTTGTTGATAGTTTTATCATGAATGGATGTTGAATTGTGTCAAATGCTTTTTCAGCATCTATGGAGATGATCATGTGGTTTTTGTCCTTCTTTTTGTTGATGTAGTGGATGATGTTGATGGATTCTCGCCTGTTGTACCATCGTTGCATCCCTGGGATGAATCCCACTTGATCATGATGGATGATCTTTTTGATGTATTTTTGAATTAGGTTTGCTAATATTTTGTTGATTATTTTTGCATCTAAGTTCATCAGGGATATTGGTCTGTAATTTTGTGTTTTTATGGTGTGTTTGCCTGGTATTGGTATAGAATGATGTTCGCCTCATAGAATGAGTTTGGGAGTATTCCCTCCTCTTCTATTTTTTTGGAAAACTTTAAGGAGAATGCGTATTAGGTGTTCACTAAATGTTTGATAAAATTCAGCAGTGAAACCATCTGGACCAGGGATTTTGTTCTTGGTAGTTTTTTTTTTTTTTAATTAAGAATAAGACCTTTATTTTACTCATTACTGATCTGGTCTTTCTCCAGATCAGCATTTGCTGCATGTCAGGAAAACAAAAGAATGAAATGTCCAATGAGTTTAAAGTTCATTTGATCTGAAAATATAAACTGGCCATTTAGGAAATGTGCCCTCTGTCTTTTAATTAGAGAAAAATGTTCAGTTTTCTGGGTGCCTCCCCTTCTCCTGTCTTTCTCACTGAGATGATATTGCAGACAAGAGTCCCTGCTGGTCCTTTAGAATGGGTGGCCCTTCTGCTTGGTGGCTGTGCACCTTGCTGATTTATGGCTGTGGGGAGTGAAAGTGATGACCCTCCTTGTCCTTTTAGCTTGGCCAGTGGACCCCTGGCTGCTGCCCAGCTCTCTGCTGCCTCCCCATGTAGCCACAGGCTTGCAGTCCACCTGCAGCTTCAGTTCACAGAGGGTCCCTGGCTCTCAGTTCTGCGTCAGCATCAATGTGGATCTGAGGGGCACTGGGAAAACCAAACCTTGGCACCTGTGTCACCACGCTGAGATAATGTACTGCAGTTTGCACTCCAGATGAGTGAGGGCAATAACTTCTCCTTTACCTTGAGTAGTTTTTTGATTACCAATTCAACTTATTTGCTGGTAATTGGTCTATTCAGATTTTCTGTTTCTTCCTGTATCAGCCGTGGAAGGTTGTACTTTTCTGGATAGTGGTCCATTTCTTCTAGGTTACCCAATGTGTTAGCATATAATTTTTCATAGTATTCTCTCATAATTCCTTGTATTTCTGTGGTGTCCATAGTGATTTTTCCTTTCTCATTTCTGATTCTGTTTATGTGTGTAGACTTTTTTTCTTGATAAGTCTGACTAGGGGTTTATCTATTTTGTTTATTTTCTCGAAGAACCAGCTCCTGCTTTCATTGATTCTTTCTATTGTTTTATTCTTCTCAATTTTATTTATTTCCACTTTAATCTTTATTATGTCCCTCCTTCTACTGACTTTGGACCTCATTTGTTTTTCCTTTTCTAGTTTCTTTAATTGTGAGTTTAGGCTGTTCATTTGGGATTGTTCTTCTTTCCTGAGGTAGGCCTGTATTGCAATATATTTCCCTCTTAGCATGGCCTTCGCTGCAGCCCACAGATTTTGCAGTGTTGAAATATTATTGTCATTTGTCTCCATATATTGCTTGATCTCTGTTTTCATTTGGTTATTGATCCATTGATTATTTAGGAGCATGTTATTAAGCCTCCACATGTTTGTGGGCTTTTTCATTTTCTTTGACTAATTTATTTCTAGTTTCATACCTTTGTGATCTAAGAAGCTGGTTGGTACAATTTCAATCCTTTTGATTTTACCGAGGCTCTTTTTGTGGCCTAGGATATGATCTATTCTTGAAAATGTTCCATGTGCACTTGAGAAGAATGTGTATCCTATTGCTTTTGGATGGAGTGTTCTGTAGATGTCCTTTAGGTCCATCTGTTCTAATACATTGTTCAGTGCCTCTGCCTCTTTACTTATTTTCTGTCCGGTTGATCTGTCCTTTGGGGTGAGTGGTGTGTTGAAGTCTCCCAAAATCAATGCATTGCATTCTATTTCCCCCTTTAATTCTGTTTGTATTTGTTTCACATATGTAGATGATCCTCTGTTGGGTGCATAGATGTTTATAATAGTTATATCCACTTGTGGGCCTGACCCTTTTATCATTATGTAATGTCCTTCTTTGTCTCTTCTGACTTTCTTTGTTTTGAAGTCTGTTTTGTAGTACTGCAACTCCTGCTGTTTTCTCCTTATTTGTTGCATGAAATATCTTTTTCCATTCCTTTACTTTCAATCTGTGTATGTCTTTGGGTTTGAAGTAAGTCTCTTGTAGGCATGATATAGATGGGTACTTGCATTTTTATCCATTCAGTAACTCTACGTCTTTTGATTGGTGCATTCAGACCATTTACATTTAAGGTGATTATCGACAGGTATGTACTTATTGCCAATGCAGGGTTTAGATTTGTCCTTATGAAAGGTTCAAGGGTAATTCCCTTACTATCTAACAGTCTAATTTAATGCACTTTGTATGCTATTACAAACACAACCTAAAGATTCTTTTATTTTCCTCCTTTTTCTTCCTCTTCCATTCTTTCTATGTTTTGAATCATATTCTGATTCTTTGTCTATCCCTTGGGTGTCAATTCCTTGGACATCCCTATTTAGCCTTAGGAATACTTCCATCTATAGGAATCCCTCAAAAATGCACTGTAGAGATGGTTTGTGGGAGGTAAATTCTCTTAGCTTTTGCTTACCTGAAAATTGTTTAATCCCTCCTTCAAATTTAAATGATAAACTTGCTGGGTAGAGTATTCTTGGTTTGAGGCCTTTGTGCTTCTTTGCAGTAAATACATCATGCCACTCCCTTCTGGCCTGTAGGGTTTCTGTTAAGAAATCTGATGATAGCCTGTTGGGTTTTCCTTTGTATGTGATCTTTTTTCTCTCTAGCTGCTTTTTAAAGTCTGTCTTTATCCTTGATCTTTGCCATTTTAATTATTGTATGTCTTGATGTCTTCCTTGGGTCCCTTGTGTTGGGAGACCTGTGCACCTCTGTGGCTTGAGAGACTATTTCCTTCCCCAGATTGGGGACGTTTTCAGCAATTACCTCCTCAGTGACACTTTCTAACCCTTTTTCTCTCTCTTCTTCTTCTGGTACTACTATTATGTGAATATTGTTCCCTTTGGATTGGTCACACAGTTCTCTCAATATTCTTTCATTCTTAGAGATTCTTTTTTCTCTCTTTGCCTCAGCTTTTTTGTATTCCTCTTCTCTAATTTCTTTTCCATTTACTGTGTCTTCTACTACATCTAATCTGCTTTTAAATCCCTCCATTGTATATTTCATTTCAGATATGGAATTTCTTAATTATTGACTCTCCGTCTTTAATTCGTTCCTGAGTTCTTGAATATTTTTCTGTACCTCCATAAGTATGTTTATGATTTTTATTTTGAACTCTCAGAAAGATAGGTGAGTTCAGTGTCATTTGGTCCTTTTTCTGGGTTTTTGATATTTTGGTCTGAACCATGTTCTTTTAACATTTCATATTTCTATGTCATGCCCTCTAGTGCCCAGAAGCTCCAGTCTCTGGAGCTGCTCAGCCCCTTGAGTGAGTTTTGGGGTCATTGGAGAGCGGATCTAGTGTCTGGGTGGAGGAAAGAACTGTTTCCTGATTCCCGTCTGCAGTGCCTGTCTCCAGTATCAGAGCCAGTGGGCGGAGCACACACAAGTGTAAGCCTCTGTGCCTAGCCGATGTAGGCGGGGCCTCCCTCTGGCTGGCCTGACACCAGCACAGTGATTGCCGGTTTGGGAGCCGGTACTCAGGCCAGGAGGAAGGCTCCGCAGGCTGCGTGTCACAGTGGTGGGCCTCGTAGCTGAGCAGCCAGCCAGGGGGATGGAGTGCCTGAAGCTCTTCAAAGTTCCCAACCCTCTGGGCATAGCACACTCAGACAGCCTTGTCCAGCTCTCCCTTCTCCCATGCAGCAAGCTCCATGCAACTCCCACCCCTTTAGCAGCCCTCTCACTTTCGAGGAAGCCTCTCAGACCGCCTGCCTTTCCTCTGTCACAGAGTGGCCAGATGTGTATCCTGTCCTCCACTAACGGATGGAATGTCAGTCTCTCAGGCACTCCACCTGTCCCAGCTCCCCAACCTCCATAGAACCACAGAGTAGGTTTCTGCTTACAAAGCAGATCTCCAGGGCTAAGTGTTCAGCAGTCCCAGGCTTCTACCCCGTTCCTGCTCCATTTCTCTTCCTTCTGCTGGTAAGGTGGGGTCGGGGAAGGGCTTCGGTCCCGCTGGATCAAGGCTTTTGTATGTTACTCTATTTTGTGAGGTCTGCTCTGTTTATAAGGTCTGTATGCAGTCTGGTTCAGCCTTCTTTCCTGTTGCTGTTTTAGGGTTAGTTGTATTAATTATATTTTCATATTATTTGTAGTTTGGGGAGGAGTTCTTTCTCTCACCTCTCACACCGCCATCTTGAATCCCCCGTATTTTTTTTCTTTTTTATGCAATTGTGAAGGGAATTGTTTTCCTGATTTCTCTTTCTGCTAATTCATTGTTAGTATATAGGAATGCAATAGATTTCTGTGTGTTAATTTTGTATCCTGCAACTTTGCTGAATTCAGATATTAGTTCTAGAAGTTTTTTAGCGGATTCTTTAGGGTTTTTTATGTACAATAACATGTCATCTGCAAACAGTGAGTTTCCCTTCTTCCTTACCAATCTGGATGCCTTTTATTTATTTGTGTTCTCTGATTTCCATGGATAGGACCTCCAGAACTATGTTGAATAAAAGTGGGGAGAGTGGGCATCCTTGTCTTGTTCCTGATCTTAAAGGAAAAGCTTTCAGCTTCTCGCTGTTAAGTATAATGTTGGCTGTCGGTTTGTCATATATGCCTTTATGATGTTGAGGTACTTGCCCTCTATACCCATTTTGTTGAGGGTTTTTACCATGAATGGATGTTGAATTGTGTCAAATGCTTTTTCAGCATCTATGAAGATGATCATGTGGTTTTGTCCTTCTTTTTATTGATGTGGTGGATGATGTTGATGGATTTTCAAATATTGTACCATCACCTTGCATCCCTAGAATAAATCCTAATTGATCATGATGATCTTTTTGATGTATTTTTTTATTTGATTTGTTAATATTTTGTTGAGTATTTTTCTATCTATGTTCATCAAGGATATTGGTCTGTAATTTTGTTTTTTTTTTGTGGTGTCTCTGCCTGGTTTTGGCATTAGAGTGATACTGGCCTCATAGAATGAGTTTGGAAGGATTCCCTCCTCTTCTACTTTTTGGAAAATTTTAAGGAGGATGGGTATTATGTCTTCACTAAATGTTTGATAAAATTCAGCAGTGAAGCCAGCTGATCCAGGGATTTTGTTCTTTTTTTTTTTGGTATTATTAATATACAATCACATGAGTAACATTGTGGTTACTACATTCCCCCCTATTATCAAGTCCCCACCACATACCCCATTATAGTCACTGTCCATCAACATAGTAAGATGCTATAGAGTCACTACTTGTCTTCTCCGTGCTATACTGCCTTCCCTGTTAAGACTTTTTGTTCTTAGTAGGCTTTTTGATTACCAGTTCAATTTCGTTCCTGATAATTGTTCTGTTCAGGTTTTCTGTTTTTTCCTAGGTCAGCCTTGGAAGGTTGTATTTTTCTAGAAAGTTGTCCATTTCTTCTAGATTATCCAGTTTGTTAGCATATAATTTTTCATAGTATTCTCTAGTAATTCTTTGTATTTCTGTGGTGTCCGTACTTATTTTTCCTATCTCATTTCTGATTCTGTTTGTGTACGTAGATTCTCTTTTTTCTTGATTCATCTGTCCAGGGGTTTATCTATTTTGTTTATTTTCTCTAAGAACCAGCTCCAGCTTTCATTGCTTCTTTCTACTGTTTTATTCTTCTCAATTTTATTAATCTGCTCTAATCTTTATTATGTCACTCCTTCTACTGACTTTGGGCCTCATTTGTTCTTCTTTTTCTAGGTTCATGTAATTAAATTAAATTTAAGTAGCCACATATGGCTTATTGGGCAGTGCAGCCTTTAACAATGGAGGGAACAGACTCCATCAGGCTTTTTAGTTTCTAGATCAGTGGTTTCAAACTCGTGTGTCAGAATCACAGGCAGGGCTTGTTAAAATACAGACTGCTGGACACCACTTCCAGAGATTCTAATTCAGCAGGACTGGGTGGGGCCTGAGGATTTGCATCTCTAATATATTCCCAAATGATGATGGTCTGGGGACCATACGTTGAGGTTCACTGTTATTGAGAATCTAAAATCATGTTTTTGAATTCTGGGTTGCAAATCATCAATGAGTTCTCAGCATTTAAAAACTAGATTGTGTGTAGTAAAGTTGAATAATATAGGCAAAACAATATAAAAACTGTCATAAATAGATCACTCTTATTATGGGGATCATTTTTTTAAACTTGTGGTTTCAGTTTGTGTGTGTATGACTGTTTGTGTTCATAAGCATGTTGGTACTGGGTCTGGAGCCAAAATGTGAATCATGGTCAGAAAAACTCAAGAAACACCAAAGTAGGAGGTAACTGACAAGGCAAAAAAAGATTTTGTGTTGTAGTGCCACCAGTGAGAGTGCAAGTCCTGCTCCCCCCTTGAGTTGCCATCTCCCATTCTGGAAGAGTCTTGACCAGGATTGTCCTTTTTCCTTTTGGAGGTAAGTCTCTCTCAGAGTACAGTACATGAATTTTGAAATAGAGGTCCTTGTATTAACTCTTCACAACCTGGCATTGTTACAAAATATCTCCAAATTTAGACTTGTGATAGAGAACATCTCTTTAAAGATAACAGAATATTTTAAAGGATTTGGACAGGTTTCATGCCTTGACTGGGCCTTGGGATTCACTGTTGCAGACAGTATCTCCCAGCCCCTTGGACCTTGTGTGGCCTGACAACTGCCTGCACAGCTCTCTCTTGTCCAGTTTAGAGATCTCTTTCCTCACCATCAGCTCTCACTTTTCTTTATTGTCTGCTTCTTGCGGCTTCTCCATCCCATTCTCACTTTTCTTTATCCGTTTTTTTTAGTGAACATATTTTGCGGTCTATACTGTTTTTGTTGTCCTAATGGCATTTTCTTACCTTCTACCTCTGGTATATTTACTTTCCTTTTGGGCCACTGTCAGATGGCTCTATCTCTCAAAAAGAATACACAGGGATTCAAGATGGTGGCCAGAGGTGAGACAGAGAACTCCTCCCAAAACCACAGATAGTGAGAAAATATAGTTAATACAACTAACCCTAAAACAGCAACAGGAAAGAAGGCTGCACCAGACTGCATACAGATTTCATGAAAAGAGCAGACCTCACAAACAGGGTAATGTACGAAAGCCTTGATCTGGTGGGACCTGAGCCCTTCCCAGCCCAGCTCACCTGCAGGAGGAAGAGAAACGGAGTGGGGGAGGAGGTGGAAGCCTAGAACTGCTGAACACCTAGCCCTGGATATCTGGTTTGCGAGCAGAAACCTACATTGTGTGGTGCTCTGGAGGACAGGGAGCTGGGACACGCAGAGTGCTTGAGAGACAGATTCCGGCCATTTGTGCGGGACGAGATCCACACCCGGCTGCTCTGAGACAAGGGAAAGGCAGGAGGTCTGACCGACTTCCTAGCAGCGACAGGGCTGCTGAAGGGCCAGGGTTTACACGGAGCTTGCTGCTCTCTTCTTCTTCTGGTACCCCTATAATGTGAATATTGTTCCATTTGGATTGGTCACACAGTTTTCTCAATATTCTTTCATTATTAGAGATACTTTTTTTTCTCTGTGCCTCAGCTTCTTTGTATTCCTCTTCTCTAGTTTCTATTTCATTTATAATCTCCTCCACCATATCCAGTCTGCTTTTAATACCCTCCATTGTGCTCTTCACGATTGGACCTCCGACAGAAATTCATTCCTGAGTTCTTGAATATCTTTCTGTACCTCCATGAGCATGTTAATGATTTTTATTTTGAACTCCCTTTCAGGAAGAGTCATGAGGTTGATGTCATTTAAATCTTTCTCAGGAGTTGTATTAATAATTTTACTCTGAACCAGGTTCCTTTGGCGTTTCATAATTGTATATGGCGCCCTCTAGTGCCCAGAAGTTCTACTCCCTGGAGTTGCTCAGCCCATGAAGCAATGTCGGGGGTTGCAGGGGAGTGGTATTGGTGCCTGGGGGAGGAAAGGGCTGTTTCCTGCTTCCCGGCTGCTATGCCTGTCTCCACTGCCTGAACTAGTGGGCTGAGCACAGAGGTATAAGCCTCTATGCTTTGCATTTGTAGTTGCTGCAGACAGATCTTCCCTCTTCCTGGGCTAATGCCAGGGTAGGGTTTGCCGGTTTACAAGCCAGGTGGGGCACAGTAGGCTGTGTATCATGTAGGGGTTCCTTGGAGCTGTGAGCCAGCCAGGGAGCTGGAGCACCTGAAGATCATCTAAGGAGGAAGATCTCTTTCCTCCTTAAATATGAGAGTCTATATGGCAAAGCTCCCAACCTGCTGGGCAGAGTGCACCCAGACAATTTTGTCTACCTGTCCTTTCTCCTGAGCAGTAAGTTCTGTGCAGTCCTTGCCCCTTTAGCAGCCCTCTTGCTAAGGGCTTCCTTGTTAGGAAGTCTCTCAGACTGCCTGCCTTTCTTTTGTCCCAGAGCAGCCGGATATGGATCCCTGCTTTCCACAAGTGGCTGGAATCTCAGTCTCTCCAGGAATTCTGCCTGTCTTAGCTTTCCAGCCCTGTAATCACAAGAGTATCATGCAAGCACCATGAAATGTAGGTTTGTGCTCCCAGAGCAGATCTCTTGAGTTAGGTATTCAGTGGTCCCAGGCCTCCACTCCCTCCTTGCTCCGTTTCTCTTCCTCCTGCTCATGAGCTGGGGTGGGGGAAGGGCTTGGGTCCCACCAGGCCACAGCTTTGGTATGGTACCCTGTTCTGTGAGGTCTGCTCTTGTCTCCAGGTGTATGCACTCTGGTGCAGTCCTCTTTCCTGTAGCTCTTTCAGGATTAGTTGTATTAATTATATTTTCGTATTATATGTGGTTTTAGGAGGAAGCCTTTGTCTCACTTCTCACACTGCCATCTTTAATCCTCTCAAGGATTTTTCTTTATATTCATTCTTTGTAAGGATTTTTGTAATACGTAGAATTCAGGAGAAAAAAGAGTAGAAAAATGTAAAAACCAAAATTATTTGCCTAGCTGTAGTCAGAGTGAGACAGGGACCATGGGCTTAGACAGAGTAGGATGAGGGCCTCTGGAAAAAACAAAGGAAGTTGATTCATTGTGGGATTTGCTTTGTCCTGCTGGGGGGCCCAGCTTATTTTTATAGCTTTATCCAGGTGCTCCTTTTCTTCCTCCAGCCCTAAATAAATGATTTGGAACTTGGGCAATGTAGCAAGCAAGCCCAAAACAACTAGTAAAAATAGGAAGGATTCCATCTTGAAAATAAGATTGCATCTTAAAACCCAATTCGTTAAAATGTAAGTTTCTTAACAAACAGACAATAACTCAGCCCCCCTTGGGAGCAAAGCGGGCAGTCTTGAGTGATATGCTCCCAGACCAAGAAGCTGCAATCCTGGGAGGAAATCAGAGCAGTAAAATTCTTGTAAGTAACCAGAAAGACTAATAAGAAACTTAATTTCTCCTCAGAGATAAACACTTTGGGACCACTTAGCAGGTGTACATCCCTAGCCTTTTGTCTCTCAACTGCCTATAAAACCTCTAGACAGAGACGTTGGCTTCTGGGAAGATGGCAGCATGAGCAGGGCGGCAGAAATATCCTCCCCAAACCATATATATTTATGAAAATACAACAAATACAACTATTCCTAAAAGAGAGACCAGAAGATACAGGACAGCACACAGCCTGAATCTACACCTGAGAGGACTTGGCATGCCGCGAGGAAGGTAAGATACGGAGCTGCGACCCGGCGGGACCCGAGCACTCCCCCACCCCAGCGCACTGGTGAGAGGAGAGGATTCAGAGCTGGGAGAGAGTGGAAGTACAGCCCCGTGAAATAACCAGCCCTGGTGATCTGCACCGGGAATGCTGACACACATCGCGCAGTGTATCAGAGATTGGCGAGACAGAGGTTCTCTGAGCCAGGAAGTCCTCGCAGCCGGCTCCCCAGGACAAAAGAAAAGTGTGTGCTTTTTTTAGTGGTCTTAAAGAGACAGTGACCCAGGATGATCCCAGCACACTTAGACCAGCAGGCTGGGAGTCCTGGGGAATTTCAGACCCCTTGGCTGGTGACTGGGAAAAAGTAGCCGCACTGAGACTTCCCACAGAGATCAACAGCCTCCCATCCGTTCCCACCCCAGCCAGAGCTACAAAGGGCCCTGCACAGCGGCACAGCCGTGGAGGCAAAATAGTGGAGCAACAGCGCCACCTACAGCATCCCCACAGAATCTACTCCCGGTGGGTGTATTTTTTTCTGTTTTCTTTTCTTTCTTTTCTTTTTCTGTTTCCTTTCTTTTCCTTCTTTTTTTCATTTTCTTTCTTTTCTTTTTTTTCTTTTTTTTCTTTTTAAAACTCTTAAAGAGCCCAGCTGACATACGTGGCACCTACCAGCAACCATTTGTATTGCCATGAAAAGACAGAGGAATATGGTACAAACAAAACTTACGCAGACCCAGACAACACCAGAGAGGGAACCTGAAGGGATGGAAATGCACAACCTTCCTGAAAAACAATTCAGAACAAAAGTCATAACCATACTGGTGGACTTACAGAGAAATATGCAAGAGCTGAGGGAGGAAGTGAGGGAAGTGAGGAAAGACAATGCAGAAATGAGACCAGCGATCGATGGGCTTAGCAGCAGCCTAGATGAGATGCAACAGACTGTTAACGAAATAGAAATCAGAGAACAGGAATACAGAGAAGCTGAGGCAGAGAGAGATAAAAGGATCTCTAGAAATGAAAGAATATTAAGAGAACTGTGTGACCAATCCAAACAGAAAAATATTTGCATTATATGAATACCACAGGAAGAAGAGAGAGAAAAAGGGAGAGAAAATGTCTTTGAAGAAATAATTGCTGAAAACTTCCCCATGCTGGGGAAGGAAATAATCTCGCAGTCCAAGGAAGCCAACAGATCTCCCAACACAAGGGACCCAAGGAAGACAACACCAAGACACAATAATTAAAATGGCAAAGATAAAAGATAAGGACAGAGTATTAAAGGCAGGTAAAGAGAGAAAAAAGATCACCTACAAATGAAAACCCATCAGACTGTCATCAGACTTGTCAACAGAAACCTTACAGGCCAGAAGAGAATGGAATGATATATTTAACGTAATGAACCAGAAGGGCCTTGAACCAAGAATATCGTATCCAGCACGATTATCATTTAAATGACGGAGGGATTAAACAATTTCCAGAGAAGCGAAAGTTGAGAGAGTTTGCCACTCATAAACCACCTGTACAGGATATCTTAAAGGGACTACTCTAGAGGGAAGCACTCCTAAGGCTAAAAAGATGTCACCAGAGAAAATAAAATCATAGCAAAGAAAGCAGACCATCCAAATACTAACGAAAGGCAAAGAATAAAAGACCTAGTATATAAAGAATGGAGGAGGAAGTATAAGGATGGAGAGAAATAAAGAAACATCAGACTGTGTTTACAATAACTTAACAAGAAAGTTGAGTTAGATTGTTAGATAGTAAAAAGCAACCCTTGAACCTTTGGTAACCATGAATCTAAAGCCAGCAATGACAATGAGTACATATCTATCGATAATCACCCTCAATGTAAATGGACTGAATGCACCAATCAAAAGACACAGAGTAATAGAATTGATAAAAAAGCAAGTCCCATCTATATGCACCTTAAAAGAGACTCAACCCAAACCCAAAGATATACACAGACTAAAAGTGAAGGGACAGAAAAAGATATTTCATGCAAACAACAAGGAGAGAAAAGCAGGTGTTGCAGTACTTGTATCAGACAAAATAGACTTCAAAACGAAGAAAGTAGCAAGAGATAAAGAAGGACATTACATAATGATAAAGGGATCAGTCCAACAAGAGGATATAACCATTATAAATATATATGTACCCAACACAGGAGCGCCAGCAAATGTGAAACAAATACTAACAGAATTAAAGGAGGAAATAGAAAGAAATGCATTCATTTTAGGAGCCTTCAACAAACCACTCATTCCAAAGGACAGATCAACCAGACAGAAAATAAGTAAAGACACAGAGGCACTGAACAACACACTAGAACAGATGGACCTAACAGACATCTACAGAACTCTACACCCAAAAGCAACAGGATACACATTCTTCTCAAGTGCACATGGAACATTTTCCAGAATAGACCACATACTAGGCCACAAAAAGAACCTCAGTAATTTCAAAAATATTGAAATTCTACCAACCACCTTCTCAGATCACAAAGGTATAAAACTAGAAATAAACTTTAGAAAGAAATCAAAAAGGCTCACAAATACACGGAGACTTAACATTCTCCTAATTAATCAATGTGTTAACAACCAAATCAAAACAGAAATCAAAGAATATATGGAGACTAATGACAACAGCAACACAAAGTGACAACTTTTGTGGGATGTAGCAAAGGCACTTCTAAGAGGAAAGTATATTGCAATGCAGGCCTATTTAAATAAGGAAGAACATTCCCAAATGAATAGTCTAAAGACACAATGACTGAAATTGGAAAAAGAACAAATGAGGCCCAAAGTCACTAGAAGGAGGGACATAATAAAGATCAGAGAAGAAATAAATAAAATTGAGAAGAATAAAACAATAGAAAAAAATCAATGAAGCCAAGAGCTGGTTCTTTGAAAAAATAAACAATATAGATAAACCCCTAGCCAGACTCATTAAGAGAAAACAAGAATCTACACACATAAACAGAATCAGAAATGAGAAAGGAAAAATAACAACAGACCCCACAGAAATACAAAGAATTACAAGAGAATATTATGAGAATATGTGCTAACAA
This sequence comes from Phataginus tricuspis, assembly GCA_029783875.1. Lineage (NCBI taxonomy): Eukaryota > Metazoa > Chordata > Mammalia > Pholidota > Manidae > Phataginus > Phataginus tricuspis. The sequence continues at coordinate 29,991,788 of JAQQAC010011087.1, read as the reverse complement.
GCTGGAAAACATAGAAGAACTGAACAACTTCTTAGAAAATACAAACTTCCAAGACTGACCAAGCAAGAAACAGAAAAACTAAACAGACCAATCACCAGCAACGAAATTGAATCGGTAATCAAAAACCAACCCAAGAACAAAACCCACAGACCAGATGGATTCACCTCTGAATTCTACCAGACATATAGAGAAGAAATAACGGCCATTCTCCTTAAAGTTTTCCAAAAAACAGAAGAGGAGGGAATACTTCCAAACTCATTCTATGAAGCCAGCATCACTCTAATACCAAAACCGGGCAAAGACCTCACCAAAAAAAGAAAATTACAGAGGAATATCCCCGATGAACGTAGATGCAAAAATACTCAACAAAATATTAGCAAACCGAATTCAAAAGTACATCAACAGGATCATACACCATGATCAAGTGGGATTCATCCCAGGGATGCAAGGATGGTACAACATTCGAAAATCCATCAACATCATCCACCACATCAACAAAAAGAAGAACAAAAACCACATGATCATCTCCATAGATGGTGAAAAATCATTTGACAAAATTCAGCATCCATTCATGATTAAAATTTTCAACAAAATTGGTATAGAGGGCAAGTACCTCAACATCATAAACGCTATATATGACAAACCCACAGCTAACATCATACTTAATAGTGAGAAGCTGAAAGCTTTTCATCTAAGATCGGGAAAAAGACAGGGATGCCCACTCTCTCCACTGCTACTCAACATAGTACTGGAGGTTCTACCCACTGCAATCAGACAAAACAAAGACATACAAGGCATCCGGATTGGTAAAGAAGAAGTCCAATTGTCACTATTTGCAGATGACATGATACTGTACATAAAAAAACCCTAAAGACTCCACTCCAAAATTACTAGAACTAATATCTGAATTCAGCGAAGTTGCAGGTTACAAAATTAACACACAGAATTCTGTTGCTTTCCTATACACTAACGATGAACTAACAGAAAGAAAAATCAGAAAAACAATTCCATTCACAATTGCATCAACAAGAATAAAATACCTAGAAAAAAAGCTAACGAAGAAAGTGAAAGACCTATACTCTGAAAACTACAAGGCACTCCTAAGAGAAATTAAAGAGGACACTAACAAATGGAAATTCATCCCATGCTCTTAGCTAGGAAGAAGAAATATTGCTAAAATGGTTATACTACCTAAAGCAATCTACAGATTCAAGGCCATCCCTATCAAAATACCAACAGCTTTCTTCAATGAACTGCAACAAATAATTCTAAAATTCATATTGAACCACAAAAGATCCCAAATAGCCAAAGCAATCCTAAGAAGAAGGAATAAAACAGGGGGAATTATGCTCCCTCACTTCAAGCTCTACTACAAAGCCACAGTAATCAGGACAATTTGGTATTGGCATAACAACAGACCCACAGACCAGTGGAACAGAATAGAAAATCCAAACATTATCCCAAACATATACAGTCAACTAATATTTGATAAAGGAGCCTTGGATATACAATGGGGAGATGACAGCCTCTTCAGCAGCTGGTGTTGGCAAAACTGGACAGCTACATGGTAAAAGAATGAAACTGGACTACTGTCTAACCCCATACACAAAAGTCAACTCAAAATGGATCAAAGACCTGAATGTAAGTCATGAAACCCTAAAACTCTTAGAAAAAATCATAGTCAAAAATTTCTTAGAGATAAACATGAGCGACTTCTTTATGAACGTATCTCCCCGAGCAAGGGAAACAAAAGCAAAAATGAACAAGTGGGACTACATCAAGCTGAAAAGTTTCTGTACAGCAAAGGACACCATCAATAGAACAAAAGGACATCCTACAGTATGGGAGAATATATTCATAAATGACATATCCGATAAGGGGTTGACATCCAAAATATATAAAGAGCTCATGCACCTTAACAAACAAGAAGCAAATAATCGAATAAAGAAATGGGCAGAGGACATGAATAAACACTTCTCCAACGAAGAAATTCAGATGGCCAACAGGCACATGAAAAGATGCTCCCCATCACTAACCATCAGAGAAATGCAGATTAAAACCACAATGAGATATTACCTCACACCAGTGAGGATGGCCAACATCCAAAACACAAACAACAAGAAATGTTGGTGAGGATGTGGAGAAAAGGGAACCCTCCTACACTGCTGGTGGGAATGCAAATTAGTTCAACCATTGTGGAAAGCAGTATGGAGGTTCCTCAAAAAACTCAAAATAGAAATACCATTTGACCCAGGAATCCCACTCCCAGGAATTTACCCTAAGAATGCAGCAGCCTAATTTCAAAAAGACAGATGCACCCCTATGTTTATCGCAGCACTATTTAAAATAGCCAAGAAATGGAAGCATCCTAAGTGTCCATCAGTAGATGAATGGATAAAGAAGAAGTGGTACATATACACAATGGAATATTATTCAGCCATAAGAAGAAAACCAGTCCTACCATTTGCAACAGCATGGATGGAGCTAGAGGGTATTATGCTCAGTGAAATAAGCCAAACCGAAAAAGACAAGTATCAAATGATTTACTCATATGTGGAGTATAAGAACAAAGAAAAAAAAACTTAAGGAACAAAACAGCAGATGACTCACAGAACCCAAGAACGGATTAATAGTTACCAAACGGAAAGGGACTGGGCTGGGGATGATGGGTGGCAAGGGAGGGAGAAGGGGGAAAACGGGCATTACGATTAGCAGATGTAATGTTGGGGGGGCACGGGGCGGGCTGTACAACTCAGAGAAGACAAGTAGGGATTCTATAGCATCTCACTACGCTGATGGACAGTGACTGTAAACGGGTTGGTAGGGGGGACCTGGTGAAGGGGGTAGTTTAATAACCATAATGGTGCACATGTAATTGTAGATTAATGATACCAAAATAAATTATAAAAAATAAATAAATACAGATGTTGGCCTATTAAAAAAAACAAAAACCTCTAGACGACACACCACCCTTGGAATTTTTTTGTCCCCTGCATGCGTGAGCCAGGAGCTCTGTCCTCTTGCTTTATCTCTAAATAAAATCCTCTGCCTTGATCTCCTACCTTGAGTAAACAACTAGTAAAAATAGGAAGGATTCCATCTTGAAAATAAGATTGCATATGAAAACCTAATTAGTTAAAAAGTAAGTTTAGTTAAAAAGTAATTAGTTAAAAAATAAGTTAAAAAGGAAAGTTCATTCTTCAGCTCCACAAACAAGAACCCCAGCATCAATAGTTTCCAGAATACACAAAGATCTCTCACCCAGAATCAAAGCTAAGAAAAGTAGTCAAAAGATAGGAAAATGACAATGACTGTGGTTTCTTTTTCAATTTTCTGACATGCACCCATAAGTTTGTGTGTGTCAAATTATATGCACACATATACATAAAAATTTTGTCCTACTTATTGCTCTAAAATAAAACCATTAAACAGAAAGGACCTCCAGCCTTCCAGGGGGACCATAGCAAGAAAGGGTAGAGGTGAGAGACTCCTACACTAGGCTTCAGAAAAGAGAAACTTCTAAATATAGTTTGGATGTTACAGAAAAGCAGAAAACCTGGACTGAATCGCTGACAGAAGAACCAAGCAGCACTCGGAGGTCTTGGAAGGTGGAGGTTTATTTTACACCGGTGGGCCTAGAGGAGAGTGATCTCCAAAGATCTGAGCCCCAAGTACAGCAGGGCCATGCCTTTTATACATTTACTACAAAGCTAATGGGGGAGTCAGCACTCAGAAACTGTTGCAGTAGGAGCTATTAGGTCACTATAGGTGTATTCAGGATGCTAGTTATATTTTAATCCATTTCTGTAAAGATTACCTGGATACTGTATTATAAACTAATGGGCTTCTATGAGTATGATTAACAAGCTGTTCCATACCACTGAGTCCCGGACAGAGGGTGGGTGGGTGAGTGGGAATACAATTATTACATTGTTTCAATCCCAGGCACCCAAGCACTTTGTGATTCCTTTATATTCTGGAAGCCTTAACAGAAACTTTGTTTCCTTGGCTTCCTTGGCTTTCCTGGTTTCCTACCAAACCCGGAGAGGGAGAGGGATTTGAGAACTTCCTGAATATTTCCTCATCGTGGAAAGTAGGAGATTATAAAATGAAAATAAAGCAAGGAATGTAGGGAAAAATTAATGCACTCTGGGGTGGAAAATGACTTTCAAATCCTAGTGAAGAGATTTATGGGTTTCTAATGTTGGTGAATTTTATTTTCTCATTAATCTCTTCCTTTATTCATTAATTCAGAAGGCACTAAGGGTTATCCCCCATTAATTACACACATGTTATTACACAGATGAATAATGTGCTATTCGTTTTAGTGTAGGGACCAGTGTCGTTTGGTTCTCTGGCATTTAGTAGACACTGTTTTTTTTTGACGAGGGCCATGTAGCTCACAGAAGGGACAGATGTGTAAATATAAACTCATACAGCACTCAGATTCAAACAAAGTGTTCTTCTAAGAGTTTCTATTTTCTCTGAAAGTGAAATGATTATATCTCAACATACTGAATACCCCCCATTAGTTTAAAAAGACTGCCCAACTTCCTTCAGGAAAGCTATATGTGTGTCATTATTACCCGAATTGCTTATTTTTGAGACTTTCCTTTACCAGTAACTTGGCTAAGTATGCTAGTTGGCATTATATAATAATAGAAGCCCACTTGAATTAACTTTAAGTACACTTAATTACAAGGATTCCTGTATGTATACTGGCATGGAATGGCCAGAATGCAGAGATCTGGAGCCTGGGAAATCCAAGTGGTCAGGAACAACAGGCAGCACACTCAGCTCTGTCCTCACTTCAGATTCCTTCTTCCCTCTGCGTTCCTGCTTTCTCTGTCCCTAGGCACATGGCAGAAGTTGCCACAGTGCGTTTACAACTCCTTTCCAGGCTAGAATCTCCCAGAGTATGCAAATTCCTGGGAGAGAGAATCTGATTTGTCTAGTTTAGGTTAGGCTCACTTCTTACCTACTCTCCCCTGCTGGAGGTTCCTGGGTTGTACAGTGTTGAGAGTGCAGTGGCCTTACCACGCAGTAAAGGGGGGGTCCCTAACTGGGCTGATCAGATACCCAAAAGGCATTGGAACCATACTCCATAGGGTTAATTTGAATGGAAGCTGTAGGCTGAGGACACCAAAAGGAACAACAGTAATAAATGTACCAAGTTTTTTTTCCAGAGCCAATAGAAATTCAGGGAGTTGTGAGGAGTTGTAACTGTTCCTGGAACCAGCTTAAACCAGACATGGGGGTGGGCAGAAACAGTTCCAGATGCCCTTGGTCACCTTTCTTCATTTCCATAGTAAAATCTCCATCTCTGGGAGGGGCTTAGCTGCCATTTTTAGAACATATTATGTATGTAATAGAATGACAACATGATATTGCAGGTGCAGGACAAAAGTCCTTCTCCAGCTCTGTTAATTTCTTGTTAATTTTACCAACTCCTACTAAATATTCATAGACCTTTTGTATACATTGTACATGTTGTGCCCAAGTCGCGAGTCCCCGAGAGACCACCAAGGAGCCGAGTCCGATGCAAGCACACAAGGGTCTTTAATTACAAGCTCGAGCTCGGACACTCACCCATCACCGACACAGTGGTTCAGGAGTGAGAGCCCCGAGCCCAGGTTAGGCAGGGGTTTTATACATTACAAGTTCTGGAAGAGGGGATTCTAACTTAGCGTAAGCTGATTGGAGATTTTGGGAGTTAAATAATTGTTATTGGCTAAGTTCAGCTGGCCTGGCTGTAGTGATGTAACTTGCAAAGTATGTTATCTATGGTCAGGTGGGCCTCAGTGGCCGTTTGTCCATGTTCTTAAGGCACGTACATCTCGTATGCCTGGAGCATTGGGCGCAGATGGCTGGCCTTGAGATAAGACCACCTTCCTGCCTCCCTGTACTCAGGGGATTTTTCAGGCCTAATTTAGGCCTCACTGAGAGATTAGGCACAAAGAACAGAGTCAGCCCTGTCCTGTCTTTCACTTAGGTTCACACAGTTATATTTTTGTTAAAATGGCTTTTCTCTTGCTAATTCTAGGGTCTCACATTCCCCCTTTCTCGTGTACGTTGGGTCCAATCATGGGCCCAAAGTTTCTAAAGCAGGATTCAGCTGCTGGTATTGTGTACGTAATACCATGAGCTGCACTGTGTTGATTCGCTCTTTAACAAAGGCAACTAACTTATTGAGGATACAGCGACCAAATGTGAGCAAGAGCACTAAAATTAGTTGGGGACCAAGCAAGGTAGAGATTAGGGTAGTCAACCAGGGGGAATTATTAAACCAAGTTTCAAACCATCCTTGAGATTGCTCTCTTTCATGTTTTCTTTTCGCTAGCCCTTCTCTAACTTTGGCCATAGATTCTTTAATCACTCCTGAGTGATCTATATAAAAACAACATTCTTCACCTAAAGCTGCACATAGTCCTCCTTGTTGTAGGAAGATCAAGTCTAAGCCCCGCCTATTTTGCATCACCATTTCAGCTAATGAGGTGAGAGATTCTTGCAGATGGGAGATGGATTTTTCCATGTTTTCTAAGTCTAGGTCTATGGCTGTTCTTAAATCTGTATAATATTTATTTTGGAGCATTAAAGAGGATATACTTGTCCTTGCTCCTGCTAATCCTAGTCCCAAGAGAACAGTTAGGGTGAAAGCAGTGAGAGGCTCTCTTTTGGACTGTATGGAAGAGCTTCCTAACTTTTGGTATAATTCTTCTTCTGGGTGATAGATCAGTCTTGGTATCAGCTGAACTAATACACAGAATCCTTGGGTTTGGTGTAGGACTAGCCCATGTGCACAGGGGGTTAATCTTGTGGAGCATGCCCACCAGCCGTCCTCAGGAGGTAGGTAATACCTAGAGTGGCTGGCTGGTATGGTCAAATTACATAGATGCTGATAGCTATCAGTTATATGGCCAAGGCATAAGCCCTGCCCGACAATTGTCTGCAGAGTTAATTTAGCAGTTCCTTTCTGTTGCCAACGGCATTGTTCTAATTGATCAGTGGTGGTAATGTTCCCTAGCATAGCAACACCTTCATAATAAGGGGGCTTAATATCATAGCATAGCCAGCAGGATTGAGTTAGATCCGGTCGTGAGGTGTTAAGGACCTTGTAAGTGTTTTCTATTAAATCCTAAAGCGTGTCTGAACTAGGATTTGGAATTCTTTGTGATGGGGTAGCAGTCTCAGAGTAGATACGCATCTGGTCCCGCTCCCCCGGTGTAACCTGGGGCATCGGGGGTTTAACTTTCTCTGGGGTCAGCACTGGGTTAGGTCCTATAGCTACAGGGGGCCCAAGGGGGCTGTTAGTTAGTTGCAAAGTAAAAAGGATGCCCTCATTATACTGGCTCACTGCATACAGGCGCAACCCCCATGTTTTTCCCAAGTCCTATCCTGCAGTTCTTTTCCCTTTTTCAGTGAACTTCAGGATTAGGTTTGTGGTAGGGTTCTGCTTATGAGCATCCCACCATTCTCTTGTTAAGGTGATGAGATCTCCTTTTTTAGCATTCCATCCCTGGGCACTAGTTTCACATCCCCATGAAGCACAAAAGTATTGTTCAGGCCCGCCGCAATGGGAGGTCTTTTTACCTCCAGGGCAGGCATAAAATTTCTTCCATCTACAATTGGGGTAAGAGTCTCATCCTGTCATAGCCATGAACTCGGCATCTGCCTCTAGTTTACAAAGATCAAATTTTAAATTAGGGAACCAGTCTGTTAGGGGCCCTCGAGTTTTCGCAAGGGCTATACGGTACCTAGTCTCCGGGTTGACAATCCACCAGGTTCGATTGAAGGGAACATGGGGATTAGTTTTACATACAGTTAATAGAGTTATTACAATCAGGATCGTTTGAAGCAAAGCTTCAAAGGGTTGTTTTTGTCCTGGTTTATTGTCCATTGTGATGAGCATTCCTTGAGCACCACGGAGGGATCAACTAGTCGGGCGTGGGTATAATGAACTCACGAGGCGATGCCATCAACCTTAAGTGCAGTGGGCGTTGTCAGGATCACTAAGTATGGTCCTTTCCAACGAGGTTCAAGGTTGCTCAGACGATGTCTTCTCTCGTAGACCCAATCTCCTGGCTGGAAGTGGTGGGGATCAGGCGGGGGTCCAGTCTCGTAGACGGCTTTCAGTTTAGGCCAGATGTCTCGGTGAATTGCTTGCAATGCCTTCAAGGAATCTAGTAAATTATGATCCTCAAATTCAGTTAGCAGTTCAGACTGGAGGTTAGGTAAAATGGGAGGGGGGATTCTAAACATGATTTCAAAAGGAGTAATACTCATTTTATATGGTGAATTGCGCACTCTAAAGAGGGCAAAGGGAAGGAGAGCCACTCAGTCCCTGTCAGTCTCCTGGGTTAATTTAGTCAAGGTCTCTTTTAAGGTTCTATTCATTCTTTCTACTTGACCTGAGCTTTGGGGTCTATAGGCACAGTGTAATTTCCAATTAGCCCCCAAAATAGTAGCTAAACTTTGGCTTACCTTGGAGATAAAGGCTGGCCCGTTATCGGATCCTAGTAAGACGGGGAAGCCATACCTGGGCAGGATGTCCTCGAGTATTTTCTTCGCTACTACCTGTTCAGTTTCATGCTTGGTAGGTAAGGCCTCTGTCCATCCTGAAAAGGTATCTATAAACACTAGCAAGTATTTATATCCATATTTACCAGGTTTTACTTCAGTAAAATCGACTTCTCAGTAGGCTCCCGGCCGATCTCCCCTTACCCGGTTTCCTGGGTTCTTATCAGTCTTAGTGGCATTTGTCAGCTGACAAGCCTTGCAGTTAGCCACTATTTGTACAATTTTAATATGGGCATTTCTGAATATTATTCTGGAGTGTCTTAGCAAGTCCTGCATCTTCCTGGTTCCCATGTGAGTAGCCCGGTGTATCTTGAGAAGAACCTGTTCTCCCAGCTTTTCAGGGAGTATGACCTTACCATCAGCTGTCAGCCACCATCCTTTGGGGCTCTGGGACACTGGTATCTGGCTGACCTATTTAACATCTTCTTCAGTATATTCCGGTGATTCTGGGAGGCCAGGATCCCCAGGGTCAGGCAGATGCATCGTCAAAGTGATTGCTGTTTCAGTTGCCACTTTTCGAGCGGTGGCATCAGCTAGGTTATTGCCCTTTGCCACTGGGGTATCAGCTTTCTGATGCCCTGGGCAATGTATGATGGCCAGCTTCTTAGGTAGCGACAGGGCTTGTAGAAGGGCTAATATCTCTTCTTTGTTCCTGATCGTTTTTCTTTCAGCTGTCAACAGACCCCTCTCACGATATATGGCCCCATGGACATGGGCAGTTGCAAAAGCATAGCGACTATCTGTATACAAGTTCAATTTAGTGTCCTTTCCCAGAGTCAGATCTCTAATTAGTGCTGTTAATTCTGCTTTCTGGGCTGATGTTCCAGCTGGTAGAGGCTCTGCCCAAATTACTTTAGTTTCTGATACTACCACGGCCCCTGCATACCTTTGTCCATTCTGGATGAAGCTGCTTCCGTTGGTGAACCAAGTAACTTCAGCGTCTGGGAGGAGCTGATCTGTCAAGTCTTCTCGCATTCCATGCACTTGTGCTAATATTCCTGCGCAGTCATGCAGTGGTGCTTCTGAGGTCGGATCAGGCAGCAGTGTGGCTGGGTTGAGGGCAGCAGGAGCCTGGAAAATAATTCTAGCAGGGTTAAGTAAAAGACTTTGGTAATGTGTCATGCGGGCATTGCTAAGCCATTGGTCCAGCGGTTGTCTTAGAATTCCTTCAATAGCATGCGGGGTGGTTACATACAGTTCTTGTCTCAGAGTTAATTTGTCAGCGTCCTTGACCATCAGGGCAACAGCGGCAATCATGCGAAGGCATGGAGGCCACCCCGAAGCTACAGGGTCTAGTCTTTTGGACAGATACGCCACTGGGCGGCGCCAAGGCCCCAAGTATTGGATTAATACTCCTTTGGCGATGCCTTTGTTCTCGTCTATGTAAAGGTAAAAAGGCTTTGTCACATCTGGTAACCCCAGGGCTGGGGCAGACAGGAGGGCCTTTTTGAGATTCTTAAAGGCCAACTGTCTCTCCTCAGTCCAGTCAAAGGAGGATCGTTCCTTTGTAGCTTCATAAAGGGGCTTAGCCATCTCTGCAAATCCAGGGATCCATAGACGACAGAACCCAGCTGATCCTAAAAACTCTCTTACTTTCCGTGGTGTGTCAGGTGGGGGGATTTTTAACACGGTCTCTTTGCGGGCTTCTGAAAGCCAGCGCTTGCCATCTTCAAGAATGTATCCCAAGTAAGTGACTTGGGATTTACAAATCTGTGCTTTCTTTGCTGAGGCTCGATATCCTAGGTCTCCCAGTGTTTGTAACAGTGCCTGGGTTCCTTGTAAGCAGGTCTGATAGTCCTCTGCCGCTATGAGCAAATCATCTACATACTGTAAGAGAGTAATCTGGGGATGGTTAATTCTGAACTCACCCAAGTCTTCATGTAGGGCTTCATCAAAGATAGTCAGGGAATTCTTAAATCCTTGTGGCAAACGGGTCCAGGTCAATTGACCATGGATACCTTTCTCAGGATCAGACCACTCGAAGGCAAATATGTCCTGGCTCTTGGGAGCTAAAGGTAAACTGAAGAAAGCATCTTTTAAGTCCAGTACTGAATACCAAACATGGTGGGGGGGCAGAGAGCTTAATAAGGTGTAAGGGTTGGGTACAGTTGGGTGGATGTCCACGACTCTTTTATTAACCTCTCGGAGGTCCTGCACCGGGCGGTACTCCTCAGATCCTGGCTTTTTGACGGGCAAGAGTGGGGTGTTCCAGGCTGACTGGCATGGCCTTAAGATCCTCTGCTCCAGTAGCCGGCGAATGTGGGGGGTAATTCCCTTTCTCGCAGCTAAAGGCATGGGGTATTGCCGTACCTTGACAGGATCTGCTCCTGCCTTAAGCTCAATGAAGACTGGGGGCCGGTGCTCAGCTAGCCCCACCCCTCCGGTCTCTGCCCATGCTCCCGGGAGCCACGACTCTAAGTCCTTAGGGGCTGCTGGGAGCTTCTGATGGAGGCGGTATTCATCTTCTAAGCTTAGAGCTAATACTTGAATTGGGTGACCTCTGGGGTCTAGGACCTTGGCACCTCCTTGTTATTGAAAATGGATGTGAGCTCCCATTTTGGTCAGTAAATCACGCCCCAGGAGGGGATAGGGACAATCTGGAATAACCATGAACGAGTGGGATACCCGGCCCACGCCCAGGTCCGCTGTTCTTCGGGTAGTCCATGAATAATTTTTCATACCAGTGGCCCCCTGAACCCAGGATGACTTGGCTGAAAGTGGTCCTTGAGGGGTGAGAAGTACGGAGTGTTGGGCCCCGGTATCTACTAAAAAGTTAATAGGGGTCCCCTCCACTTTTAGGGTTACCCTGGGTTCGGGGAGGGGATCCGAACCCCATCCCCCCTAGTCACCGAGTTCATCAATGGTCAGGACAGGGGTCCCGGACTGTCTTTTCTTGTTTTTGGGGCAATCTCTAACCCAGTGTCCCTCTTCTTTACAGTATGCACATTGGTTTATGCCCCATCGCCGCTGTCCCGAGTGGGGTTCCTTACCTTGGGTGTCTTCTCTAGCTATTTTCTGGAGCCGTCTTTCTCTTTCCTTCGGTTCAGCTGCAGTGGCTGCCAGGAGGATGCGAGCCATATTTCTGGTTTGGCGGTCCGTTGCCTTAACTTGTATATCTTCAGGACTCTCTCTGGTGTTATATACTTTTTCTGCCACCGCCACTAAGTCTTGAATAGTTTTTTCTCCTAATCGGTCTACTTTCTGTAACTTCTTCCTAATATCTGGGGCAGCCTGATTAACAAAAGCCATTATAATGGCTGCTTTTGTTTCTGTTGCCTCAGGATCCATAGGAGTAAACTGGCGAAAGGCCTCTAGGATCCTCTCTAAAAAGGCGGCCGGACTCTCATCTTTGCCCTGTTGTACATCTCCTACTTTGGCCAAATTAGTAGGTTTTCTGGCAGCCGCTTTGAGACCCCCCAACAGAGTCTGGCGCTAGACCCGGAGCCTCTCCTTACTTGCAGCCGTGTTGAAATCCCATTCAGGACGAGACAAAGGAAAAGAGGCATTAATAGTATCTAAGTTAATAGTTGGTTCTCCATTATCTCCAGGAACCAACTTCCTGGCTTCTGCCTGGACCGTCTCTCTCTCTTCCGTCGTGAAGAGAATCTGAAGGAGCTGTTGGCAATCATCCCGTGTGGGCTGATGAGTAAACAGAACTGTTTCCAACAGATTAATTAAATCTCTACAATTATCAGAAAATTTAGCATGTTGTGTTCTCTAATTATATAAGTCACTAGTTGCAAAGGGCCAATAGTGATGGGGTTGGTTCCCAGCCCCATCAGGGGGTCCCGTTGCCCGCAACGGGAGGATAGTGGAATCCGCGGGGCCGGCTGGGGAGGCGGCCCTTCGGCTCCTTGTGCTTTGGGCGGGGGCCCCCCTTCCCCAGCGGCAACAGCCGGCACCGCCGGAGCGGGCGTGAGGTGATAGGGAGGAGGGAAGATAAGCTCTTCATCGGTCTCACCCTGCAATACAAGAGGTGCTGTCGGTCTGACCTTAGTTTGAACGGCTAACACCGCTTCAGGTTTCTGTGGAGGCAAAAAAGGTTTAAGCCATGGAAGGGGGTTTTTAACCAAGTCTTCCCAGACCAGGATATAAGGGACCTGGTCTGGGTAGCCCGGACGGGGGCGGAAGACAATATGCCGGACTCTCTGGACAGTATCCAGGTAGAAGGTCCCCTCCGCAGGCCATCCAACGCCGAAAGTCGGCCATTCAGTGCTGCAAAAAGTGATTAGTTTATCTTTTCTGATTCCTAAACTAAGATTGCGTGCACGCTCCCTAACTTCTTTGAAATGGCCTGTCATTAAGGACAACGGAGTAGAAGGAGTCTGACCCATTCCCTCTAACCACTCACAATAGAATGCTATCGACAGACAACCGAGTATCACAGACAGACAAAAAGCAAAACAAAAGATGCCCAAGGGCGTCCGAAAACAAAATTGAAAGTGGGACGACGGTGAGGTGACGGTGGTGACGGCGGGAGCGACCCGCCTCGCCCTTTCAAAGACTCAAAACAAATTAGGGGCACTCTGTCCCCTCCAAATGGGTCTGGGATCTCTCCCAGGGCACCTTCAAATGGGGGCCTGGAACGTCTTCCAAGACCCCTGATCGGTGACCGTCAACAGCACGTCTGCCTGAGCCCTATACTGATCTCTTCAAATTCAAATTGGGCTTTTCTCAGAAAAATGAAAGAGTGCAGCTCAACACACAACACAAACAATAGACACAAGGCAAAGCTTACGTCACTCACACAAAGCTCTTACCGGCCGGCTCGGACCCTCCGGGTCGGGAGTCCTGGGGGTCTTGGGGATCCCGGACGAGCCCCTAAATGTTGTGCCCAAGTCGCGAGTCCCCGAGAGACCACCAAGGAGCCGAGTCCGATGCAAGCACACAAGGGTCTTTAATTACAAGCTCGAGCTCGGACACTCACCCATCACCGACACAGCGGTTCAGGAGTGAGAGCCCCGAGCCCAGGTTAGGCAGGGGTTTTATACATTACAAGTTCTGGAAGAGGGGATTCTAACTTAGCGTAAGCTGATTGGGGATTTTGGGAGTTAAATAATTGTTATTGGCTAAGTTCAGCTGGCCTGGCTGTAGTGATGTAACTTGCAAAGTATGTTATCTATGGTCAGGTGGGCCTCAGTGGCCATTTGTCCGTGTTCTTAAGGCACGTACATCTCGTATGCCTGGAGCATTGGGCGCAGATGGCTGGCCTTGAGATAAGACCACCTTCCTGCCTCCCTTTACTCAGGGGATTTTTCAAGGTTTTTTCAGGCCTAATTTAGGCCTCACTGAGAGATTAGGCACAAAGAACAGAGTCAGCCCTGTCCTGTCTTTCACTTAGGTTCACAGTTATATTTTTGTTAAAATAGCTTTTCTCTTGCTAATTCTAGGGTCTCACACTATACTCCCTCTGAGTTTGGAGAGAGAGATTTTCAGCCTTGCCTCCTTTCTGTTGCTGGTTGGCCTCACAATAAAGATTATTGCAGAAGTCTGTGTTCCATGTTTGTATTATGGCATATCAGGGTCAGTATGACTCTGGGGCCTTTTTTTGCTGGGGTGTATGTGTAGCTGACAGCATCTGTAAGGCTGGCTCCCTGGTTATAGCTGCCCATCTGGTTCATTTCTTCCCAGTTTTCCTCATCTTTTTGCAGCTACTCCAACATGTAAGCTGGGGTGGTGATAATGATGCTGAGGTTCTTGTTTGCAGTCCAAGAATGAACTTAGCAAACACCCAAGGTAGGAGAGCCAGGGAGAGGCTTTTATTGAGAGATACAGTGAGAAGACAGAGCTCCTAGCTTGTGCCAGGAGGGGACAAGACAGCCTGTAGTGGTGTGTTACCTAGGGGTTTTATAGGTAGTTGAGCAGTTTTGGGAACCAGATAAAGGCCTAGGGGTGTGGACTTGTTAAGTGGTTCCTGAATATTTAGAATTAAGTTAACACAAGGAACTTCCTGCTCTGGTTTCTCCCTGCAATACCAGAGTTTTGGTTTGGGAGCATATCAAACAAGGCCGCCTTCCCAGCCCCCAAGGTGGGCTGAGGTATTGTTTGCTAAAGAGTAAGTTAAAAATCTTACTTAACTTCCTGGGTGTTAAAATGCAATCTTATCTTTAAGGTGGAATCCTTCCTGCCTTTTACTATGTTGTTTACAGCTGGGCCTGCATGCTAAATTAGTTGTCCAGTCTGCAAATCACCACATCAGGTCTGAAGGAGCAAAGACAGCACATAGACCTGGGCCTTTAGCATGCTGAAGTGAATCTTACACATGATTACAAATGATTAGCATAATAAAAACATGTGCTACTCTTCTTTATCTGGGACTATTAACTGATCTCACAAGAATGACTCTAGAGCTTAATGTTTAACACAGTTTTGGTAGGGGGTTTCCTTGCATGTAGTTACATTGCTCTGACTGTAAATATCCTGCCTTGCTTTTTCCAGAGGCCCTCACCCTACTCTAACTACACCCCATGGTCCCTGTCTCAATAAGAAAAACAAATATGACTGCATGATTTCTTTTTTTATCTAGGTACCATTGCCATACCTCTGGAAGGAATAGGCCAGGGCATTCCTTTTATTTCCTTTAACTGCCCTGCCGCCAGCCCTCATTTTCTCAAGCTTAGATATCTAAGTAGCACCTTCAGTGAGATCTCATTCTGTACACCCTGTACCCTAAATCATATCAGATTAGGCAAATTGTGGGGCAGGCTCTGCCTCCTCTTACAGTTCAGTTTGAGTACTCAACTGATCATTCTCAGTGTTTCTAGTGTGAAATTGGGCTCATTCTCTGGCTTCTAGTCTCCTTGGGGAGGTTAGCATTCAGGATGTCAGCGCTTGCTCTATTAACAGTAC
Source organism: Phataginus tricuspis (assembly GCA_029783875.1). Classification (NCBI taxonomy): domain Eukaryota; kingdom Metazoa; phylum Chordata; class Mammalia; order Pholidota; family Manidae; genus Phataginus; species Phataginus tricuspis. Next base: position 29,976,362 of record JAQQAC010011087.1, on the reverse strand, counting down.
CTCAGAAGTCAAATGGAACAGTGATTGGGCTGACTGCAGACTGTTACATTATTCTCCATGAGTCCAGCTCCTGCACTGGATCCCAGGAATAGAGAGAGTTTAAGAAGAGTGTGGGTAAAACTAATATTTCCAGAATATCTCGCCTGGCTTTAGTACATCTACATATCAACAGGGGCTCAAGGGTGGAGAGAAGTATGGCTTTAGGGCATTTGCATCATTCCTCAAGGGGGTGGGGGGAGAAGTTCATCTCCTTATCAATGGGTAATTACCTGGGCAACAGAGGGCTTATTTGTACCTGAGAGGTGAGGGGAGGGCTGGTTTTGCTTCTGCTGGAGCAGGAAAGAGAGAAGGACGGGGACTGCAGTTTGTGAGCAATAAACGGATTTTAAACTTTATTTCTCCCTATGACTGATTTCGATTTTTATAGGTATTTTGCCCCGGGATTTCCTCTCCCCAGACTTACAGCTAGTGCAGTCGGTAGGATTCCTCTGAACCCAAAATCTGTCATAATGGGTGCGACCTTTGGGAGGACCACTTCTAGAAATGATGGGGAGATGAGGCACTTGCGCCAAGGGACATGTGTCTACACTCGTGTGGTCGTGGAGGCGTCACCACTGCTGCTGGCCACACTGACCTGGGCCCGTGGCCTTGAGCCCAAGGCTACGCTTCTGCCACTGCTGCTGCTCCTGCTGCCAGCCGGAGCCTGGTCACAACTATGGAAAGGAGCAGAGGTCCGGGTCACTTTGATAGAAAAGCAGCTGGCTGCTGTGTACCACGCCTTGCTGGCTATGGAGCCCATCACTGGAAAAACTCTGACCAAGGCAAAAACCACCTATCCCATTGTGGGGTGGGTGAGAGACTGGACCCAAAGGCCATGGAGTGGTGTGGCACAGACACCTACCGTATATCATGTGACTGGCCATTTGCCTTTGGCATCCCCAGGGAATGGTGAAGCAGACACACTGGCCCAGTGATGTGGCCCAATGGCTTTACCAGCGTTTGTTGTATACAGGGCAAAAGACAATGTGGGTCCGTAGGTGGGGCTTGCCATTGACCTTTGAGGAAGTCAGTCGAGCCTGGAAGGAGTGCCCTGCATGTTGTGGAGATCAGCAAACCACCAAGAGGGGCCTAGAGTGTCTCTTTGCAGCCTATGGCTGATTGCCCGTGCTTGAGAGTGATCAAGTCACCCACTTTATTGGACATGCATTGCAAGGATGAGTGTAGCAATTAGGAGTAAAATGGACGTGGCCCTGGACATTTCAACGCAAGGACCGGTGATGGCTTGCTCTTCTGGCACCTTAGGGAAAAGGCCTGGAAGCTGGCCTCCTGTGTATTCCTGGAATAACAGCAAAGTCGTCCCCCATAATCATGATTATTTGCTTCTACAGACCTTGTGCCCTGGATGCTCCCACTGGTTGCAGCTGCTGTGTAATAGCTGGAATGGACGAACTTTGGACTTAATCTTTATGGGATTTTGAACCTAGCTGAATCCTCGGACTTGAGAATTATGATTGTGTTGCTGTTGTCAAGAAAAAAGTCCTTAAAAAGAGGCTTGACTTTGTCTAATGTTTGGTAAAAATTTTGTGAGTAATCTAGCATGGTTGTTAGAAATGAGTAAACAAGTGTAGAAACATATTTTGTGCTTAGTGAGAGATTGTGCTGTAAAGTACATTTACTTAATCTGCATAGGCTGAATCCTCTGGCTTGAGGATTATTATGATTTTATTGCTGTTGCTATTGCATGTCATTAGTTTGGTCGGAAGAGGGGAATGAGTAAATTTCTGGAGGGGTGGCCTGTGGGTAAAATTGTAATATTTACAGAATATCTCATATATCTGCATATCAACAGGTGCTCAAGGGTGGAGAGAAGTATGGCTTTCGGGCATTTGCATCATTCACCAACTGTGGAGAGAAGTTCATCTCCATATCAGTGGGTAATTACCTGAGCAACAGAGAGCTTATCTGTACTTGAGAGGTGAAGGGTAAGGCTGGTTTTGCTTCTACTGAAGCAGGAAAGAGAGAAGGGCCTGGACTTCAGTTTGTGAGTAATAAATGAATTTTAAACTTTATTTCTCCCTTTGACTGATTTTGTTTTTTAGAGGTGTTTTGCCCCGGGATTTCCTCTCCCCAGACTTACAAAGAGACACAAACAGCTATTTTCTATCCCTTGCTCTAGAGGCCAAGAAGTCTGGCTTTTCAATCACAGTTGCTTGCTGGGCAGCTAAGACTACAGGCAAAACCCAAGGTACTGCCACCACCCCATCTGTAGCCAGCCTTTTTCCACTAAATGGGAGAATTAAATTTTCTACCATTTAGATACAAAGATGTATTTCAGTTACAATTAGAATAATATAGGCTCTGTGAACTAGCTTGGGAACACACATAATACTATTCATCATTTCTATGATAAAATGTAATGTTTCTAAACACTGACCTAAAAATAAACTTTTTGAGGAATTCCTCATTGTAACTGGAATGAAAACTGGCTTTCTTTATTTGAAATAAATTCATTGAGCAATATTCTTTTTTTAAATCCAGAAGAATATATTGTGCCCTGTGGGTAAAATTGTAATATTTCCAGAATATCCCACCTGGCTTTAGTGCATCTGCATATCAACAGGCATTCCTCAAGGGTGGAGAATTCATCTCCATATCACCTAGGCAACCAAGGGCTTATCTGAGCCCACTCATAGTCCTTTTAATTCCCCAGGTTTATGACCGTGGATTACAGGGAATTGAATAAAGTCACACCCCTTTGCATTCTGCTGTCCCTTCTACAGCAGCCCTTATGGACACAGTCATGAACTAGGGATGTATCATTACATCGTGGACCTTACTAATGCTTTCTTCTCTATTGACATAGCACAGGAAAGTCAGGAACAGTTTGACTTCACATGGGAAGGGCATCAGTGGACATTCCCTGTTCTTCCACAGGGATACCTCCACAGTCCCATCATCTGTCATGGGCTTATAGCCCAGGACTTGGCCACATGGAGGAAACCTCAAACAGTGTGGTTCTATCACTACACTAATGATATTATGCTCACATCTGATTCTTTCAGATTTAGAAGGGGCAGACTATTCCAACATCTACAGGAAAAAGGATGGGCTGTGAACAGCATGGATGTGTATGGACCTGGTTTGTTTGTAAAATTCTTGGGGGGTTGTCTGGTCAGATAAAACTAAAGTTGTTCCTGAAGACAATTTCCAGGCTTTCCCCACCCCTACCACTGTGGCAAAATTATATGAGTTTTTGGATCTTTGGGCTACTGGAGAGTGTTTATCCAGCCCTTGGCACAAATTCTGAAGCCCTTATACTGGTTGGTACGAAAGGGCATCAGGTGGGACTGGGATGAGACATGCAGCTGCTTTTACTGCTGCCAAGTGGGCAGTCAAGGCCGTACAGGCCTTGAATGTAATGGACTCATCAAGGCCCTGTGAGCTAGATGTTCATGTAACCGAAGATGATTATGGATGGGGTCTTTGGCAGCTGCTTGAACAGACACACCAAACTATTGGATTCTGGTCACAACTATGGAAAGGAGCAGAGATCTGGCACACCTTGATAGAGAAGCAACTGGCTGCTGTGTACCATGCCTTGCTGGCTATAGAGCCCATTGCTGGAACAGCTCTGACCTAGGTAATAACCACCTATCCCATCACAGGGTCAGTGCCAGACTGGACCCAAAGGCCATGGAGTGGCATGGCACAGATGCCTACACTGGCCAAATGGGGCACGTATTTACAGCAGTGTAGTGCCCTTATATAATTTGAAAAATTAGAATAGGCTGAGAAAAAAGGAAAGGCCTGTAACTCTGGGGAGAGAAAATCCCAGGTTAAAATACCTCTAAAACCAAAATCAGTCAAAGGGAGAAATAGTTTAAAACCTGTTTATAGCTTACAAACTACAGTCTGGGGCCATCTCTTTCCTGCTCGGGCAGAAGCAAGCAAGACCTCCCCCTAACCTCTCAGGTTCAGATAAGCCCTGGGTTGCTCAGGTAATTAGAGATGAACTTCTATTCACCCCTGAGGAATGCCTGTTGATATGCAGATGCACTAAAGCCAGGTGAGATTTTCTGGAAATAATGCTTACTGGGCCCAGTGACTTATACCAGTGGAAAGCAGAAGAACTTGCTTTTGAGCCATTGGAAGCTGAGAATCCTTATCAGGAGGTAAAAGCCCCTATACCTGAAGATGCTTGGCACACAGATGGCTCCAGTCGTGGGCAGTCCCCAAAAGTGGGGAGCTGTGGCTTTCCATCCCAAGACTGAGACAAAATGGATGGAGGATGGTGAGGAGAAGAGCAGCCAATGGGTTGAGTTGTGGGCAGTATGGATCGTGATCACCCAGGAGCCTTCCCCCATAGTTGTCTGCACTGACAGTTGGGCTATCAGGACTTGACCCTATGGCTACCAACATGGTATCATGCCAACTGGATGGTTAGTCACCAACCCTTTTGGGGACAAGAATTGTGGCAAGACCTATGGGCCTCTGGCTAGATTAAGACTGATACCGTATATCATGTGACTGGCCATTTGCCTTTGGCATCCCCAGGGAATGATGAAGCAGACACATTGGCCCAGGTGCGCTGGATAGAAGGAAAGCCTGCCTCTGATGTGGCCCAATGGCTACACCAGCATTTGTTGCACACAGGGCAAAAGACAATGTGGGCTATAACCCGTTGGTGAGTTTGCCATTGACCTTTGAAGAAGTCAGCAGAGCCCAGAAGGAGTGCCTTGTGTGCTCTGTGAGGGACTTACACTGAGCCCTGCAGCAACATGGGACAATAGTAAGAAGGCCAATACCCCTTGTTAGGTGACAGATAGACTATATTGGGCCTCTGCCCATATCAGAAGGATATCAATATGCCATGACTTGTGTGGACATGGCTACTGGACTGTTGGATGCTTTTCCTGCATGTCAATGCAGATCAGCAAACCACCAAGAGGGGCATACAGTGCCTCTTTGCAGCCTATGGCCAGCCGCAGGTGACTGAGAGAGATCAAGGCATGCACTTTACTGGACATGCATTACAAGGATGGGTGCAGCAATTAGGAATAAAGTTGAAATTTCATGTACCATATAATCCTACCAGGGCAGGCATGATAGAGAGGTACAATGGTTTGTTGAAATCTGGCCTGAAGTTGGACAGCAATAGTCTACGGGGCTGGTCAGTTCGCTTATGGACAGTGCTGTGGCGTTTGAATGAGAAGCCATGTAAAGGAGCTTTGAGCCCTGTGGATATGCTCACACACCTTGCTGCCTCTCCTCTATAGTTGTATGTGCAAGCCAGAAAGGAGTTATTAAAGCCAGGATATGGCCAGCAGAGCAACATCCTGCTGCCAGTCCCTACTGGATTAAACCCTGGAGACACTGTTGAATGGACGTGGCCCTGGACATTTCGACACACAGACCAGCAATGGCTGGCCCTTCTGGCACCTTGGGGAAAGGCCTAAAAGCTGGCCTCATGTGTATTCCTGGAGTAACAGCAGAGTGTCCCCCAAAGATTACAGTAGTGTACCAAAAATGTCCAGGAGGTAAGAGCATCTTACAGGGAAGTTTTGTTTTATCTTTATGACCAGTGCATGCACCTCCTGTAGTCCTATATATTGACCCATCTGTAACTCCCACAGGGAGGGGGGTGAAAGTCTGGTATACTAGACCAGGACAAGATCCCATTCTTCTACTGTCCTATCACAGGACCACTCTTTTTTATTTTTTATTTTTTGCATGTATCCTATCTGATGGACAAGATTTGCCTATGCTGGTGTCATTAAAATATGTATCTTATTGTCCTTAAGGTTATTTTCTTCTACAGTCCTTGTGGCCTTGGATGCGCCCACTGGCTGCAGCTGCCATATGATGAATGCTCTTCAGCTACTGCCTGCCTATGGAATGTGCTAGCTACAGACTTCACCTGCATAGGACTTTGAACCTAGCTAAATCCTCTGGCTTGAGGATTATCATGATTTTATTGCTGTTGCTATTGTATGTCACAATGCTCCAGTTTTCCTGTCCAGGGACCATTGCAGAAGAAAGGGAATGAGTAGATTGTAAGGTGAGATTTCTGTGGCCTGTGGGTAAAATTTTAATATTTCCAGAAAATCTCACGTGGCTTTAGTGCATCTGCATATCAAAAGGCATTCCTCAGGGGTGAATAGAAGTTCATCTCTAATTACCTGAGCAACCCAGGGCTTATCTGAACCTGAGAGGTTAGGGGGAGGTCTTGCTTGCTTCTGCCCTAGCCGGAAAGAGATGGCCCCAGACTGTAGTTTGTAAGCCATAAACAGGTTTTAAACTATTTCTCCTTTTGACTGATTTTGGTTTTAGAGGTATTTTAACCTGGGATTTTTCTCTCCCCAGTGTTACAGGCCTTTCCTTTTTTCTCAGCCTATTCTAATTTTTCAAATTATATAAAATATTTATATAGCATGTCCCTTTCTAAGTCAGCCCTATTGTTACCTTGAAGCAATGCCTACCCAGTAATGACTCCATTGCAGGACTTAAGACTATTAGTGAGAAAACTTCCCTGCATCTTCTGTGAATTCTCTTTGTTACAGCTATAGGCTGTCTGTTTAGCCTGCTAATGCCCTTCACAAAGGGATCTAGTGATCTTTTCCTTCTATTCTTTTATAATGGGTATGCAATACATAGGACTTGAGAAAAATTCAAGCTTAGTGCATACAGATAGAATTTGAGCATTTGGGTCAGAGTCAACAAAGGGCATATATCCCAGAGTCACTCTCAGATCATCTCTAAGAAAAATAGACTGTAGGAAAAACAGTGCTTTTGATTTTGGAAATTATATTTATTAATCTGTTTTCTAATAGTGATTAAGAAAACTTTTAAGAGTTTTTAAGAGAGGTTCTTTGGTGTAGCAAGTAGTGGCCCGGGAAAGCTGGAGACATTCCAGCTTTTTTCACAGCTAGTCTATAGGAGAGAGGGTCCTCTGAAAAACACTGTATTGTAGCAGTTTAGAGAAGCAGGAAAAATGTAGGATCTTTGTGGTCCTATTTTTATGGAAATTGGATCTGGCGTAGAAAGAGACAAATGGCAGTCAGTCAGGGATCAGAAAAAACTTGTTCATTACGGCACCGTTGCAGACTCAGCGCAGTTACCTCCAAAGGCTGAGCACATGTGATGCAGTGAGCAAGGCTTTTGTACAGACCATCTCCCGGGAGGGGCAGTTAAGTGGGCCCCTGGGTCAGGGAACCTCCCAGAGGACAGTCCTTAGATTGCTTAGGTTCAGTGGGCTTAGTGGGGGTAGGAGTTATTCCTTCACACTATTTGGTGGACAGTAATTTGCTCTGCTTATGGACCATCATGTGGAGACAGGAACACTGGGAAGCCTGAGACCCTTGATCCTTATGCCTTGAATTATTTGTACTAGTCCTTTGTAGATAGTTTATTTAGAGAGAACTTGATCATAGTGGCAGATTTCAGAGACCCACTCCACAGTGAGTTAGTGGCTTTTTATCAAAGACAAGATAAAACAGAGTTAAGAGCCTGTTGCTCAAGGAGGATGGGGTTCCTCACCACAGGCAAGTTCACTATGAATTCTCTGAGATTGAATAATGAAGCAGAACACTGGGGTGCTCATACCAAACTTTATTCTCACATCAGTGGGTCTCCCAGTTTCCCTCTGCCAGCCTGGCTCTCTCATGCTTCCCAGCACAGGGCACTGCTACTTCTGCTTCCTGCTCCCCTCTGCCCTTCCCCTCGTCACTTCACTCCAGGTGGCTTTATCAGCCAGTAAACAGCTCACTGCCAATGGGCATGGAAGCAGGCTAAGTACGTATGCAATAAGTGATACTAGAATCAGGGGAGGTGAGAAGCCTGGGCATAAAATTTCCATTTTTCCTACAGAGCCCATCTAGAATAATGCCTTATACCCAATACAGAAAATATAATATCTCTGATTAAGAGAAAACTCATAACTGCATAGATAAGGCAAATGTAAACACCTGCTTCTTCACCACTTAATAGGAATAAAGATTTCCCAGATGCTTGCAGACTAACAGAATTAGTTTTAAGAATAGGTTTGAAGCTTGTAGTCAGAATAGGAACATCGGGAAATAAACGTACATAAACAGGAAATAAAGAAGATAGGCTAAATGAGCATGGAGGAAAGGAATTTTCTTAGTATAAAGCTTGAGCCCATAAGAGCCAGGCCAGGAATCCATAAAGGAGTAGGACATTCCTATATATAAATGACCCTGAAAATATGACTAAATATCTTCATTATTTGATGGTGTGTTCCTGCAAAAGAAGGAAAAATGAGACTTTGTGTCCAGAAAAGCATGGGTCCATTGCAGGAATATAGGTGTAACTCGGGGGGGAAAATATTTTCTCAGCCCGGGACAAAATACCTTTGCACAGAAATCAGTCAGGGAGAGAAATAAGGTGGGAGAAACCCATTTACTGTTTACAAACAGTCATCCACTTCTGCTCGCCCAGGACTCTCTTGACCCAGCTGCAGATAAAGGGGCCCCACCCAATCTCTCAGGTCCAGATATGCCCTGGCTCCCCATTTAATTACCTATTCACATGGAGATGAACTTATCTGCACCCCTTGGAAACACCTATTAATATGGAGATACACTAAGGCCAGGTGAGAGATTCTCGAAATACTACAATTTTACCCATGATAGTGAAGATTTAAAATGATGGTTGTACAGCAGGACTGGAAACTGTCTTCATACTAAAGACGGTTTGTGAAAATTGTAGGATATCGTAAAATCAAGTAGTGGAAAATAGGCAACTGGGAATTTTTAAAAAAGTTGTACAATAAAGGAAATGTAATCTTTGGATACAATTTGGTTCTTCAGTGAGCAATATTTATACAGGACAGGGAAAGACCTTGCTGTGTTGTTGGAAAAATTAGAGGTAGAGATATTGTGGAGACATCTGGGTGCTGACTCTCCTTTCCCTGGTGCCCACCACCACAATCACTCTTGCCATCTAACTAGTTCTGGCTTTATTTCAGGGACCAAAAGGGCCCAGAATTTAGAAACATTACTTTAACAGGAATTCTTCTGATTAGCTTACACTGAGTATAAAAGCATGGTTCACAAAAGATGAACTTCAATATAGAAGGACCCACTGCAGTATCCTGTATGGGCAACATGAGCAGCTGCTGTGGGGGGACCAGGTAAAGCTCTGCTGAGATAGGCTGCATCAGCTTCTACTCTCTGTGGTTACCTCATTTCCAGGAAAACTTTGCTAATTAAATCTTAGCTAACTATCTGTAAGTGTTGCATTACATTTTCTTAGGGCGTTTGTCATTTGCTAGTTGGTGTTGCTGATAATTTTGCATTGTTTGCATTTGTTTCATATTTCTTTTGTCTTTACTCTGTTTTTGGAGGTATAAAGGTTCAGATGAATGGACTCTGAATATTATGTGTATGCTTTCTAAGGTCTTAAATGTATTTTATATAACATCTTCATAAGAAAACGATGAAGATGGTCACCCAGCCATATTGCAATTAATGAAATAAATGATCTTATGATCATTGTCAAATGTTGAGACAATTGTGTTTAATCTTCATTAAAATTTTGTTCTGGCATATTTTGTTATTTTGGAGCTTGGTAATGCATAAAATCCCATGGAAATTAATGGCATAATAGTTTAACTGACTTACATAATTGGCCTTAAGGTTTTTTGTTCTTAAACAAAGCAGGCTGATCCCCAGATCCTTTTCCTAATCCGTATAGCCAAGAGAGTCTTCTCTTCCCTACCAGAGCAGATGTCTGGAAGAGCGATTTATTGAACTGGTAAACCTTAGATGTTTTTCTTTAAGGGACGCCATGCAAAGCTGAAGGACAGGAGCAAGGCATCCAGTCCTTGATTGAAAACTGGAATTATCTAAGGATGCATACTGAATCCCTAGGGTACTTTCTCTGCTCTGCTTCTAGAGTGCTCAAACCACTCTTGCCAATCTTTTTTTTTAAATAATTTATTTTGGTATCATTAATCTACAATTACATGTGCAATATTATGGTTATTAAACTACCCCCTTCATCAGGTCCCCCCCACCAACCCCATTACAGTCACTGTCCATCAGTGTAGTGAGATGCTATAGAGTCACTCACTCTTGCCAATCTTAAAGAGGAGGGAGGAAGGCTGTCTTACACAGCACAGCGGTGTTTGGTGATTAGAAGCCCTATCTCTGAAGTTGTTTACAGGAGAAGAACCCTCAAGGTAAAACAAAGAGTTCCCACATTGACAGCCTCCAAGAAGAGTTTCTCGGGATAGAGTGGAGATACTTGCTCAGGTTGCATATATAATGAAGGGAAATCATGGTGGCTATCCTAGTGACTCTATAGCATCTTACTACACTGACGGACAGTGACTGTAATGAGGTATATGGTGGGGACTTGATAATGGGGAGAATTTAGTAACCACAATGTTGCTCATATAATTGTATATTAATGATTCCAAAATTTAAAAAAATCATGGTGGCTATCCTATTGGCAGGTCTAGCTATGTAGTGGAGTGCCCTGACAAATCTTCGAGGATGCAGTGGTTCTGAAGACTGGCAGAGAAGAATCTGTAGATAAGGTATGAAACCTTTAACTTACTATCAAGGGCCCAGTATACACAGGACAGGTGGATGGGCCATTAATTGAGATCTGTCTCTAGACTGGTCCTGGAACACACATCCGGGCATAGGTGGGAAAGGGAGCCCAAGTTAAATGTTAATAGCTCTTTCCCAGATTGTGTCACATATTGGAGTCCCAGAAGGACTTATATATTCAAAAGCAAGAAAAGCTATCCCTCTCAAAAGTTTGCATTACACAAATTTGCTTTTTCAAAAGACCTATATCAGTACCTGTCTTCACTAACCAAAAGAAATCCAAAGAGTTTAACGTTTGTGAATATTAGTCAAAAAGCAAAAATAGCATTCAGTGTTTGTTTTGCAGGGAGCCAGTTACAGCGGCAGTGTGCACTCCAAGCAGCTGGAGTGGCTCCACTAAGCTAGCTCCTAGGAACATTTTGGCATCAAGCTGCTATAGCTTTGAGCTGTTTCTGTGAGCATCTGTGCTTTCTCTCAATTTATTTTGTGCATCTGTTAGCAAGATGTGTCCTAAGGTATGAGAAAAGCCTGAGTTTTTTTGGAGGGGGTTAGGGATGGTCTGACAGCAGTCACAATATTTCCCATATACATTAGTGGTAATTACTTATTTGTTTTACACATTTCAGCATATGAAAGCCTTTTCATAGGCACCCTCTACCTTTGGATGGTCCGGGGAGATTTGTAAGGCAATTAGAAAACAGAACTAACTTACAAGCACTTAAGTGCCAGGCACTACTATGAATACCTTGTCAATCCATTAATTCACTTAATAATTAGTCCTCAACAGGCATGGTTTAAAACAGACAAAGGAAACAGGCAAAGAAACTTGTTGCTGGTCACAGCTGATAAGTGGTACAGCCAGGTTTCTGTACCTAGATTGTCAATGCTCTCCACCAATACACGTTTGACTGCTTGAAGTGATGGGCCGCTCTTCCCACTTGCAATCCTCCAGCTGCAGTGCAGCCACAGAACCCAGGCAGCGCTGGCATAATGTGAAGCAATGGTCTCCTCACTACCTACATAGACGAGCAGGTAGAAGTGGCAAACACCAGAGAACCCTGCCTGGCTCATTCCCAGAATTGTAACCATTCGGTATCCTGAGCTTGCCGGACCACACCGCCTAGAGGAACTACCAGGAGGAAACGCTGCAGGACTCGAGCCTGGAGCCAACAAAACCCGCCCGCGTGTTCTCGCCAGTAGCGGGTAGCGGCCTCGGCGTCTGGGGACAGGGAGCCACAGAGACGGGCGACGTCCCCGGGTCCTAGAGAGGAGGGGAGACGGTGTACGCACTTCCGGCTGAGAGAGTCGTGCGCTTCCCCAGGAGCTGGTGGCTGGCGGGTCCCGGGCCTTCCCTGGCCTGCACCGTGGGGTTAGCTGTCGCTGGGCATCTGGGTTCGGCGGTCTGGGAAACTTGCTTCCCCAGGGCGCAGAACCCGGTTCTCTAACCGCGGTGCCCTTGGGGTGAGGGGGTGCCGACGCGGACGGGGGTCCAGGGCGGACAGGGCATTTGCGGGGTGCGGGCAGCATCAGGCTTACCTGTGCCTCTGTTTCCCCTTTAGTGCCCCGTCACAGAACCCCGAGGGCAGTGTGTGAAGCAGGGACGCCAGCCATGATCCAGATCACTTGGCACCGGGTGAGCGAGCATCCTCTCGGCCTCTGTTGTCCCTCCCCCTCGCCAACTCTTCCTTCCACCCGCTAGATGTCAAGAGAGCGAATGTCAGCTGCATCCAGATCCTGATTTGTTCAGGCCTGTAGCTCGCGCACCAGTCACTACTGTCGGGTGTGTTTGGGGAAGGGGAGGAGTTGGGGGGATGGAGAGATGAGAATGCTCAAACTAAGACGTAACCAGGTTGGGAAGAACAAGTAAGCGTGGAGGGATTGTTTGGGATAGATTTGGCAGTCGGGGCTGAAAAGTGGAAATACACTAAAAAGTGGAAATCTCCACCATCTGTGAAGACTCTTTTCAACCCTGTCCACAAGAGTGGAGAAGTCTTCCCTTGTATAAAGCAATTGTAGGTTTTTTTTCCCTAAGATTCCATTGGATTTCCTACATAGACATGCTGTCTGTTTGGAAAGACAGTTTTCTTTCCAGTCTGGATATCTTTTTTTTCCTTTTTCTACCCCTTTTCTACTGGCTAGAACTTCCATGTCAATATTGAGGCCTTATCTTATTCCTGACCTTAGTGTGAATGCATCCTGTATTTCACCATTAAGTACAGTTGACCCTTCAATAACAGGTTTGATCTGCTTGGGTCCACAGGTGGATTTTTTTTTTTATTAAGGTATCATTGATACACACTTTTATGAAGGCTTCACAAGAAAAACAATGTGGTTATTACATTCACCCTTATTATCGATCCCCCCCCATACCCCATTGCAGTCACTGTCCACCAGTGTAGTAAGATGTCACAGAGTCCCTATTTGTCTTCCATGAGCGTGACCCCACACACACCATGTGCAGCAATCATGATACCCCACAATCCCCTTCTCCCTCCCTCCCCACCTACCATCCCCCACCCCTCCCCTTTGATAACCACTAGTCCCTTCTTGGAGTCTGAGTCTGCTGCTATTTTGTTCCTTCAGTTTTGCTTCGTTGTTATACTCCACAAATGAGGGAAATCATTTGGTATTTCTCTTTCTCTGCCTGACTTATTGCACTGAGCATAATACCCTCTAGTTCCATCCATGTTGTTGCAAATGGTAGGATTTGTTTCATTCTTATGGCTGAATAATATTCCATTGTGTATATGTACCACATCTTCTTTATCCATTCATCTACTGATGGACACTTAGGTTGCTTCCATATCTTGGCTATTGTAAAAAGTGCTTCAATAAACATAGGGTGCATATGTCTTTTTGTATCTGAGAAGTTGTTTTCTTTGGGTAAATTCCTGGGAATGGAATTCCCGGGTCAAATGGTATTTCTATTTTTAGCTTTTTGAGGAACCTCCATATTGCTTTCCACAATGGTTGAACTAGTTTACATACCCCACGGGTGGATTTTAAAAAATAAATCTATTGGAAATTTTTTGGAGATTTGTGACAATTTGAAAAAACATTTTTTCTCTAGCTTACTTTATTGTAAGAACACAATACATTTAACATACAAAATATCTGTTAGATGATTGTTTATTGGTAAGGCTTCTGATCAACAGCAGGCTGTTAGTAAAGTTTTTGGGGAGTCAAAAGTTATGCTTGGATTTTTTACTGCAGCAGGCGTCAGACCCCCAAACTCATTTTTGAAGGATCAATTTTATGATCTTCACTTAAGGTTTTTTTATTGTGAACGTTTTATTCCTAGTTTGCTGAAAATTTTTATTAGGAATGGATGTTGGATTTTGACGAATGCTTCTTCTGCCTATTTAGATGATCATGTGCTTTTTCTTTTTTAGTTTGTTAATGATGTTAAATTACATTGATTTTTCATTGTTAAACTGACCTTGCATTCATTGGATAAAACCCACTTGGTCAGGTATATTATTCTTTTACTATATTTTGGATTCTGTTTGTTAAAAATTTTAGAATTTTTGCATATATGTTCATACAAGGCATTGATTTGCAAGTTTCTTTTCTTTTAATGGCTCTGCCCAGATAATGAGTTGGGAGATATTCCCTCCTCTTCAAAATTTAGGAAGAATTTGTGTAGAATCAAGTACATCTCATTCTTAAGTGTTTGGTAAAATTCACCAGTGAAACTATCTAGTCATGTAGTTTCTTTTCTTTTTTTAAAAAATTGACATATAGTTGATACACAATGTTATATTGGTTTCAGGTATACAACACAGTGATTCAACAGTTACACAGATTATTAAATCCTCACCCCAATTGAAGTTTTTCTTCTGGTAAAGGTTTAAAATTTGGCTTAAATTCCTTTGGTAGAGACAGGGCTACTCAGGTTCTCTTTCTTCCTGAGTGAGCTTTGGTAATTTGTGTCTTACATTGTGGAAATTATTGGCATAAAAGTTGTTAAGAAAGAATATTTCCTTCTTATCCTTTTATTATTTGTAGTGGTGTCACCTTTTAATTACTAATATTGGTAACTTCCTGCTTATCTCTTTTTTCTGATCAATCTGGGCAGAGGTTTATAAATTGTATGGAACTTCACAAAGAAGCAGTTTTGGTTTCACTGATTTTTTTTTCTATTGTTTTTCTGCTCTGTGTCACTGATTTCTATGTGGATCTTTATTTTGTTCTACTTTGTGTTAGATTTGCTATTTTTCTAGATTCTAAAGGTGAAGCTGAGGTCACTGATTCAGGACCTTTCTTCTTTTAAAATTGTGTGACAGGTGTTTAGTACTATAATTTGCTAAGTACTGCTTTAGCAGCATCCCTCAAATTCTGGCTCACTGTGTTTTCATTTTCATTCAGTTCAAAATACTTTCTACATTCTTTTCTGTTTTCTTAGTTGATCCATGTGTTATTTAGAAGTGTGTAATTTAGTTTACAAATATTTGGGAATTTTCCATGGGTCTTTCTGTTATTTCTGACTTAATTCCACTTTAGTTGTTGAACATTCTTTGTATGATTTTATCAAGACGTCTTTGATGGTCCAAAATATGGTCTATCGTGGTAAGTGTTCCTTGGACACCTGAAAAGATGTAATGTGTTATTGCTGTGTGGAGTTTCTATAAATGTTCATTAAGTCAAGTTGGTTAATACTGCTGCTCATGGTTTAAATACTTGTTGAGAGGGAACATTGAAATTTCCAATAATAATTATGGATTTGTCTATTTCTCCTTGCAGTTTTATCAGTTTTTGCTTCATGTATTTTGTATAATACATGCTTTATATATTAAGTGCATAAACATGTAGGATTGTTATATCTTCATAGTGACCTGATCCCCTAGTGGTTATGAGTGACTTTCTGTATCTCTTAATGTTCTTTGCTCTGAAATCCACATTGTCGTAAATTAATATAACCACACCAACTTTCTTTTGACTAGTGTAATTTTTCCATCTTTTTCCTTTGACATGGTGTATTTTTTCCATCTTTTTAAAGCTTTAAACTTATTCCTTCCTTTATTTGTAATGTGCATTTCTTGAAGGCAGCCTATAGTAGGCTCTCACTTTTCAAAAAATCTAATCTGATCATTTTGCCTTTTGGGATATTTAGATTATTTATATTTGATGTGATTATTGATATGGTTAGATTTTAGTCTATCTTCCTATTTGTTTTCTAATTGTCCTGTGTTTCTATTTTTCCTTTTTCCACATTCAGAATTAATGGTGTATTTTTTATGATCCCATTTTCCCTCTTTATTGAGTATCTATAAACTATAGCTCTGTGTTACTATTTTATTTTGAAATTCCTTTAGGGTCTGTAGTATACATCTCTAATTTATAACAATCTACCTTCAGTTATCTGTACATTAGGCTTTTTAAGGTTCTCTTACAGCTCAGTGATGCTGTTTGTTTTGCCTTCAGTCTTTTGTAATCTGGTTTTCCTTTTGGTTAGCTTTTATTCCTGTGCCTTAAGTTCACAGATTTTTTTCCTGCAATGTCTAATTCGCTGCTGTTTATCCTATGAATTGTATTTTTCATCTCAGACATTGTTAGTTTTCATATCAAGAAGTTTGACTTGAGTATTTAAAAAAATACATCTTTCTTGCCTCTATTTAACTTTTTAACATGTGGAATACATTTGTAATAACTGTTTTAATGTTCTTCCCTGGTAATTTTGACATCTGTCAGTTCTGGGCTGGTTTTGATTGAGTGAATAGTCTCCTCATTTTAGGTCATGTATTCCTGCCTCTTTGGATGCCTGGTAATCTTTTTGAATGCCTGATATTGTAAGTTTTACCTTGTTGGATACCAGATATTTTTGTAGTCTCCAAAATCTTGTTGAGTATTTCTTGGAGTAAACTTCAGTTACTTGGAAACAGTTTGATCCTTTCTGTTCTTGATTTTTATGATCTGTTAGTAGGCTCTGATCAGTGCTCAGCCTGCAAATGATTATTCTCCACTACTGAGGCAAGAGTTGCCTGAGAACTCTGTCCAGTGGCCTATGAATTACGAATTTTTCCAGTGTGGCCAGTGAGACCAGGCACTGTTTCTGGCCCTATGTGAACTCCAGGCATTGTGCCCTTCAGTTCTTTCAAATGAGCCCTTCTCTGGCTTTGGATATTTTCTGCAAATCTGTCCCCAGTCAGTCTTCTGAATACTCCAGGGAGCCCTGTGCAGGTACCTGGGGTTCCTGCTCTGGGCAGCTCCCGTCTCCGTGCTGTCATGCCCTGTAAACCCTAGCTGCCTTGGTCCGGTCAGACTCTTGCAGGGGACAGGCGGGGCTCTGCCTCTGGTGCACTCTGAGTTGTGGCCTGGAAGTGCTTTCAGGGAGGCAGGCTTGAGGAACCATAGGGCTTACCTCTTTGTTTCCCACCTCTCAGGGATTGTTGTCCTTCAGTGCCTGATACGCACTATCTTGAAAACTTGTTTTATGTAATTTTTTTATATTTTGGTTCAAGCAGGAAGATAAATATGACCCCTTGACTTCATCTGAATGAGATGTGGAAGATTTTCCTCAGCATTTTAAAATACATTTCCCCTTTTACTTTTACCCTGTAGTCTGTTGTCATCTTGATTCCCCAGTCCTCATGTATGTGTTGTTTTTCCTTCTCTGAAAGCCCTGTAGGATCTTTTTTATGTTCTCACTTTTCCAAAACTCCTCAGTGATGTGCCTTTGTGTAGGGATTTCTCATTCATTGCCCTGAGTACTTTGTGGGTCTCCTCTCTTCTCTGGTGCTTTTAAACAAATAGTATATTTACCAAGTTATAAAAAGCAATACGCACTTAAAAAATCCTAAGCTCATCCTTGGTTCTGTGGTGTGAATCAGCCTCCTTGTTGTTTGCATCCCCCTAAGATTCACAGTTAAGGTTCAACTTTCTCTGTTCTTCTAATTTAGTTACCATTTATTCTTCTTCTGCCTTCTAAAATTATAGTAACACCTGTCTCTGGTCTGCTCTGACTCTTCTTCTCTTGAGCTGTTGTTTTACTGTTACCTTAGCAGGATTAGGGGGGACTAGAGATGAGTACAAAAGTGCTGTGGGCTGTGTTTATATATGTGTCCCCTGTGCATGTGCATCCAAAACTCCTGTAGGGGAAAGGAGCCAGAGAGATGGACAGGCACACAGAGCAGTGCATGATGGAGCTGAGGCAGAGATCAGCAGGTGAAGGAAGGGCTGGGGATGGCCAAAAGAGGTACAGTAAATTTGGGCTGTTGTTGATAAGGGCACTGCTTGGTGAGGGCTGGCCCCTGTTGGGGTGGGGAGCACAGGGTAGTTGTCCTTTGGTAATACCACCACATCAGTAGGTCTCTGCCCCAAAACTTAGGCTTCTCTGCCCCCACTAAGGGCTTGAGCAGAAACCTGTTGTTTCAGGAGCCAGTGACCTTTGAGGATGTGGCCGTGTACTTCACTAAGAATGAATGGATGATCCTGGACTCTGTGCAGAGGGCCCTGTACAGGGAGGTGATGCTGGAGAATTATGCAAACATGGCTTCCCTGAGTAAGGGCCCTCTCCTCCCTGCTATTGTCTGCCTTTGCCCTCTGAGCATCCTGGCTTCTTTTTTACTAGACTTTGTGGGGTTTCCAGTAACCTGGACAGGCAGTTGCTCTGACGACCACACTCCCCAGAGGCTACTGGGTGGGAAGAAACCTGGATTCCCAGGTTTTGAAATCAGCTTTCCCTCTAACCCTGGGAAACACTCTGCCTCAACCATGGAAGGAAGTGAAGAGCTCTAGGGAGCTCATTAGAGCCCATTTGCCTCTGGCTTTCAAGTTCTCTGAAGAAGATTTGGGATTCCCTCCTATGAGTGGGGGATTATTCCAGGACTGTGCCTCCCTTTTTGGGAATTTTCTGGCCTTTAAAATGGCACAGGGTGACTTCACTTCATCTCCCTCAATGGAGAAAGATAAAGTGGGCTGAGAAGGCAACCCTGCTTCACGATTCCCTTCACCTTTTTGTTTCTGTTTGTTTCTTCTTGGGCAGCTCTTTCGTTTACCAGACCTGTTCTGGTCTCCCATCTGGAACGAGGGGAACTGCCATGGGGCCTTGATCCCTGGAAGCTTGTGGCAGGAAGGCCCTCAGAGGTGTCTGTCCAGGTGAGCACAAGAAGCTACCAGCTGCCTACTTTCCTTAGCCTGCTTTGTTGTTTTCACATTTCAGTGTGTACAAAGTATTTCTTCTGGAGACTGTGCATTCTTCTGGAATCATTACATGTGGTTCTCTCTCTTCCAAGAAAGGCATTTCTTTAAGATGTCTTTGCATGTTCACCTTTGCCTTTCCACCTCTCCACCTCTCCACCTCTCCACCAACCAAGGGGACACCCACTGACTGAGCAGCTCTTAAACCACGACAGGTCTTTTCATTCCTGTCATGTGGAAATATTTTATTTTTCCACAGGTTTGTTATTGCAAAAATGATGTCAATCACCTTTTGAGGGAAGAAGGCTTCTGGGGGTCAGTGTGGCCATCCATATATTCATAAAGTATATTATTTCTTTGGAAATTGAATTTTGACTTCACAAATGCTGACTTAAACAAATTTAAAAAATTTCATTTTCATGGTGGAAAATTTCCAACTACCTACATCCTGCCATTCTTGCTTCTTCTTTCCCCCATGGACACTTAAAAAATTGTTTTTAAGAGATGAAATTTTGAAGCAAAACTCATAAATGAATGAATGGCTTTTTCATTTTGGAAGGTATTCATAGAAGAACTACAGATAACAATATAGCATACTTTTTTGCCCTTGTTATTTTGCTTCATCTCTTCTCTCCCTGTTAAAATTTCCTGTGCTATTTTATTTAGACTCTTTACAGAGAATGTTCATTAATAATGCACTACTTCCTCCCTGCACCTTAGCCTTGTGTTAAAGTTGTGCCTTTCTGGATATGACCCCAAGACTTCAGGCTATTTAGGTAAAAAATATTTTTTGAACAGTTTGCTTATAAACACATGAGGTTTTGTCCCAGCCCAGTGCTGAAAAATACATTAGTCCACAGAAGGCCTCAACAGCAGAGGGAAATAGCCTTTGGTTTTCCCTTTCTAGTTTGTTTAGGATTTCACATCCCATGCTACCTTACTAAACTAGGTGCACATCTTATGTGGCATTTCGGGGAAGGCAAGAATCATTACCCGATGCTGTCTGGGACTTAGGTCCATTCTTTGGAGAGTTCTCCACATGTCCAGTGCTCTGTTTTAGAGGCAAGGCTCCATATCTGCCCCTTTCCTTCTGGAGGTGGTGGTATGTGCCCTACATGGTCCTTTTAGCTGCAGTCTAGGAGCCTGCTGCTTTACTAGAGCCACCTGGATGACAGAGATCAGTTCTCTTTTCAAAGATAATGATATGAATAATGTTTTGAAAAATAAGCAGTTCTTAAGGAATTTTAGCCTGTCAGACCCTTCCTAGTGCTTGAGCTGCTTGACCTACCCCTTCTCTGTCTTTGGTCTTCCTCTGACCTGGGGGTCTCTATCTGTCTCTTCTCTGTGTCTACCCTGTTACCCATCCATTCATTGGGGAGAAAGCTATGGGTCCTTCTGCCCTAGTTAACCAGTTTTTGCTGTTTTCCAGTCTTCACACTGTTTATGGGAGTGCCTCTTGGCTTGCTTGTGTCTTTCCCATAGTCTTAATTTCACTTGTTCGGCTTTTTTGTGTGGAGATCTGTGGTAACCATTGTGTGTGCCTATTGGAAAATATCCATATACTCAGGGAAAATTAGGACCACTTAATCCTGCTTCCCCTTCAGCATTAAGTATTTTCTTTTTGCAATATCAGGGGGGTAAGAGCATAGCTGAAAAGGAAGAATCAACTTCAAAGGAACGCATTTCCAAGGGAACAGAGTCCCACCGACTGACCTTAGCAGGGTTGCCAGGGAATGGTCCCCAACACCTTGACTTTGGGAGCAGCCTAGACCGGTAGCACTGTCACCAGGTAGTTAAGAAGACAAAGTCAAAGAGGAGCAGTTTCATAGACAGGTCCACTCAGCATTACAAGACCTGTGCCATTGAGGGGGGGAGAAGTGTGAGAAATTAGGGAAAAAAGTTAGTGCCAGCATGCAACTCACTAGGAATCGGACAATTCCTGGTGGTCAGATACTGTACGAGTGTAGAACATGTGACAGCTGTTTCAGTGGGATGATCAACTTCCACCTACATCAGACAGACCACACTGGTGAAAAGTCTTTTGAATGCAAAGAATGTGGAAAAGACATCCGATACGACTCATTGCTTATTCGGCATCAGGTAACTCACACGGGAAAGAAACCATTTAATTATAAAGAATGTGGGAAAGGTTTAAGTTCAGACACAGCTCTGGTTCAGCATCAGAGAATCCACACTGGAGAAAACCCTATGAATGTAAGGAGTATGGCAAGGCCTTCAGTTCTGTTTTCCTTCAGCACCAGAGGTACCACACTGGGGAGAACCCCTATGAATGTAAAGAGTGTGGGAAATGATTAAGCTCCAACCCAGCCTTGACTCAGCATCAGCGCATTCACACTGGGGAGAAGCCTTTTGAATGTAAGGTGTATGGGAAGGCGTTCAGTCAGAAAATCACCTTGGTTTAGCACGAGCAAGTATACACTGGTGAGAAACCTTATGAATGTAAGGTGTGTGGGAAAACCTTCAGCCGATGAAGAAGATTCATTCTGCATCCGAAGCTACACATGCAGAAGACACCTGTCCAAGAGTAGGGCTATCTGCAGAGAGGTTCATTGTGCCTCGCCTTGTTTCTCCCCATTTTCATGCTCTTTACTGGTGTCATCGCTATCCTTCCCGTACTGTGCCAATTCTTAACCTCTGTTCCGATGTTTCTGCATAACTGGAATGCCTGCTTCTCTACCTGTCTCTGTAAGATGTTTAATTCAGACTCTAAATTTCTTTATTTTTTTATTTTTTTTATTTTTTATATATATATATTTTTTCTTAAGGTATTATTGATATACACTCTTATGAAGTTCACATGAAAAAACAATGTTACTACATTTAAGCATATTATCAATTCCCGACCCATACCCCAATGCTGTCACTGTCCATCAGTACAGTAAGATGCCACAGATTCACTGTTTGCCTTTTCTGTGCTACACTGTTTTCCCCATAATCCCCCACACTATGTGTACTAAACATAATACCCCACAATCCCCTTCTCCCACCTTCCCCACCCCCCCTCCCCTTTGGTAACACTAGTTCCTTCTTGGAGTCTCTGAGTCTGCTGCTCTTTTGTTCCGTCAGTTTTGCTGCATTGTTATACTCCACAAATGAGGGAAATCATTTGGCATTTGTCTTTCTCTGCCTGGCTTATTTCACTGAGCATAATATCCTCCAGCTCCATCCATGTTGTTGCAAATGGCAGGATTTGTTTCATTCTTATGGCTGAATAGTATTCCATTGTGTATATATACCACATCTTCTTTATCCATTCATCTACTGATGGACACTTAGGTTGCTTCCATATCTGGGCTATTGTAAAAAGTGCTGCAATAAACATAGGGGTGCATATGTTTTTTTGAATCTGAGAAGTTATATTCTTTGGGTAAATTCCAAGGAGTGGGATACCCAGGTCAAACGGTATTTCTATTTTTAGTTTTTTGAAGAACCTCCATATTGCTTTCCAGAATGGTTGAACTAGCTTTCATTCCCACCAGCAGTGTAGGAGGGCTCCCCTTTCTCCACATCCTCGCCAGCATTTGTTGTTCTTAGTCTTTTGGATGGTGGCCATCCTTACTGGTATGAGGTGATATCTCATTGTGGTTTTAATTTGCATTTCCCTGATGATTAGTGATGTGGAGCATCTTTTCATGTGTCTGGTGGCCATCTGAATTTCTTCTTTGGAGAACTCTCTCTTCATATCCTCTGCCCATTTTTTAATTGGGTTATTTGCTTTTTGGGTGTTGAGGCATGTAAGTTCTTTATATATTTTGGATGTTAACCCCTTGCCAGATATGTCATTTACAAATATATTCTCCCATACTGTAGGATGCCTTTTTGTTCTGTTGATGGTGTCCTTTGCCGTACAGAAACGTTTTAGTCTGATGTAGTCCCATAAGTTCATTTTTGCTTTTGTTTCCCTTGCTCGAGGAGATACATTCAGGAAGAAGTTACTCATGCTTATAATCAGGAGATTTTTGCCTATGTTGTCTTCTAAGAGTTTTATGGTTTCATGACTTTCATTCAGATCCTTGATCCATTTTGAGTTTACTTTTGTGTATGTGGTTAAACAATAATCCAGTTTAATTCTCTTGCATGTAGCTGTCCAGTTTTGCCAACACCAGTTGTTGAAGAGGCTCTCGTTTCCCCATTGTATGTCCATGGCTCCTTTATCATACATGAATTGCCCATATATGCTTGGATTTATATCAGGGCTCTCTAGTCTTTTCCATTGGGCTATGGGTCTCATCTTGTGCCAGTACCATATTGTCTTGATTACTGTGGCTTTGCAGTAAAGCTTGAAGTTGGGGAGCATAATCCCCCCGCTTTATTCTTCCTTTCCAGATTGCTTTGACTATTCGGCATCTTTTGTAATTCCATATGAAATTTAGAACGATTTTCTCTAGTTCGTTGAAAAATGCTGTTGGTATTTTGATAGGAATTGCATTGAATCTGTAGATTGCTTTAGGCATGATGACCATTTTGACAATATTAATTTTTTATATCCATGTACACGGGGTGTGTTTCCATTTATTGATACCTTCTTTAATTTCTCTCATGAGTGTCTTGTAGTTTTCAGAGTATAGGTCTTTCACTTCCTTGGTTAGGTTTATTCCTCGGTATTTTATTCTTTTTGATGCAACTGTGAATGGAATTGTTTTCCTGATTTCTCTCTATGCTAGTTCATTGTTAGTATATAGGAATGGAACAGATTTTTGTGTATTAATTTTGTATCCTGCAACTTTGCTGAATTCAGATATTAGATCTAGTAGTTTTGGAGTGGATTCTTTAGGGCTTTTTATGTATAATATCATATCATCTGCAAACAGGGACAGTTTAACTTCTTCCTTGCCAATCTGGATGCCTTTTATTTTTTTGTGTTGTCTGATTGCCGTGGCTAGGACCTCCAGTATTATGTTGAATAGAAGTGGGGAGAGTGGGCATCCTTGTCTTGTTCCTGATCATAAAGGAAAAGCTTTCAGCTTCTCGCTGTTAAGTATAATGTTGGCTGCGGGTTTGTTATATATGGCCTTTATTATGTTAAGGTACTTGCCCTCTATACCCATTTTCTTGAGAGTTTTTATCATGAATGGGTGTTGAATTTGTCGAATGCTTCTTCAGCATATATGGAGATAATCATGTGGTTTTTGTCCTTCTTTTTGTTGATGTGGTAGATGATGTTGATGGATTTTTGAATGTTGTACCATCCTTGCATCCCTGGAAAGAATCCCACTTCATCATAATGGATGATCTTTTTGATGTATTTTTGAATTCGGTTTGCTAATATTTTGTTGAGTATATTTGCATCTATGTTCATCAGGGATATGGTCTGTAATTTTCTTTTTTTGTGGTATCTTTGCTTGGGTTTGGTTTTAGAGTGATGTTGGTCTTGTAGAATGAGTTTGGGAGCATTGCCTCCTCTTCTACTATTTGGAAAACTTTAAGGAGGATGGGTATTAGGTCTTCACTAAATGTTCAATAAAATTCAGCAGTGAAACCATCTGGTCCAGGAGTTTTGTTCTTAGGTAGTTTTTTGATTACCCGTTCAATTTCCTTGCTGGTAACTGGTCTATTCAGATTTCCTGTTTCTTCCTGGGTCAGCCTTCGAAGGTTGTATTTTTCTAGAAAGTTGTCCATTTCTTCTAGGTTATCCAATTTTTACCATATAATTTTTCATAGTATTCTTTCATAATTCTTTGTATTTCTGTGGTGTCCGTAGTGATTTTTCCTTTCTCATTTCTGATTCTGTTTATGTGAGTAGACTCTCTTTTTTTCTTGATAAGTCTGCCTCGGGGTTTATCTGCTTTGTTTATTTTGTCAAAGAACCAGCTCTTGCTTTCATTGATTCATTCTATTGTTTTATTCTTCTCGATTTTATTTATTTATGCTCTAATCTTTATTATGTCCCTCCTTCTACTGACTTTGGGACTCATTTGTTTTTCCTTTTCTAGTTTCATTAATTGTCATTTTAGACTGTTCATTTGGGATTGTTCTTCTTTCTTGAGGTAGGCCTGTATTGCAGTATAGTTCTCTCTTAGCCTGGTCTTCGCAGCACCCCCCAGATTTTGTGGTGTTGAATTATTGTTGTCATTTGTCTACACATATTGCTTGATCTCTGTTTTTATTTTGTCATTGATCCATTGGTTATTTAGGAGCATGTTATTAAGCCTCCATGTGTTTGTGGGCTTTTTTGTTTACTCTGTGTAATTTATTTCTGGTTTCATATCTTTGTGATCTGAGAAGTTGGTTGTTACAATTTCAAATCTTTTTGTATTTACTGATGCTCTTTTTTTTTGTGTAGTATATGATCTATTCTTGAAAATGTTCCATGTGCACTTGAGAAGAACTTATCTCCTGTTGCTTTTGGGTGTAGAGTTCTGTAGATGTCCGTTAGGTCCATCTGTTCTTATATGTTGTTCAGTGTCTCTGTCTCTTTACTTATTTTCTGCCTGGTTGATCTGTCCTTTGGAGTGAGTGGTGTGTTGAAGTCTCCAAAAATGAATGCATTGCATTGTATTTCCCCCTTTAATTCTGTTAGTATTTGTTTCACATATGTAGGTGATCCTGTGTTGGCTGCATAGATATTTATAATAGTTATATCCTCTTGTTGGACTGACTCTTTTTTCATTATGTAATGTCCTTCTTTGTCTCTTGTGACTTTCTTTGTTTTAAAGTCTATTCTGTCTGATACAAGTACTGCAACTCCTGCTTTTTTCTCACTATTAGCTGCATGAAATATCATTTTCCATCCCTTTACTTTCAGTCTGTGTGTATTTTTTGGTTTGAAGGGATTCTCTTGTAGGCAGCATATAGATGGGTCTTCTTTTTTTATACATTCAGTGACTATGTATTTTGATTGGTGCATTCAGACCGTTTAGATTAAGGTGATTGTCAATAGGTATGTACTTATTGCCGTTGCAGGCTTTAGATTCGTGGTTACCAAAGGTCCAAGGGAATTGCCTTCCTCTCTAACAGTCTAATTTAACTGACTTGGTATGCTATTACAAACACAACCTAAAGGTTCTTTTTTTTTTTCCTCCTTTTTCTTCCTCCTCCATTCTTTATATATTAGGTATCATATTCTGTATTCTATCTCTATCCTTTGATTGACTTTGGGGGTAGTTGATTTGATTTTGCATCTGCTTAGTAATTAATTGTTCTACTCTGCTGTGTCTTGGTTTCCTCTGGTGACATATATTTAGCCTTAGGAATACTTCCATGTATAGCAGTCCCTTCAAAATGCACTGTAGAGGTGGTTTGTGGGAGGTAAATTCTCTCAGCTTTTGCTTATCTGAAAATTGTTTAATCCCACTTTCAAATTGAAGCGATAACCTTGCCAGGTAGAGTGTTCTTGTTTGGAGGCCCTTCTGCTTCAGTGCATTAAATATATCATGCCACTCCCTTCTGGCCTGTAAGGTTTCTGTTGTGAAATCTGATGATAGTCTGATGGGTTTTCCTTTGTATGTGATCTTTTTTTTCCCTCTAGCTGCTATTAAAAGTCTGTCTTTATCCTTGATCTCTGCCATTTTAATTATTATATGTCTTGATGTTGTCTTTCTTGGGTTCGTTGTGTTGGGAGATCTGTGCATCCCCATGGCTTGAGAGACTATCTCCTTCCCCAGATTGGAGGAAGTTTTCAGCAATTATCCCCCCAATAACACTTTCTATCCCTTTTTCTCTCTCTTCTTCTTCTATACCCCTGTAATGCGGATATTGTTCCCTTTGGATTGGTCACACAGTTCTCTCAATATTCTTTCATTCTTAGAGATTCTTTTTTCTCTCTGTGCCTCAGCTTCTTTGTATTCTCTAATTTCTATCCCATTTATCATCTTTTCTACTACATCTAATCTGCTTTTAAATCTCTCCATTGTATATTTCATTTCAGATATGGAATTTCTTAATGATTGAATCTCCATCTTAAATTCTTTCCTGAGTTCTTGAATATTTTTCTGTACCTCCATGAGCATGTTTATGATTTTTATTTTAAACTCTTTTTCAGGATGAGTTATGAGTTCAGTTTCATTTGGTCCTTTTTCTGGGGTTTCTGATATTTTGGTCTGAACCATGTTCCTTTGACATTTCATAATTCTATGTGGTGCCCTCTAGTGCCCAGAAGCTCTAGTCTCTGGAGGTGCTCTGCCCCTAGAGTGAGGTTGGAGGTCGTAGGGGAGTGGTGCTGGTATCTTGGGGCAGGAAAGAGCTGTTTCCTGATTCCTGGCTGCCATGCCTGTCTCCAGTATCAGAGCCAGTGGTCTGAGCACACAGGTGTAAGCCTCTTTGCTTGGTGTCTTTAGCTGTTGTAGGTGGGGCCTCCCTCTGGCTGGTCTGATGCCAGTGCAGTAACTGATGGTTTGCGAGCAGGTGCCGGTAGGCCAGGAAGAGGGCACAGCATGCTGCGTGTCACAGTGTGGGGGCCTGGGAGCTGAGTCGGCTGCCATGGGGATGGGGCACCTGAAGCTACTCAAAGTTCCCAACCCACGGGGCAGAGTGCGCCCAGACAACCTTGTCCACCTATCCCTTCCCCGCGTAGCAAGCTCCGTGCAAACCCCGCCCCTTCAGCATCCCTCTTGCTGCTAGGAAGCATCTCAGACAACCTGCCTTTCCTTTGTCCTAGAGTGGCCAGATGTGGATCCCCATCCTCCACAAATGGCCAGAATGTCAGTCTTTCATGCTCTCTGCCTGTCCCAGCTCCCCAATCCCAGCAACCTCCAGAGCACCACACAGTGTAGATCTGTGGTCCAAAGCAGACCTCCAGGGCTGGGTATTCAGCAGTTCTATGCTTCCACCCCCGCCCTGCTCAGTTTCTCTTCCTCCCGCCTGTGAGCTGGGGTGGGGGAAGGGCTCAGCTCCCGCCTGATCAAGGCTTTCGTATGTTACCCTGTTTCATGAGGTCTGCTCTCTTCATGAGGTATGTATGCAGTCTGGTGCAGCCTTCTTTCCTGTTGCATTTTGGGGCTAGTTGTATTCACTATATTTTCATACTATATGTGGTTTTGGGAGGAATTCTGTGTCTCACCTCCCATGCTGCCATCCTGAATCCTCTCTGTATTTTTTTTCATGCTTTATTGCACTGCTTAGTGGTTGAGGATAGTGTGTTTTTAGAGATTCTCCCTGGCACTGACCAGGTGAGGGACAGCCAGCTCCAGACTTTGATTTTATTGCTACATGAACATACTCCCTGAGAGCTGTAAAGGCCAAAGTTTCCCATCTCTCCTAGTTCATCTTACTACCTAGCTGCCTCTAGGTCAGCACTGCTTGTACTCTTTCCCTCTAGTGTGGCTGTTCTGGGAAAGAATGGGTGACTTGTACCATGCTACTGATTTTATTCTCTGACTTCCCATGATTCCAGTTCTTATTCTCACAGTTTAGGGGTTCTTATTTGTACCTACCAAAGTCCAAATCTTTCTTATTTCTTCTCCTTGCACTACAGTATCAAATAGAGAAAGTACATGTTGGTCCCCTTTAAGTTAAACCTAATTATGATAACTGGCTAACACTTTGAGTTTGTGGTGTATATGTGTGCATGTGTATGTACATTCATATTTGTGTGCCCATGTCTCAGAGACTCATGGTAGATACTCATTTTGATGGGTTTAAAGAGGGGGCAGTGTGCAAATATAAAGTCCTTATCATGATGTTGTTCCTGCAAACCTAATTTGCCTATTTAAAACAATTGCACATAAGCTTTACAATAAAAAAAAATCTTAGATTTTATAAAATAGATTTTTCTGTAATAAAATCTTAGTTTTACGTAGCTTTCATGATGGTCCCCCAGTGAGTTTTGTTCTGGCATTCATGCCCTTGTGTATCTCTCCCAACTCTAAATTGTGACTGGCTGTTATGATAGTGTAATGAGGTAACAATGGTGCATGACTTCTAAAGCTAGGTCATAAACAACATTGCAGCTAGCCTTGGACTTTTGGATTGCTTATCTTGGGTGGAATCCTAGTGCCATGTTTGAAGACACTCAGCCATGTGCAGATATGTGTGGGAAGGGATTGAGGTTTCACACCAATAACCAGCACCAATTTGCCAGCCATGCAAGTGAGCTATCTTGGAGGCAGTGCCTCCAGCTTCAGTCAAGCTTTCAGATGAGTGCAGCCCCAGGTGACACGTGAATGGAACCTTGTCAGAGATCCCAAGCCAGTACCTTTCAGTCAAACCACTCCTGAATTCCTGAATACAGTATAGTGTCATAATAAATATATATTTGGTGATTCAGATGACCAAAAATATCTCTCAGTTATATCTGGTTTTCATCCATAGTTCCTGAAAACGTTTCAGAGCCATAAAGACCAAATGGTTGTCTTCTTACATTCCTGAAGAGCCTTTTGGACCCCACCCAATGGTAGGGGCTGGTTGCCAGGGGAACCAGCCATGTGAATAGAGGGTGGAAACTCTTAGCCTTAACCCCCAACTCCTGGAGGTGAGAGGGCAGAGGGGCTGGAGGTTGAATCAACCATTGGCCAATGATGTAGTCAATCATGACTATTCAATGAAGCCCTCATAAAAATCTGAGAAGAGCATTTTTTTCTCTCTTTCTTTTGCGTTCTGCTTCTCTGTTGTAGAGAGCTTCCATGGTTAGACAACCAGAGCACTTCCACATGCTGTCACCAGAAAAAGGTTCTTGGTCTCATCGCAAGAATGAATTTAAGAACAGACACAAAAGTTCTTGAGCTTTGTTTAATTGGAAAATAGGAGTATAGAGAAATATGAAAGTACAGTACCAAGAGTTGGGCATGGGCAGATCCAGAGGGAATCATGCTAAGGAAACAATAGGGAGCCTTTTTACCTAAAAGGAGATGAATATTAAGTAGGGATACATTTCAAAGGGAACAGGTGGGATCTCCTTGCAGTTTGGGCTTGCTCCACCCTTGCTTTGGGCTGGAGAGTTTTGAGCTATATTTGGTTCTCATTGGAACTGTCATAGAGGTGTGATTTTACTGTGTTGAGTTTATAATGTATTTTGGGGAGAAGTTTGGGTCAACTTCACCTCCACCTTGGAACTAGCTGATTTCAGCTGGTCTGTTATATTTCCACTCCCCATATCCCTTGAGAACAGCTTACACGGAATGTGTAGAATGTAGACGTACAGCTGAATGAAGTCCCCACCACCCCCTTTCCCTGCTCACATCTGGCTATCTACCTAGTCTAACAGCACCACCCAGCCAGGCCCCAAGCTCCATGTGGTAGCTCCTTTATTTGGGACCATGCCCTGTGTATCTCTTCACCTGGCTATTAACTTGTATCCTATATTAAATGGGTAAATGTGTTTTCCTGAGATCTGTGAGCTGCTCTAGCAAATTAATTGAACCTAAGGGTAAGGACCTTGGAACCTCCAGTCTGTAGCTGGTCGGTCAGAAGCATAGTTAACAGCCTGGAGCTTGTGACTGGTTTCTGGAGTTGGGGGGTGGAGGGCAGTCTTATAGGACAGAGCCTTTAACCTGGGGAATCTGGTGCTGTCTCCTGCAGATAGTGTCAGAATTGAGTGAATTCTCCAATACCCTGCTGGTGTACAAAAATTGCTTGGTGTGATTTGTGGGAAAACCTCCTCCCCCACATGTATGAATTGGAATTGGGTCCAGGAACCCAAAATAATTGGTGTCGAACTCACTGACCCATAGACACTCTGAGATAATAAGTGTGTATTGTTTTCAGCCACAAAGTTTTGGGCTGATTTGTTCATGCAGCAGTAGATACCTAAAGTACCAAAGAGAGGACTTCTAATTGCTATAGTTGGTCAGTAACTAAGTTTAATTCCTGTGAAAGGAGTGGGATAGAGCTATATATATCCAGATATGCAGGGCCATTATATCTTCTAGAAGTGGAAGGCCAGTTCACATTTATAGCACTGAAATGCTTGGTGAGTAGGAGACATGTATCTAGAACTGAGTTCAGTAGAAATAGAGTGGTCAAAGTAAAAGTCTGTTTATGTTGGCAACCACATTGTCAAGAATTGGTAATTGGAGTAAGGCTACTATTGGCCTAGTGATTTTCAGAAGTATGTGGTGAGGTCACCTGCTAATTAGCTATTGTCCAGTAGGTAGGACTGTTACTGATTGGCTGACTTTGAGGGCTGTTTGTCACTGATTGGCTCATGTTCAGAAGCTTGGATTGCTATTGATTTGCTAATTTTCAGAAGTATAGTTAAGAGGGACCAGAGAAGTGATGATGTATCTTACTGGCTGATTTTCAGAGCATGTGTACTGCCAGAAGTTATAACATTAATGTCAATTACTTGCTCATGATTTGGTCAAAGAACAATCTTCCTTTCGTGATATGAAAAGTATTTTTTTTTATTTTGATGCATGCTTTATTCATGTTGGACTCATTGTTGTCAAATTATTTTACAAATTTGGGATGGAAATCAGACCAGATAATCATCTATCACTGTCTTTCGTTTGGAATGAGAATCTCTAACATTACTGAGCTAAAGTTGAATAATAGCTTCCAAACCTGAGTAATATTTCATTCCAGATAATTGTCACTATAGTACAGCGATTTAAATTTTGATCTTAGGATATATATATATTTTTTGCTATATTATTAATGTACAATTACATGAGCACATTATGGTTACTAGACTCCCCCTATTATCAAGTCCCCATCACACACCCCATTACAGTCACTGTCCACCAGTGCAGCAAGATGCCACAGAATCACCACCTGTCTTCCCTGTGTTACACTGCCTTCCCCATATCACCACCCCCACTACATTATAAGTGCTAATTGTAATACCCCTTTTACCCTTTTATCCCTCCCTTCCCACCCATCTTCCCCAGTCCCTTTCCCTTTGGTAACTGTTAGTCCATTCTTGGGTTCTGTGAGTCTGCTGCTGTTTTGTTCCTTCAGTTTTTGCTTTGTTCTTATACTCTGCACATGAGTGAAACATTTGATATTTGTCTTTTTCTGCTTGGCTTATTTCACTGGGCATAATACCCTCTAGCTCCATCCATGTTGCTGCAAATGGTAGGATTTGTTTTCTTCTTATGGCTGAATAATATTCCATTGTGTATATGTACCACATCTTCTTTATCCATTCATCTACTGATAGACACTTAGGTTGCTTCCATTTCTTGGCTATTGTAAATAGTGCTGGAGTACACATAGGGGTGCATATGTCTTTTTCAAACTGGGCTGCTGCAGTCTTAGGGTAAATTCCTAGGAGTGAATTCTATTTTTAGTTTTTTGAGGAACCTCCATACTGCCTTCCACAATGGCTGAACTAATTTACATTCCCACCAACAGTGTAAGAGGGTTCTCCTTTCTCCACATCCTCGCCAACATTTGTTGTTGTTTGTCTTTTGATGTTGGCCATCCTAACTGGTGTGAGGTGATATCTCATTGTGGTTTTAATGTGCATTTCTCTGATGATTAGCGATGTGGAGCGTCTTTGATATGAAAAGTATTTTTAAACTCTTAATTCTCAGTCCTTTTTTTTTTTCTTCTTCATTTTACTCAGCCAAATCTGCAGGACAACCTCTAAAGGATTATCCAGATAATCCTTTACCATAGTTGTGGAGGTATGATTTTTTTTCAGCCAGTGTTGACATTTAAATTATTTAAATGCTAGCTACTGGTTGGAAAGATAGCTCTAAACTAGATTTTTTGGTAACCTACCAAAAAAGCTAAACACAGGACATTTAATGTGTCCTGCCAAAGTCAATACAGAACAAAATCATTTACTATAAGGACATTACCTGTATATATAGGCATGCCTGGCAACCTTAGTCACCATTATCTTGGTTTAATGTACCTGCCCTGAAAGGCTCCCCACACGTCTAGGTCCTAGAAAGGGAGAGGGGTTTAAATGGGCAGATGGAAATCATGGCTTTCCAAAAGGCTCCAGTCTAGGAACCAAGCAGGATCCTTGTCTTGGGCCTCTAGGAGACAGCACAAGAGCCATTCTCCCCACACCTGCACAGCCCAGGCGACTCATGGAGTAAAGGCAGTCTAGAGCTGGTGGGGCTCCAGCTCCATTCCGTTAATGGGCCCAGAAGCCGAAGTCTGCGTAGAACGTGGCTGCATCAGTGTCAGGACACTTTAGCCTCCAGTTGATTCCAACGGTTGCAGCGAAAAGGGGGACCCGCCAGCAGTGCTGCGGTTGGGGGCCAGCCAGTAGCTTGCTTCTTCCCCCAGCCCGGCGGAGTCACGTGGGGCCAGGCTGCAGGGACCACTGAGACGGATGGCCTAGAAGGGCGCTGGGCGCGAGCTCTCGCTTCCGCTTCTGCTTGTCGCTACCGGCTTCTCGGTGTCCAGAGGGGGCGAGCGTGGGCTCCACCTTCCTGTGCGTGCCGGGCCCGCCGCCGGGTCCCGGCTTCCTCCCTCTCCCTTGCGGCTCTTCAGAGCCCCTCCCTTGAACTCAGCCCGGGTGGCAGCCCGCCCCTCCCTAATCCGGAGCTCCGGCGACTGGGTCTTTCAGAAGCCGCCCGAGGCGGGTGAGCGGCCTTCTAGAACCCTGCCCCCGTCCCTTGTCGGCCACGGTGTGAACTTCTAACTTCTTTCACACCGTGCTAAAGAAATTGGCTCAAATGCGTCCTGCGCGCGGAGCTGACGTTTCTGATGTTCTGGGGGTCTCCTGCTTTCCTGGGTGGAGATCCCGGTCAGTGTCACTGGACCACTGTTTTACTTGCAGTCCACACCCAGCTACCCGTCCCTTCTCGCCATAGGCACCTGTTCTGGGTCTGTGTCACGGTCCCTGTAAGCGCCTCTTTAGATTTTTAGGTTTGTTCAGACCCAGGATTGTAGGGGCAGGATTCGTCTTGGATTCCTCGGTCCGCTCTGTGCGAATGGGCTGAAGAAACCTGGGTGAGCAGGCAGACGGAGGAGTGTCCTGAGGACGAGGCAGAGCAACTCAGGAGGTCGTTGGGGCCATCACACAGAGTCTCCTGCCTGAGCTGGAAATGAGAATGGGTCGGCCATTGGCGGCTGTGGATGATGTGGGACAGGGTCCCTTGCACTCATGGCTCTTCTTGTCTTAGCTTCTAAGGTTCTTGCTTTTCCACATCCAGAAGACAGTGCACGAAGCCAGGGGACATCCGCCATGTTCCAAACAACTTGGCCTCAGGTGAGATAAGCTTCATTTCAGTCTTTTAAAAATCACATTAGCAATCAGGTGATCAGAAAAGGACAAAGAAGGCCTAACTTGGCCAGGCTGTGGTTTCCCCCTGGAGTCTATCCCCAGGGCTGTTTTTAAATATGTGGTGGAAGAAATGAGTTTTGTGTATCAGAGTGATGAGTTTGATGTGTAGGTTTAAGTGGAAAAGGGGGGACCCAAGATAAATTCCCCCTGAAAGGGGAAATCCATATCATGTTCTACAAATAAAAATTCCCTATTGAAACCAGAGAAATTCTTGATTGAACAAATTGTCCCACAAATTGTATATGTATCTCAGAGAGACCTGCAGTGTTCTTTCCTTCGCACTTTCTAAATGCTGTGTGCAGAGCACTGAATAATGCAGACAGACGTCCTTTTCTCAAGGATACTTTGAACAAAATAGACAGTCTGTAAGCAAATAAATTAATACCATAATTACATGTTGCTAAAGTATAGTGCTTCTCAAAAGTGTGGTCTGCAGGTGGGCAGCTTGAATTCTTGGGCCCCACCACAGACCCAGAATCAGACTGGGGAGGAGAGTGTGTGGGGTCAGGAATCTTGTAACAAGCTCTCCAGCTGATTCCTATGCACCTCCTCAAATCTGAGAATCCCCAAAGAAACTACCTCTGAAGGTAATGAATGGTCAGGGAAGCCCCACCGAGGTGGTAACGTGAGGGTGAGACCTTGAGGGTGACCTAGAAACAGTTTTGGAAACTACTGAAGAGAGGGATAATGAAGAGCTTTCCATGCAAAGGCCCTGAGTGGAGGAGAAAGCTGGTGTTCTCTAGAAATGGGGAGAGGTCAGAGAAAATACTTCAGTGTGAGGCGTTAAAGGTAAGCCTATGGCTTATATATCACTGTGAATGAAGGCTGGTTTCTATTCTGGGTTCAGTGAGAAGGCACTAAAGGATTTTAAGCAGGGTTGTGATATGGTTGGATTTATATGTTAAGAAGGTGTCTAGCCCTTGGTGGTGAGTTGGTTGTAGAAGGGTGTCAGTCAATTAGGACCGTATTACAGTCCAAGTAAGAAATTTAAGTATGGCTCCCCCTTTTTTCCTCTAAATAGACTTTATTTTTTAGAGAGGTTTTAGAACTTTTAAAGAAGTTGAGAACTATTTTTTAGAGAAGTTGCTAAGAGTTAATAACCAAATTGAGGAGCAAGTACAGAGAGCACAAGCTCCCACATGTCCGTAGCCTCCCCCATTGTCGTCATCCCCCATCAGAGTGGTACATTTATTACAGTTGATGAGCCTACATGGACACATAATCATCCAGTACATACAGTACTACATGGACACATAATCATCATAATCATACCTGGACTTAACCATTTCCTGTGCTCTGCCTGTTCATCCCTCTCTCCCTAGAAACTGCTGATCTTTTTACTGTCTACACAGTTTTGTCTTTTCCAGGTGTCATATATTGGAATCTTACAGTGTATAGTCTTTTCATATTAGTCTTTCAGTTAGTAATACACATTTAAAGTTTCACATGATTTCTCATGGCTTGATAGCATATTTCTTTCTAGTGCTGAATAATATTCCATTATCTGGATGTACCACAGTTAATTTATCCATTCACATACTGAGGATACCTTGGTTGTTTCCAAACTTTGGCAGTTATGAATAAAACTGCTGTAAACATCTGTGTGCAGGTTGTGTGGATATAATCAGCTAATTTGGGAAGAAACCAAGGAGCCTGATTGCTGGATCATATGGTAAGAAAATGTTTGGTTTTGTAAGAAACCACCAAACTTTTCCAAAGCAGCTGTTCCATTTTGCATTCCCACCAACAGTGAGTGAGAGCTCCCATTGCTCCACATCCTCACCAGCATTTGGTGGTGTCAGTGTTCTAGATTTTGGCCCTTCTAGTAGGTATGTGGTGGTTTCTCATTGTTTTAATTGCATATGACTTATGAGGATATGTGATGTAGAACATCTTTTCATATACCTGTCTGCTCTCTGTATACCTTCTTTGCTGAGGCATCTGTTCAGATCTTCTGTCCACTTTTTAATTGGGTTTTTCATTTTCTTACTGTTGAGTTTTGAGGGCCATTTAGATCTCGTTATTCCCCAGTTTGAGGAATGTCATGATTTGTTCTTTTTTTTTCATTGTTCCCTTTGGAACTGAGTTCCCTAATTGTTCTTGTTTTAAAAGGACACCCCTCATAAAGAACTGAGTATAGAGCCAGTAGAGCTGCTGTGAGCAGTTTGAGTTGCCAGAATTTATCCTTGGGGTGCGTTGCTCCATGCTTCCTCCAGGAGCAATTGTAGTAGCATTCTCTTCTCTCTGTGCCCTTGCTGACTCTACTGCACAGGCTGCTACCATGAGAGAGTGCAACACACAGGAGCTTAGCTGAACCCCTGTTGGTAGGTGTTTTCACTTTCAGTGGCTGAAAACAACAAGGCTGACTGCATCGGGTCATGAGAATCCCAGGAGGTGGAGTCATCTGTAGAGACATCAGGGCAAGAAGGCACAGAAATCATGAAGCCCCCTCCAGTGTGAGAACCTCATTTCTGTGCTCTGCACTATCCTGATTGCAGAAGCAGAGGAAGTAGCCAGCAGACACCATTAAGGGCTGCTCTTGGGCCTCATGGAAGTTTCAGAGTCTCTGGCTCCCAGGGTGAGGTGTGAAGTTTTAAAATAGCTGACCCTTCAGTCCAAATTGGGTGAGGGAGCTCATGGGACTTGGAGGGAGTGTGGTAAAGATGGATTGACAGGTGATTTGGGGAATTGGGAGTTTGAGAAACTCTTCTCCCAACCTGTTCTTCCAACCTGATGGGGCAGCAGGTACAGGGGTTAGCCATGTTTTTGGAGAAGTTCGTGAGCCCAGTGTGAGAGGCAGCTTGGCATATGGGAAGAGTCCAGCTTTGTTGTTTGACAGATTTGGATTGAAGTACCAGCTCAGCTGCTCCCTGACTGTGTGATCTTAGGCAAAGTAATTAAACCTTCTGAATCCTAGTTTCATCATTTGAAAAATGGGAGTAATAATTCCTACTTCATATATGTGTTATAAAAGGTAAATGAAATACGTAATTTAAAGTACACACCTATAAACCTGGTGCTGGGGGCTGATGTCAACAAGTATTAGTTCCTTTCACTCTTGGAAAGATGGAGAAGACTCCAGGAGGAGAGAGAGGAGCACACCTTGGCAGGGGTGATGGAGCTCAAGACTGGGAGATGGTAGGGACAGGACACTGCCAACCTTATTTAAAGACAGGTGGTTCAGAGAAGAGACCAGAAGAGGCAGGCTGCAAGTTTCCTTTAAGAGAGCTGGATAGAAAGGTTAAAGTATAAAAAGAAATTTGCAAAATGCTGGGAATATGTCTAAGAAGTCGCACCTCTGTGTGCTGTGGAAGATGTTCGGAAAGACCAAGGAGAAGCCAGGAACAGGGAACAAATGGGGCTGTGTGTGTATACTTTGGATGGGTGGAGACAGGGTGAGTGGCAGCTGCCTTAAGTGGTTGGTGTAAGGAAATGAGGTGACGGGATTATGGAGTGCATGACGGTAGTGGGTGCCAGAGGGACAGATCCATGGAGCCAGGAGCATAGGATGTGGTGTTCCTGGCCATGCAGATGGGAGGACGCTGGGGTTCTCCATTTGCAAGTGGCAACATTGGCTGAGGGTTGGCCCTTGGTTGGGTGCTGGGGCCTCTTCTCACTAGAGCAGACTTGGTCTCCACCGGGCTCAGAGTTGCAGGCCCTGGCAGGTCCATGTCTTCCCTGCAGCTCAGGCTGCCCTCTTCTGCCGCTCACCTGGGACGTGAATAGGAACCTCTTGTTTCAGGAGACAGTGACCTTTGAGGACGTGGCCGTATACTTCACCCAGAGTCAGTGGGCCAGCCTGAACCCTGTGCAGAGGGCCCTATACAGGGAGGTGATGCTGGAGAATTATGCAAACGTGGCTTCCCTGGGTAAGGTCTCTCTCAGCGGCTCTTTGTGATAGTTTGTTGCCTTCTTCAGAATTTCCTAGGATTCGAGAAGTCTGTAGGTTTGACTCTAGAGGTTAGTTCTGCAGTCACCAGCCTCTGGAGATGCTGGGTGAGGAAATCCCTGGTTCCCTTTGGTTTTGAAATTGGAGTTGCTGACACCCCAGGGAAGGGAGCAATTCTGGGCCCCAGGGGACTGCACTCTTCCTGGTGCTCTGGGTGAGTCCTTTGTTCCTCCAGCCTCCTGGGTTCTGGGGATGTTGGCCCTCCCTGTTGTGCTGGAGCCTCCCAGCACATCAGTATATGTATTCTTCATGACGGTGCTACCCTTCTGCTGCATCAGGCTGAGGGTGCACTTTCTTCTTGAGGATAATTGCTGTTGCCTGAGGATAATTGCTGTTGCCCTGGCCTTGCCTTGGAGCACAGTGTGGAGCCTTTCCTCAGAATCCCTGGGTAGCTCACTCACTTGGTCTTCTGGACATTCCATTTCTCTCCCCTCCCCAAATAGTCCATTAGGAGGTGGGCCAAGAGAGATGTTAGATGTTAGGAACACTCTGGATGTCTCCCCTCAACTTGTCTTTTCTTTTTCCTGCTGGAGTAGCCTTTCCATTCCCCAGGCCTGTTCTGGTCTCCCAGCTGGAGAGAGAGGAAGCACCGTGGGGCCCAGATCCCTGGGAAGCTGAGGTTTCGAGAGGCCTCTGTCCAGGTGAGTGAGAGAGCCTAGAGGCTTCTGGTCTTGCCTCCCAGGTCTGCCGGAGATGTTTCTTCGGCAGCAGAGAACAAGGCCCCTGTTGTTCATAAGGCAGCACTCCGTGCACTCTGACCTCTCCCCATTTCCAGCCCAAGCCTGGGAAGTCCCAAGAATGGAGGCTGCGCTCTGTCTCCACATTCACGGCTGTCCTCCCACAGAAAAGATATGACTCAGTAGCTCCTAAACCACTTCTTTTCTTACTTGCCCGTGGAAATATTTGATCTTATGCCAGTTTTCTTTGCAAAAACTTGGGGTGTCAGCCATGCTTCAAGGAAAACATGATATTGTGGGTCAAACTGATTTATTTGGGCCACAGCTACAAGTTTTGTTTTTAGGCTTTCAACAATGAAAATAATTCCTTTATTGTGCCTCTTTAGTATCTAAATCACCTATAAGGTCTGTGTGCCATAAACTTCGAGTCTACCTTGTGTTTTCTTAAGTGGAGCTGTAGAGGAAAGGGCACGGGCTGGTCCCCCACCACTTCACCCAGTACACACACACACAGGGCCTAAAATTTCTCTGAGACTGCTTACTAGTCCTGGGAACTTTGATTACTTGTTTTTTATTTAATTTTTGGAAGAAAGTTCCCAGACCTCACTTCTCACACATACTGTGGCTTTGTAAATGGTGGTTCTTTTAGCATTAGTACCACAGTGACCTTTAGCTCTCCAGTTCAACCTGTGTTCCAGCTGACTTCCTGAAAGAAATAATCATTTATCCCAGAATACTAAAAAGTAGAATTATTAGATCATTATTTAGAATTTAGGATTTTGGGTGGCTTCCTGGCTCACAGGTGGGGCTCTGAGGTGCATGTTTCCCTAGTTTGTGGTTTCAGCCTGCTGGACCTCCTGTACAGCTCGGGCTGCTAATCTGTTACCCGTAGTCTCACTGAGGTTTTGTTTTTTCTTTCCCTTCTTGCTCTCTGTCTCACTTTTGTTTCCACTTCTCGCTAATCCCTCTCTTATCTTTCCCATTTTTTTCCCCTCCTGCCTTCTTTATTTCCCATTCTTGAAATTCCCATTCTCATTTCATCTGCCTTGGTTCATTTCCCAGCATTCCTCATAGGAGGCACTTCCTGGGCTATTTCCACCGCCATTGCTTCCCAGTTGTATGTCATTGCAGTCGACCCTTGGACAGCACAGTGTTGAACTGCATAGGCCCACTTAGACACAGAATTTTTTCAATAAATATATTGTACAATTTTGGGGGGATTTGTTATAGTTTAAAAAATATTTTCTGTAGCTTACTTCATTGTAAGAATACAGTATATAATACATACACAAAATATGTTAATAGACTTTGTATTATTAGTGAAGCTTCTGGTCAGCAGTAAGCTATTAATAGTTAGATTTGGAGGAAGTCAAAAGTTATATGTGGATTTTGGGGGCGTCTAAACCCCCACGTTGTTCAAGGTTCAACTGTTTTTTTCTTTTTCTCTCTCATCTTCCTTTACAGATGCATGTAGCTATTTCATGGGTATGTTTTTTAAAATCACATTTTTAAAGAGAAATTTAGGATCACTGGATCCTGTTTTCTTTCCAGTTCAGTAACTAGGAACCCTTGTGGTTTGTTTGGTCAGGTGCTAAGTCCTGGATCAAGAATGAAGAGCCAGCTGTAAAGCAGGAAGCCTCTGAGGAATCGGAGTCGGGCAGAATGCCAGTAGGAGGACTTCTCAGGAATGTTTCTCAGCACTTTGATTTTAAAAGCAAGGCAATGTGGCAGACCTTCAGTCTAAATCCAAATCTGGTACTTCGAGGTGGGATGGAGTTCTATGAATGTAAAGAATGTGGGAAAATCTTCAGATACAACTCAAAGCTTATTCGACATCAGATGAGTCATACAGGAGAGAAGCCCTTCAAATGTAAGGAATGTGGCAAAGCTTTCAAGTCCAGCTATGACTGTATTGTACATGAGAAAAATCACATTGGAAAAGGGCCCTGTGAATCTAAGGAATGTGGCAAAGGTTTGAGGTCCGACACATCCTTGACTCAACATCAAAGCATCCACCCTGGAGGGAAACCCTATGAATGTAAGGAGTGTTGGAAAGCTTTTGGTTATAGGTCACTTTTTATTGTCCATCAGA
Organism: Phataginus tricuspis; assembly: GCA_029783875.1. Lineage (NCBI taxonomy): Eukaryota > Metazoa > Chordata > Mammalia > Pholidota > Manidae > Phataginus > Phataginus tricuspis. The sequence goes on along the minus strand of JAQQAC010011087.1, from coordinate 29,935,783 downwards.
GAATTCATACTGGGGAGAAACCCTACCATTGTAAGGTGTGTGGCAAGGCTTTCACTCAGAAGATAGTCTCCATTCAGCATCAGAGAGTTCATACCGGAGACAAGCCCTACGAGTGTAAGGTATGTGGGAAAGCCTTCAAATGGTACAGCAGTTTTGTTCAGCATCAGAAATTGCACCCTGTAGAGAAAAGTCCCAGCAAGGTTCTCCGGCCTTCCCTCCTGAGCCCACAGTGCCCCTCTTCAGCCTTATCTCCTGTTTCTCTCCAGGGTCCAGGCGCTGAACCCACTGTGGCTCTGCCTTCACTGACCTTTCCAAATGCTGTGCTTGTTCCTGCCTCTGGGCCTTTGTTCATGCTGTTGCCCACATCAGGAATATCTTCTTCACCTGTCCAAATGGTACATGTCTTCCAGGGCCTTGCTCCCGCTGTGAAGCCTTCCCCAGTTATTCTGACTCCTCCTCCTCACTCCTCCTGAGCTATATCTTGGTGCTCTTCTGCCTAGCAAATGTGCAACCTAATTTGAATTTCATGTGTATTTTTTCTCACCTTACAGATATTACAACTGTTCTGGCATAACTCCTTATAATCCATATATATTTAAAGGCTGGATTTACATAACACATTCTCTTTTCTTTTGGAAAATGGAAATACTTGACCTTTGTATTGGTCCCTTTCAGGATCTGACAGTAATGGTTGTATCTGCATGTGGGGGTGCTGGAGTTAGAAATGCTGGTATGGCACTTTGTTGTGTTAGAGAAGCTTGGGAGGGAGGAGGATCTCCCTGTATTAGGCCATTGTAATTAGAGAGATGCAGCTGGGAGAAATAGAGACAGCATGCGAGAACTGTGGGAGCTGAGAATGGGAATAAGCTTCCTACAATGGACTTTAGAAATTAATGCATAGTGTTCAGTGGGCCAAGTGGTTCATTAATATAATTGAGTCACATTGACCTTGGCATGGATCACTGAGGATCTCATCTGTTGACAGAAAAGATCATATGACATAACCAGTGAAGAATGATACATGCACAGTGATAGAAATCATTTACGTGGTAGCAATTGTGTCTTAAAATAGGAAGTGTTTTTTATTTTCTTCTTTAGTTTTGCTCCTGATGTTTAGCTGTTTCTTTTTAATTTCAGTTTCCTAAGTAAGTATGTGTCAAAGCATTCATCTTTGTTTCATCTGTTGTGTACATTTGTCCTGGTGGGTGTTCTGGTTTTCTTCTTGCAGGCACTGGCTTCTTCATTGTATATTCTCTAGACAGCATGAATCTTAAGTATGAATTTGTGAATTGCTAAAGAAATAGGAGGAACAGTGTAAAGCCAACTTGGGGGAAATCTGAATTAGCATCCAAAATTGTTCTTAGGAATAAAGGGGCTGTGGGTCAATGGATTGCTCTTGGTTTTGATCTTGGTGAGCCATCCTTTACATCTGGGCCAAAGGACTCTGAAGTAATTTCTGGAATAAGAACTTGCATTATGCATTGTTAGCATTAATATAAAATAAATCCTTAAGAATTGGTGAAAGGGGCCATAAATATTTTTTCTTTTAAGTTGCTTTTGCTGCTTAGATGTCTCTCCATAGCAGGGAACAGAAAACCCTTTAAATGAGTGGTTTTTAAATTTTACCAGGTGTCTGAAAATAACCTGGTGTGCTGAATAACATTGGTGTAAAAAGAGTAATTTCCTGGCCTAACTCCCAGAAATTCTATATTTGGATATGTGGTGATGCCTAAACCTTTAGTGTGGACCATAGTTTGAGAGAATGCTTTAGCATGAAATGCCTATGAGCTATTTAGAGGCATTGATAAAGGGTTTGGGAGAAACCACCTTATTTCACAGTGGATCTTCAAGAGAGAGACCTCTAAAAGTAGTTTGGATAGTGTTTAGAAGAAGAGAGAAAAGCAAGTGAAATATGGCCAGTAAGGAAAAAAATAAGCAAAGTAGTCTGATGTCGCTGCAAAGAGTTCTCAGGGTCTCCATTGGCAGAAGGATTTTGGGGGTTGACATTGGCTACCTTTGGCTATTTATTTGCTTTTTTACTAAGTAATAAAAGAATATATTTTTCTTACAAAGTTATTACACTTAAAAATAGCCCTTGGGATAAAGAGTACAAAATGAATGCTACAGATGATTGAGAACCGAGCAACAGTAAGAACAGGAAATACATAGCAGGGCCATGGGATATGGCAGAAGGTGGTACTCAGAGCAACATTACATTCTTGGATGCATTTTTTTAGAAAATCTGGAGGCTTGCAGTTTAGAAAGCTTGAGGTGGTGTTTGGTGTTCAGAAACAAAAATATTAACCAAAAACCAAAGAAAACAAAGAAACAAAAAAAAGACAAAATAACTGAGCAAAAATAAGATACACAACAGAGATTTTGGTAAAGATGGTGACTAAACATGTCAGCATTCATACCTTCCTGAAACCCCATTAAAACAGTAAAAGAAAGCAACCAAAGAACCTGTTTAAAAAAATACACTGTAATATTTGTATAAATTTTAAAAATCTACAATATCAGTATACTGTTTAGCAATATATACATTTTATACAAAATGATACACAAAGCACAGAATTAGAGAGGAATGAAGTATAGAGAGATCAAGCATCAGTCGTGGAGCTCAGAAAATAGAGATGTTTCTGCTCCTCTCCCACCTCCCTCATTCTCACTACTCTCATTCTGGCCCAAATGCCAGGAGCCTGATCCCAAATTCTGCATACCTGTTGTCCAGCCACCTAATTCTTATCTGAAAACAATAGTAGATACTTTCTTTCTAAAATACCTTGAATTAATGATGTACAAAGTAGTTTACAAATTGCAGTCTCTTAATATCACTGTAAGCAGATCAGTACTAATGTCTTACTTCGTGGTTCTCCAGGAAGAGGTTAACTTGCTTTAATCTAAAAATTACATTATTTTAAAAGCTAGATGTTTGAATATATTACTTAAAACATTTTGAAAATTTTATTACATGAGACCTAATTATAAGGCTCGTTCCTATCTTTATTTAAATCAATCTGTAATCAGTGTTACAATTTTATTTCTACTGATCTACTTACTAGTTACAGTAAATTTGTGGTGTTATAGGAAAGTTCAGTTGGCCAAAAACTTTTACTCTGCTACGCTTTGCTACCTCCACAGGGACACCTTGGGTATTAATAATAATAAAAGTAGATAACTGATACTATTTACAATTTAATAATTAAACAATACATTGGAAGTTAGGTTTTCTATCTCAGGTTTGTAAAAAAAGAAACTCCAGAGATGGTACATGACCATGTTTACACTGGTTGGAGACAGAACTGAAGTATTTTTTTTATTTTGCTGTTATTAATGAACAATTACATGAGGAATATTATGGTTACTAGACTCCCCCTATTATCAAGTCCCCACCACATACCGCATTACAGTCACTGTCCATCAGCATACCAAGATGCCACATGTCTTCTCTGTGTTATACTGCCTTCTCAGTATTCCGCCCCCCCCCCCGCCCCGCTACATTATGTGTGCTAATCATAATACCCCTTTTTTCCCTTTACCCCTCCCTTCCCACCCATCCTCCTCAGTCCTTTTCCCTTTGGTAACTGTTAGTCCATTCTTGGGTTCTATGAGTCTGTTGCTGTTTTGTTCCTTCAGTTTTTTTCTTTGTTTTAATACTCCACAGATGAGTGAAAACATTTGATACTTGTCTTTCTCTGCCTAGCTTATTTCACTGAGCATAATACCCTCTAGCTCCATCCATATTGTTGCAAATGGTAGGATTTGTTTTCTTCTTATGGCTGAATGGTATTCCATTGTGTATATGTACCACATCTTCTTTATCCATTCATCCTGCGTTCTTAAATTCCTTGGAGTGGAATTCCTGGGTCAAAAGGTATTTCTGGTTTAGTTTTTTGAGGAACCTCCATACTGTTTCCACAAGGGTTGAACTAATTTACATTCCCACCAGAACTGTAGGAGGGTTCCCCTTTCTCCTCATCCTTGCCAACGTTTGTTTTTTGTCTTTTGGATGTTGGCCATTCTAACTGGTGTGAGGTGATACCAGTTAGGTTTTAGTTTGCATTTCTCTGATGATTAGCGATGTGGAGCATCTTTTCATGTGCCTGTTGGCCATCTGAATTTCTTCTTTGGAGAAGTGCCTGTTCAGCTCCTCTGCCCATTTTTTAATTGGTCTGTTTGCTTTTTGTTTGTTGAGGTGCGTGAGGTGTTTATACAATTTGGATGTGAACCCCTTATTGGATATGTCATTTATGAATATATTCTCCCATACTGTAGGATGTCTTTTTGTTCTACTGATGGTGTCCTTTGCTGTACAGAAGCTTTTTAGTTTGATATAGTCCCATTTGTTCATTTTTGCTTTAGTTTCCCTTGCCCAGGGAGATATGTTCATGAAGAAGTTGCTCATGTTTATGTCCAAGAGATTTTTGCCTATTTTTTTTCTAAGAGTTTTATGGTTTCATGACTTACATTCAGGTCTTTGATCCATTTTGAGTTTACTTTTGTGTATGGGGTTAGTCAATAATCCAGTTTCATTCTCTTACATATAGCTGTCCAGTTTTGCCAACACCAGCTGTTGAAGATGCTGTCATTTCCCCATTGTATATCCATGGCTCCTTTATCGTATATTAATTGACCATATATGCTTGGGTTATATCTGGGCTCTCTAGTCTGTGCCATGGTCTATGGGTCTGTTCTTGTGCCAG
>JAQQAC010011087.1:29914612-29930680 GCA_029783875.1 Phataginus tricuspis | reverse complement strand
GGGCTCTCTAGTCTGTGCCATGGTCTATGGGTCTGTTCTTGTGCCAGTACCAAATTGTCTTGATTACTGTGGCTTTGTAGTAGAGCTTGAAGTCAGAGAGCATAATTCCCCTCACTTTATTCTTCCTTCTCAGGATTGCTTTGGCTATTTGGTATCTTTTGTGGTTCCATATGAATTTTAGAACTTTTTCTCTATTTCATTGAAGAATGCTGTTGGTATTTTGATAGGGATTGCATTGAATCTGTAGATTGCTGTAGGCAGGATGGCCATTTTGACAATATTAATTCTTCCTATCCATGAGCACAGGATGTGTTTCCACTTACTGGTTTCTTCTTTAATTTCTCTCATGAGTGTCTTGTAGTTTTCAGAGTATAGGTTTTTCACTTGGTTAGGTTTATTTCTAGGTATTTTATTCTTTGGATGCAATTGTGAATGGACTTGTTTTCCTGATTTCTCTTTCTGCTAGTTCACCATTAGTGTATAGAAGTACAACAGATTTCTGTGTATTAATTTTGTATCCCGCAACTTTGCTGAATTCAGATACTAGATCTAGTAGTTTTGGAGTAGATTCCTTAGGGTTTTTTATGTACAATATCATGTCATCTGCAAGCAGGGACAGTTTAACTTTTTCCCTGCCAATCTGGATGTCTTTTATTTCTTTGTGTTGTCTGATTGCCATGGCTAGGACCTCCAGTACTATGTTGAATAGAAGTGGGGAGAGTGGGCATCCTTGTCTTGTTCCAGATCTTAAAGGAAAAGCTTTCAGCTTCTCACTGTTAAGTATAATGTTGGCTGTGGGTTTGTCATATATGGCCTTCATTATGTTGAGGTACTTGCCCTTTATACCAATTTTGTTGAGAGTTTTTATCATTAATTGATGTTGAATTTTTTCAAATGCTTTTTCAACATCTATAGAGATGATCATGTGGTTTTTCTCCTTTTTGTTGATGTGGTGGATGATGTTGATGGATTTTCGAATGTTGAACCATCCTTGCATCCCTGGAGTAAATCCTACTTGATCATGATGGATGATCCTTTGATGTACTTTTGAATTCGGTTTGCTAATATTTTGTTGAGTGTTTTTGCATCTATGTTCATCAGGGATATTGATGTACTGCAACTCCTGCTTTTTTCTCCCTATTAGTTGCATGAAATGTCTTTCTCCATCCCTTGACTTTTAGTCTGTGTATGTCTTTGGGTTTAAAGTGAGTCTCTTGAAGGCAGCATATAGATGGGTCTTGTTTTTTTATCCATTCAGTGACTCTATGTCTTTTGATTGGTGCATTCAGTCCAGTTACATTTAGGGTAATTATGGATAGGTATGTATTTATTGGCATTGCAGGCTTCAGATTCGTAGTTACCAAAAGTTCGTGGTTAACTTCCCTACTATCTAAGAGTCTAACAACTCACTTAATATGCTATTACAAACACAATCCAAAGGCTGGCTTTCCACAAGCAGCTGGAATCTTAGTCTCTCCAGGAATTCTGCCTGTCTTAGCTTTCCAACCCTCTATTTATGAGAGTATCATGCAAACACCATGAAATGTAGGTTTGTGCTCCCAGAGCAGATCTCCAGCGTTAGGTATTCAGCATTTCCAGATCTCCACTCCCTCCCTGCTCCGTTCCTCTTTCTCCTGCCGGTTAGCTGGGGTGTGGGAATTGCTTGGATCCCACAGGACCACAGCTTTAGTACATTACCCTTTTCCATGAGGTCTGCTCTTGTCTCCAGGTGTATGCAGTTTGTTGCAGTCCTCTTTTCTGTTGCTCTTTCAAGAGTAGTTGTATTAGTTATATTTTCATATTATATGCGGTTTTAGGAGGAAGTGTCTGTCTCACCTCTCATGCCGCCATCTTTAATCCATATCTGGTTGTATTTTTCTAGAATGTTGTCCATTTCTTCTAGGTTATCCAGTTTGTTACCATATAATTTCTCATAGTATTCTCTCATAATTCTTTGTATTTCTGTGGTGTCCGTAGTGATTTTTCCTTTCTCATTTCAGATTCTGTTTATGTGTGTAGACTCTCTTTTTTTCTTGATAAGTCTGGCCAGAGGTTTATCTATTGTGTTTATTTTCTTGAAGAAGCAGCTCCTGCTTTCATTGATTCTTTTTGTTTTATTCCTCTCAATTTTATTTATTTCTGCTTTAATCTTTATTATGTCCCTTCATCTACTGACTTTGGGCCTCATTTGTTCTTCCTTTTCTAGTTTCAGGAATTGTGAGTTTAGACTGTTCATTTGGGATTGTTCTTTCCTGAGGTAGGCCTGTATGGCAATATATTTCCCTCTTAGCACAACCTTCACTGCATCCCACAGAGTTTGCGTTGTTGAATTATTGTTGTCATTTGTTTCCATGTATTGCCTGATCTCTGTTTTTGTTTGGGCATTGATCCATTGATTATTTAGGGGCATGTTATTAAGCCTCCATGTGTTTGTGGGCTTTTTCATTTTCTTTGACTAACTTATTTCTAGTTTTATACCTTTGTGATCTAAGAATCTGGTTTGTACAATTCAATCTTTTTGAATTTACCGAGGCTCTTTTCATGGCCTAGTATATGATCTATTCTTGAAAATGTTCAATGTGCACTTGAGAAGAATGTGTATCCTGTTGCTTTTAGATGGAGTGTTCTGTAGATGTCCGTTAGGTCCATCTGTTCTCATATGTCGTTCAATGCCTCTGTCTATTTATATTCTGTCTGGTTGATCTGTCCTTTGGAGTCAGTGGTGTGTTGAAGTCTCCAAAAATGAATGCATTGCATTTTATTTCCCTCTTTAAGTCTCTTAGTATTTGTTTCACATATGTAGGTGATCCTGTGTTGGGTGTATAGATATTTATAATAGTTATATCTTGTTGGACTGACACCTTTATCATTATGTAATGTCCTTCTTTGTCTCTTGTGACTTTCTTTGTTTTGAAGTCTATTTTGTCTGATAGTACTGCAAGTCCTGCTTTTTTCTCCCTATTAGTTGCATGAAATATCTTTTTCCATCCCTTTACTTTCAGTCTGTGTATGTCTTTGGGTTTGAAGTAAGTCCCTTGTAGGCATCATATAGATGGGTCTTGTTTTTTTTATCCATTCAGTGACTCTGTGTCTTTTGATTGGTCCATTCAGACTATTTCCATTTAGGGTGATTATCGATAGGTATGTACTTATTGGCATTGCAGGCTTTGGATTTGTGGTTACCAAAGGTTCAAGGGTAATTCATTTACTATCTAACAGTCTAATTTAACTCATTTCGTATGCTATTATAAATACAACCTAAAGGTTCTTTTTTTCCCTCTTTTTCTTCTTCCTCCATTCTTTATATGTTATGTATCATATTCTGTACTCTTTATCCCTTGATTGACTTTGGGGGTAGTTAATTTGAATTTGCATCTGCTTAGTAATTAATTGTTCTACTTTGCTGTGGTTTTATTTCCCCTGGTGACATCTATTTAGCCTTAGTAATACTTCCATCTATCGCAGTCCCTCCAAAATCTACTGTAGAGGTGTTTGTGGGATGTAAATTCAGCTTTTGCTTATCTGAAAATTGTTTAATCCCTCCTTCAGATTTAAATGATAACCTTGCCGTGTAGAGTGTTCTTGGTTCGAGGCCCTTCTGCTTCATTGCATTAAATATATCATTCCACTCCCTTCTGGCCTGTAAGGTTTCTGTTGGGAAATGTGATAATAGCCTGATGGGTTTTCCTTTGTATGTGATCTTTTTTCTCTCTCTAGCTGCTTTTAAAAGTCTGTCTTTATCCTTGATCTTTGCCATTTTAATTATTATATGTCTTGATGTTGTCTTCCTTCGGTCCCTTGTGTTGGGAGGTCTGTGCACTTCCATGGCTTGAGAGACTATCTCCTTCCCCAGATTGGGGAAGTTTTCAGTAATTTCCTCCTCAGTAACACTTTCTATCCCTTTTTCTCTCTCTTCTTCTTCTGCTACACCTATAATGCAGATATTGTTCCATTTGGATTGGTCACACAGTTCTCTCAGTATTCTTTCATTCTTTGAGATCCTTTTTTCTCTCTGTGCCTCAGCTTCTTTGTATTCCTCTTCTCTAATTGCTATCCCATTTACTGTCTCTTCGCGTACATCTAATCTGCTTTTAAATCCCTCCATTGTATGTTTCATTTCAGACATGGAATTTCTTAATGATAGAATCTCCATCTTAAATTCATCCCTGAGGTCTTGAATATTTTTCTGTACCTCCATGAGCATGTTTATGATTTTTATTTTAAACTCTCTTTCAGGAATATTGGTGAGTTCAGTTTCGTTTGGTCCTTTTTCTGGGGTTTGTGAGATTTTGGTCTGAACCAGGTCCTTTGACGTTTCATAATTCAATGTGGTTCCCTTTAGTGTCCAGAAGCTCTAGTCTCTGAAGCTTCTTAGCCCCTAGGGTGAGGTTGGAGGTCATTGGGGAGCAGTGCTAGTGCCTGGGGTGAAATAAAAGCTGTTTCCTGATTCCCAGCTGCAGTGCCTGTCTCCAGTATCAGAGCTAGTGGGCTGATACTGTGCTTTGTGTAAGCCTCTGTGCTTGGTGTCTCTAGCTGTTGTAGGTGGGGCCTCCCTCTGGCTGGCCTGATGCCAGCGCAATGACTGCTGTTTTGCAAGCAGGTGCCAGCAGGCCAGGAGGAAAGTGCAGCAGGCTGCATGTCATAGTGCAGCCTTAGAGCTGAGTAGGCAGCCAGGGGGATGGAGCGCCTGAAGCTCCTCAAAGTTCCCAACCTGTTGGGCAGAGTGCGCCCAGACAACCTTGTCCACCTATCCCTTCTCCTGTGTAGCAAGCTCCATGCAAAACCCACCCCTTCAGCAGCCTTCTCGCTGCTAGGAAACCTCTCAGACTGCCCGCCTTTCCTTTGTCTCAGAGCAGCCAGATGTGGATCCCCATCCTCCACAAACAGCCAGAATCTCCGTCTCTCAAGCCCTCTGCCTGTCCCTGCTCCCCAACCCCACCAACCTTCAGAGCACCACACAATGTAGGTTTGTGCTCCAAAGCAGACCTTCAGGGCTGGGTGTTCAACAGTCTTAGGCTTCCACCCCCTCCCCGCTCCATTTCTCTTCCTCCCGCTGGTGTGCTGAGGTGGGAGAAGGGCTTGGGTCCTGCCAGATCAAGGCTTTCGTACGTTACCCTGTTTCGTGAGGTCTGCTCTGTTCATGAGGTCTGTATGCAGTCTGGTGCAGCTTTCTTTCCTGCTGCAGTTTTTGGGCTAGTTGTGTTAACTGTATATTTTCACACTATATGTGGTTTTGGGAGGAATTCTCTGTCTCACCTCTCACGCCACCATCTTGAATCCCATATATGATTTTTTTATACATGTGGTATGTGTGTATTCATGTAAGTTTTAGAACCCCCAGTGGGATCACACTGTAGACCAATGTTTGTTAAACTTGAATGTGCTTAAGAATTATCTGGAGAACTTCTTAAACCAGATTACTAGGTGCCATTCCCAAAGACTGCCATACTGCAAGGATTACAGTTCAGTCCTCCTAATAGTAGTGGACCACTCATCTGGAGTCCTGCCACCTCAGACCCTCTGAATATACATGGCTTATGACCCATACCTCCCATTTCTCTTCCGATTCCTGGGGGAACAATTATCTTTGTTTTTGATTGCCCTCCCCAAGTAGAAAAGCTCAAAGCCTGCACTGCGTCCTCTCCCCATTGTAATAAATTCTCTCAATAAATTTATAATTTCAATAGGAAATACCTGTGTGGTATTATTCATGTTGCAGTAGGCTTCAATTTGCAGTTTCTTTTTTTAAGAAACACACTTAATTAACTGTTCCCATAGGGAGAAAAAGTCCAGATTTTAGTATCCAAGATGTCTGGCTAATCTGGGAGAGGAAAAAAATAATGTTCACTCCTTAATGATTGACAGCAGCAAAATCACAGGCTCCTTTCTTAATTACCCTGTCATATTCACACAGGAAACTGGTGTGTGAGCAGATGAGGTGCATGATGTTTTCTGCCTCATCCTTGACTGATTTATAATGTTCTTTACTATATATTTCCCCCCATGCTCATTCTGATTGATTTTTCTACGTATCCCAAAATGTAGGTCCATTATTGGAGGTACTGAGAAACAAGTTGGCGGAGACCTCCAGGGAATATCAGCAGATCTGCATCTGAAAAGATAACTGTTCCTTAGTCACAAACCTATTCTAAGATAGGGTGGTGCTTCCCTAACTGGCGAGATTCATGACAGTTGATGACACATTGGTGGAACCAGGAAACCATCCAGTCATTCTCTTAAAAATATTTATTGAGTGCCTACTATGTCCCAGACACTGTACCATGACTAGAGATAAGGTGATGAACAAGTCCTTAGCCTCTTGAATGTTATAATCCTTTGTGTGAGACAGATTAGTAGAACAGATCATTGAAAAAATTGTTACAACTTGAAGGAAAGGTGTGGAGTGTTGTGAGAGAAGCCAGAAACGAGGCGATTCTGAGGGAAAAAGCAAAGGTCTTGAGATAGGAAGGCACTTGGCTCATTTGAAATACTGAAATATCTAAAATGGCTGGGGTAATAAGTAAAAGATGGAGAAAAATAAAAAGTATAGAGTCGTTTCACTAGTGTAACTTTCCTAGAAAATCACAAAATAAAAAAACTGATTTGAGAAGAAATAGAATATCTGAATAGACTGAACACAGAGATTGAATTAGTCATTCACAGTCTTTCTATAAAAGAAGTCCCAAATGACTTTTGCTGGTGAAATTTACCAAATGTTTAAAGAAGGAATAATATCAATATTCTGCAAATTCTTCCAGAAAATAAAGGAAAAAGGCACACTTCCTAACTCATTCTTTGAGGCCAGGATCATTCTGCTACCAAAATCAGACAAAGACATCACAAGAAAAGAAAACAACTATAAACCAATATTCCTCATGAATATAGATGTAAAAATCCTCAACGAAATATTAGCAAGGTGAATCTAAGAACAAATATAAAAGATTATATATCATGACCAAGTGGAATTTATCCAGGAATACACTGTCAGTTTAACATCCAAAAATCAATAACCCTGGCTCCTGTGTCTCCATTAGTTTTTGAGCATTTTTGTGTCTTCAGGCATTGCATGATGCCCATGCTTAGCTGGTACCTCCCAGCCCCAGCCCTGGAATCAACCATCTCTCTAAGGAGTCCTGGTGTGGGGAATGATACAGAACTGGGGACTAGATGTGTTATCTTGAGCACAGATTGTCCAAGGCTGGGATTTGATCCATTCAGTGTAGTTCACTGGTGTGGGGCTTACTGGGCTTTCCATCCTCAGTTCATGTGGAAACCCAAACTAAATGAAGATACATCTTTGTGATCTTGGTGCTGAAAGATGATCAAGAGGCATCATTTTTTTTTAATTAAGGTATTATTGATACTGAATTAAAGGTTTTACATGAAAAGCATTGTGGTTACTACATTTACGCATATTATCAAGTCCCCCCACACCCATTGCAGTCAATGTCAAGAGGCATCGATTTTTTGTTCCCATTTGAACTTAAAAGAATAAATAGGCTATGATTGGCTGACATGTCTAATTTGTACAGCTATCTCATTCTAGTAACTGGAAGAATGCCTGACAAGTTGAAGGCTTTTTAAATGTATAAACTACTAAAGGATCTTTGTATAAATAGCTATTGCCTTCATCATAATTCAAGCTGTAGTTTAATGTCACCCAAAAACTAAGCAGTAAATATAGAGAGATTCATGAGCCATAAATTGTAAAACAAGCCTCACTACATATTCAAATACAAATAGTATCTACAGATACTTATTTATAAATCAACCTACTCCCATAATTATAGTATGACTTTAAGAACATGTAGCAAAAATTGTCTTAAAACATTAAGCAAACATGCTGGTAGATTGTCATTAGCAAAAGGGAAATGAACAATGTGAGAAGCAGCAAGTTTAGTCTTCCCTCATTAGTGGACAAGGGAGTAAAATTAGGCATTGTTTACAATTTTATTTTACCTGTTTCTAGATTTCTTTTTTTTACTGAAGTATTGTTGATAAGCAATCTTAATTTGGTTTCAAGTATCAACACAGTGGTTCATCAGTTACCCATATTATTAAATCCTTACCCCCACTATTGCAGTTACTATCTGTCAACATAGGAAGATGTTACAGAATCATTGACTATATTCTCCATGCTGTACTACCATCTCTGTGACCAGTTTATATTATGATTAAGAATTTTTGCTGTGCCTAGATTTTAAGCAAATGACATTTCTAAGAAAAAGTATTGTCATGGGCAAGGGTGCAATATTGGCCATGGAAATGAAAAAAGCAAAGATAAATTGAGTCATTTCAGTTCATCCAGCTGGACACACATAGACCAAAAAATAGTTCAGTTTGTTGCTGAGGTCTTTCTGGTGTGCTAGGATCCAGAGATGGGATTGAGTCTGTTCAGATCTCCACCCTCATTTTCAATGCATTTCACCCTCATTTCACCACACAGATTCACCAATTATTAAGTTTCCATATTTAGTTTATCTTTCTCTCCCACCAACTATATATTTATATATACACATCCTATGAACACACATTTTTTTTCTGAACCATTTTGAGAGTAAGTTGCAAATAATGTCCCTTCACCCATAAATAATTGCATGGGTATATCCAAGAGCAGGAACATTTTCTCATGTGACCTCAATATAGTTGTCAGATTCAAAACATTTAACACTGATCCAATACTGTTTTCTAATTCATAGACTATATTCCAATTTCACCAATTATCCCAGTAAAGTTGTTTATAGCTATTCTTATTTCTAACCCAGGAACACACGTTGCATTTAGTTTTCATGTTTAAGGTCCTTATTTAATTTGGGACACTTCCTCAGCCTTTCTTTGTCTTTCATGATTTTGACATTGTTTAACTTGGTTTCTCCAGTGTTTTCTCATTATTAGATTGAGATTATACATTTTGGCCAGGATATCTCAGAAGTGATTTTGTGTCCTTCTCAGTACATGTTATCATGAGGCATACATTGTGAGTCGATTTCATTTGTGCTGATACAAACATCTATCATTTGGTTAAGGTGGTGTCCATCAGATTTTTCCTGTGTTCAATTACTATTTTTCCTTTTGGGATAAATATTCTCATGGGAGATATTTTGGGTTTATGTAAATATCCTGTTCTTACCGAACTTTTACCTGAATCATTACCCTAATTTAAAAACACAGATGGTGTACATCTCTGTATAATTTGTGGAGCATAAGACAGAACTTGAGTCAAGCTTTATAATTCTACTAAATTCTCCTTGGCAGGTGAAATGGCTGCAGAATGCCAGTATACTGCAGACTATTTATTCAGTAAATTGACAAGGCAATTATGTGAAAGCTGCCAGATGTTTTTAAATAGAGCTACAAACAATGTCAGGGGAAGAAAGAACATGTCCAGTTCGAGACTGGAGCCTCTGAGCCCTCAGGTCGTGATTCTCCTGCTCAGTACCAGTGGCCCCTGAGGAGGACGACCCTCTGGGTGACCACGGTTATTCCCAGGGCTGGGAAGACCCTTCATCCCTCTGCTGAGGTACTGAACGGTTATTTTCAAAAGTGTTTTATTTCCAACGTTGAGGTTCCTTTCCAGGGAGAAGCTTCAGTTCTTCATGAAGAATCCTTAGACTTGTAAGGAAAGTGTTCTAGTCACATCCACTCTGGTGTGTCTCCAATGCCTGGCAACCAAGAGCGGGAAGGTCCCTAGCTTCCCTGGGACAGCTCGGTTTGGGCTTTTTATGACTCATCGTGTCCAGTGCATTTACTCCTCTAAAATGAGAATATTTGTTTTATATTCATTGGTCCTGTGTGGTATGGCTCTTTGACATACATCATATGAAAAAAATTGTGATTCAGAAAGAAGATACCAAATTGGGTGATTTGTCAGTGACAAAGTTCTGTTGGGTTTTTCTAAGTATCTGGCTCCTGGATAGAATTACCCTCACAGCTAAGTAACAGTATAATTATTTTCATTCATTTCTTCACTGGGAGGGAGGATTAATGCCTATGGGCTTTTAAGAAGATTTATGTACAAGTAGAGTCACCATAGCATTAGTCATAAAGTAAACTGATTAAAATAAATGTTCTTCAAGGTCAAAAAAAAAACAAAACTATGAGAGTTAGAGACTGAACTTACTTTTTACTGAAATATATAATCAATATACAACTAAATGCACATATCTTGAGCATTTGATGAGTTTTGACAATTTTATACACCCATGTCCCACTGCCAAAAAGAGATACCAGACATTTCCATCACTCTAGAATGATCCCTCCTGTCTCCTTTCAGTCAATACCCACCACCCAGAAGCAGCCACTATTCTGATTTCTATCACCATCTTTCCCTGTGAGGTGTCCACTATTCTAACTTGTATCTCAAAAGGTTGGTTTTGCTTTTCATGTAAAGGAAATCATTACAGTATGTACTCTTTTGGGGTCTAGTTTCTTAACATTGTTTGTGAGAATCATCCATGTAGTCATAATTTGTTTTTAATTGCTGGGTGAAATTCCCCAATACTGTTTTGAAGCAAATTCCAGGTATTATATCATCTCATTCATAAATACTGCAATTGGTAGCTCTAAAAGATGGGTAGTTTTAAAACATCTATATTATCACAGCTAAAAGAAATCACAAATGCTCTGACATACTTCTGATTCTCTGTCTGGTGGTGGTGTTGGGGGCTGTTGTCCAGGCTGAGTGGGAACACAAGGGGTCAGGGCCTCACCAATGGCAGAGGGGTGCCCAGTGGGAGGAAAGCATTTTATGAACCCTTAGTGGAGTACTGGGAGGGAAAAGGCACAGGAATGAGGGAGGGAGCCAGATGGCATCATCCTGTGGTCAGGTTGAGAGTTTGGGGTTGCTAAATGTACATGGAACAGATGAGTGACAACATCCGTGACCCTGGATGGCAAAATACCTTGTTTTCTACTTCCTCTGCCTTCTGTTCTTAGATTTCCAGCTGCTGAACTGTTTGACTTATGAAGCACTTATTGTCCTTAAGTGTGTTTATTTTGCTTAAAGATCCAACTAGCCTGCCTTAGAACACACAATATCTCTCAACCCAAAATATCTTTTTTTCATTTTGTTTTAAAAATGGCTCTTTTCACATACCCCCACCTCTTTTTGTTAGAATTTAATTTTGACTAGAAGAGACTGGTCTCATTCCCAGGTTATCGTGAATCTGCATACTGTCTTTTCTTGTTCATTAAAAAAGTTCTTTCCCATTTAAATTTTCTATCCCAAAAATGCCAATCCAACATGAAAATCAGTAGCAGTACGTTTCATGTTCTTGGTATATTTCCCTGGGCTCCCCTCGCTTTCTTGCAGCCCTCCTGCTGCTTTCCTGCCTGTGTGTTCTTTTGTTTGGTTGATAGCTGTTATTTGGGCTCCTCTTCACATCTGTCCTTCAAGCTGGGCTGCAGGTCTGCGCTGTGAGTGGGCTGTTTAGCACCTGGACTCTCTCCAGCCCCCATCAAATGCTGTTTCTTTCTGTAGCAGGAAGGTGAGCTTAGGATATGTTTCTCATGGTGGCTTGAATGGTACATTTTGCTTGGTTTGCAAAAGCTTGTACCAACTTGAAACGCTGTCTGTGCTCTACATTTAACAATAATAATAATAATAGAAAAAGCCACATACTTTAAGGGCCATCTTTGAGCAGATCCCTTCCCCTTGGCTATTATCTTTCTATAATTTTCCAAAAGGTCTATCTGCTAAAATTCAAAATGTCTTTGTGAGCATTCTGGTCTCTTCTCCCAACATTTTTCCCTTTGCTATTATGTATTGTGTTATTTCCCATAATAGAAGTGAAAATTTTTAAATTAGAATTGTTCTAGCTGATGATCAGAATAAATGCTCTGCAAGCTAAGAAAAATAAACTACAATAATCAGAGACTAAACCTAGTTTTTAATGAACAGTAATCAGCACATAATGAAACACATATATCCCAAGTATTTGGTGAGTTTTGACAATTATATACCCATGTACTACCACCAAAACCAGAGAGCTGACATTTCCATCACCCTAGAATGATCCCACCTGGCCCCTTCCAGTCACTACCCACCAGCCAGCCAGTCACTATTCTGATTTCTATTGCCACAGATTAGTGTTGCCTGTTCTTGAACATTGTGTAAATACAGTATAATGCTTTTGTGCCTGGCTTTTTTTTTTACACTTATTATCATGTCTATGAGACCCACTCATGCTATTGTGTCTATCTATAGTCCATTCACTTTCATAACTGAATAGTATTGCATTGTATATTCACACAATATGTTTATCCATTTATCTGTTAATGGGCATTTGAGTTGTTTCCTTAAAGTTGCTGTAAACATTTGTGTATGAATCTCTGCACAAATGTGGCAGAAGGTTCTCCAGTGGCTCCTGATGATCCCTGCCTCCTGGTGTTCATACTCTGTGCAGGCCCCTCCTCTTGAATCTGGTCAGGGCCTGCGACTGGCTTCTAGCCTATAGATCATGGCAAAGATGATGGGATTCTGCTTCTGGGACTGTTACAAAAGACTGCATCTTCTGTCTTGCGAGCAGACTTTCTTGACTTTGATCAAGAAAGTTGCTCTGTGGAGAAGCCCATAAGGCAAGGAACTGAGGGCAGCTCCTGGCCAATAGCCAGCCAGAAATTAAGGCCTTTCGTCAAGAGCATGCAAGGAATTGAATCCTGCCCACAACCATGTGAGTGTGGCAGTGGTTCCTTCCCCTGTCAAGCCTCAGGTGAAACTACAGCCCTGGCCAACACTTTGGTGGCCGTCTTGTGAGAGATGCTGAAGTACAGGACCCAGCTCAGCTCTGCCCAGACTCCCGACCCATAGAAACTGTGAGATAATGAATATGTGCTGTTTAAGCTGCTAAGTTTGTGCTAATGTTACACAGCAGTAGATAATGAATACAGTGGATATATGTTTTTGTCTCTCTTGGGTAAATATCTGTAAGTGGAATGACTGGATCATATGGTAGGTGTATATTTAACTTTTGACGAAGCTGCCAAGCTGTTTTCAAGCAGATGTATATTTTTACACTCCCACAAGTAGTGTATGAAAATTCCACTGGGTATACATCCTTGACAATATTTTGTGTTTCCAGTCTTTTTGATTTTGCATGCTAATGGGCATGAAGTTATATCTCATTGTAGTTAGTTTGCATTCACTTGATGACTAGAGAATAATAAACCTATTTTAACCTGTTATGCACCTGTTCAAAATTTTTCTTCCAAGAGAAATAAATCTTGTTTGCTGGCCCAATTTTTTGTTGTTATTTGAGAGGTATAACTGAAAAGACAGAATTTCTGTCTTCAGGAAACCAATAATATAATGAAAATATCAACATACAACTATATGTAAAATATATAATGGGGAATAGAGGATGAGGTATGTAGTACATATAGTAAAATGAGTAATGTTATGTTCTCATTGCTGGGTAACACACAATGCTCCAAAATAGGTATTTGTAAAGTTCATTTTCAGACAAGAAACATGTGGCTTACAGGCTGGTGTCTGCTGAAATGGGCAGGCTTTGCTGCAGTAACAAGCAGCCACCATGTTCAGTGGTTTGAAACAATGAAGATTTATGTCTTGCTCAGATACATGCCCTTGGTGGGTTGCTCTGGGACTCTGTTCTGCATCACTGTAGTTTTCATTAAAGAACTCGGGCTGTTCTTCATAGCAAGGCCTGTCCTCAGAGGAAACTAGTTAACCAGAGCCTAAACTGCAGGAATATGATCAGAGCCTACCTGACTTAGGAAAGGGAAATACCTAATTCCAGCCCACTCTAGCCATCCTCTTCTACCTAATGAGGGAAAAATACTGAGAATCATTTGTAAAGATCACAGTCCAGAGTCATAGGCTCACTGAAAGACAGACCTCATCAACAGGACTACAGAATGCTTCCCCTCCCCCAACACCTCACCACCACATTACTAAAGGCCTATTTACTGCAGTCACTTTTGCCTAGTACATCATACCCAACTATCAAGAAAAAAATTACAAGACATATCAAAAGGCAAAAAACATTTTGAAAAGACATAGCAAGTATCAGAACCAGACATGGCAGAGATGTTGGAATTATCAGACCAGAAATTTTAAAACAAGAATGATTCATATGCCAAGGGCTGTAATGGATAAAGTAGAAAGCATGCAGGAAAAGATGGGCAATGTAAGCAGGGAGATGGAAATCCTAAGGTAGAACCAAATGCTATAGATAAAAAACACTACAACAGAAATGAAGAATGCCTTTGATGAGATTATTAGTAGACTGTAAATAGCTAAGGGAAAAACGTCTCTAATCTTGAGGATATCTCAATAGAAACCTCCAAAACTAAAAAGCACAGAGAACAAAGACTGGGGGGAAAAAAAGCAGAATGAAATATCCAAGGATTGTGGGATAACTACAAAAGGTACAACACATGCAAAATGAGGATATTAGAAGGGGAAGAAAGACAGAAAGGAATAGAAAAAATATTTGAAACACGAATGACTGACAATTTCCCCAGATCAATGTCAGATACCAAACCACATATCCAGGAAACTCAGAGAACACCTAAGCAGGATAAATGCCAAAAAACTACACCTAGGCATATCATTTTCAAATTATAGAAAAACAAAGATAAAGAAACAATCCTGAAAGAAGCCAGAGGGGAAAAATACCTTACTTATTTAGTAACAAAGATAAGAATTACATCTTACTTCTCAGAAACCATGCAGGCCAGAAGAGAATGGAATTAAATACTTTAAGTTTATTTAAAAAAAAAAACATCATCCCAGAATTCTGCACCCTGCAAAATCCTCCTTTGAAAGTGAAGGAGAAATAAAGACTTTCTCAGACAAACAAAACTTGACGGAATTGTTGCCAGTAGTCCGGCCTTCAAGAAATGTTAAAAAAAAGCTCTTGGGAGAGAAGGAAAATAATATAGGTCAGAAACTCAGATCTGCATAGAGAAAAAAAAGAGCATCAAAAAAGATTAAGTGGAAGTAAAAGAAAAGCTTTCATTTTTCTTATTCTTAATCGATCTAATGGACAACTGTTGGCTCAAAATATAAATAGTAACACTGTAAAAAAATAAATAAACAAAAGAACCTGGGCTGACAACATCCCTCGCCTGGAATGCTGCTGAGCGCTATGTCAGAAGGAAAGGAAAGCACAGCAGAGCCTGCACAAGAGCTTGAAGCCTCACCAAGGATAGTAGATTCACTTCTGCTCTCTTTTATTGGCCAAAGGAATGACTCCAACAGGAAAGAATATGTAATCCTATCATTCAGAGTTTAAGTTATTTACTCAAAAGGGCAGAATCTAACTGAAGCCAGATCTTATGATGCTAAGCATAACTTTCTCCCTGCATATCCACACTTGTCCTAAATATATTGAAATAATATTGCTTCATTTACTTACTCTTTCCATGGCTTTTTGTTCTGTTGATTCCCTTACTTGTATTTCATCAGTATGGGACAGATGCCCCATGAAAAAAGAATTTATTTATTTAACATGGCTGTTTATTTATATACAGATGTGTATTTTCAATTTTTCCCTTTCCAGTTCAGAAAGCTCTGTTGGTCAGGATACAAAATTAATAAACAGAAATCTGTTGCTTTCCTATACACTAATGATGAACGAGCAGAAAGAGAAATCAGGAAAACAATTTCATTCACAATTGCATCAAAAAGAATAAAATACCTAGGAATGAACCTACCAAGGAAGTGAAAGACCTGTACTCTGAAAACTACAAGACACTCATCAGAGAAATTAAAGAAGATACCAAAAAATGGAAACATCCTGTGCTCATGGATAGGAAGAATTAATATTGTCAAAATGGCCATCCTGCCTACAGCAATCTGCAGATTAAATGCAATCCCTATCAAAATACCACCAGCATTCTTCAATGAACTAGAGCAAAAAGTTCTAAAATTCATATGGAGCCACAAAACACCCCGAATAGCCAAAGCAATCCTGAGAAGGAAGAATAAAGCAGGGGGAATTATGCTCCCTGACTTCAAGCTCTACTACAAAGCCATAGTGATCAAGACAATTTGGTCCTGGCACAAGAACAGACCCATAGACCATGGCACAGACTAGAGAGCCC
>JAQQAC010011087.1:29887086-29914212 GCA_029783875.1 Phataginus tricuspis | reverse complement strand
AATTAATATACGATAAAGGAGCCATGGATATACAATGGGGAAATGACCTCTTCAACAGCTGGTGTTGGCAAAATTGGACAGCTACATGCAAGAGAATGAAACTGGATTATTGTCTAACCCCATACACAAAAGTAAACTCAAAATGGATCAAAGACCTGAATGTAAGTCATGAAACCATAAAACTCTTAGAAAAAAAATAGGCAAAAATCTCTTGGACATAAACATGAGCAACTTCTTCATGAACATATCTCCCTGGGCAAGGGAAACAAGCAAAAATGAACAAATGGGACTATATCAAACTAAAAAGCTTCTGTACAGCAAAGGACACCATCAGTAGAACAAAAAGAAATCCTATGGTATGGGAGAATATATTCATAAATGACATATCTGATAAGGGATTGACATCCAAATTATATAAACAGCTCATGCACCTCAACAAACAAAAAGCAAATAGACCAATTAAAAAATGGGCAGAGGAGCTAAACAGACAATTCTCCAAAGAAGAAATTCAGATGGCCAACAGGCACATGAAAAGATGCTCCACATTGCTAATCATCAGAGAAATGCAAATTAAAACCACAATGAGCTATCACCTCACACCAGTTAGGATGGCTGCCATCCAAAAGGCAAACAACAATAAATGTTGGTGAGGATGAGGAGAAAGGGGAACCCTCCTACACTGCTGGTGGGAATGTAAACTAGTTCAACCATTATGGAAAGCAGTATGGAGGTTCCTCAAAAAACTCAAAATACAAATACCATTTGACCCAGGAATTCCATACCTAGGAATTTACCCTAAGAATGCAGGAGCCCTGTTTGAAAAAGACATATGCACCCCTATGTGTATTGCAGCACTATTTACAATAGCCAAGAAATGGAAGCAACCGTGTCCCTTAGTAAATGAATGGATAAAGAAGATGTGGTACATATACACAATGGAATATTATTCAGCCATAAGAAAACAAATCCTTCCCATTGCAACAACATGGATGGAGCTAGAGGGTATTATGCTCAGTGAAATAAGCCAGGTGGAGAAAGACAAGTATCAAATGATGTCACTCATCTGTGGAGTATAAGAACAAAGCAAAAACTGAAGGAACAAAACAGCAGCAGACTCACAGAACCCAAGAATGGACTAACAGTTGCCAAAGGGAAAGGGATTGGGGAGGATGGGTGGGAAGGGAGGGATAAGGGGGAAAAAGGGACGTTATGATTAGCAGACATAATGCTGGGGGGGGCACAGGGAGGGCTTTACAACGCAGAGAAGACAAGTAGTGATTCTATAGCATCTCAGTACGCTGATGGACAGTGACTGTTATGGGGTAGGTGGTGGGGACTTGATAATGGGGGTAGTCTAGTAACCATAATGTTGCTCATGTAATTGTACATTAATGATACTAAAAAAAAAAGAAAGCTCAGTTGGTAATGAATTTTCATTAAAGCAGTGCAAGATTGGAAAATAAAATAAGCTTCAACACATGTTTCAAAATAATCAACACAAACCCAATGTGAAAACCAATTAATTATTACCATCAGAATTAGCCCCAGATTACTAAAATGAAATTATACTTGGAAAAATAACCCAGCAGGGTGCCATGTTTATTTTTCCTCATTTTCACAATAAATTTTCTCAGTATAAGGGACACCCCCTCCACACTCTCCCTAATATCTGAAGAATCCCAGGACTGAAGGGTAAAATAATTTGTTTCTTCTATTGATTTCAAAGATATCAATCAGATGCTAAATCACATATGGCCTGTAGATGTGTTTTATGTGGCCGACAATGTTTACAATAAAAAATTAGCTGCTAATTCTTAAAAATCTTGCTTACAAGTTTGGATTTGCAGTGTCTTGGAAAACTGGAGGATCCGGCCACTCTGGGCCCCATTCCTCATGTGTAGCCTTGCTGGAGTGCCAGCTGCCCTTTTAGGAGGATCAACATGCTGTTCACACCTCACTGCCCCCACTGGGGGCCTCTCACTCATTTGAGTTTCCTGAGGGCAAAGAGGAACTGAAGCATCTTTCAATATTTCTCTCCGGATTCTCTGCAGCCTTCCCAGCCCCAGCTGTCCGAAGCCTCCTGATGCCCTGAGCAGCTTGGTAGGGGAGCTTCCCTAAGAGCTGCTGCAGGGCTGAGAGCCCGATGCTGGGCTGCAGGTGCCAGACAATCCAGCTTGGGGCAGTGCACGTGTCTCGGGCTCCTGTCCTGGGCTTCAGGCAGTGCTTGGGTTCCTCCTGACTTGGGGCTCTCTCCGACTTGCCTTTCTGCGTCTGCCCTTGTTACAGGGAAGTCCACTCTTTGTTTGGTGCCCTGAAGGGCAGAGCTGCAGAGCCAGCTGTAACCTTCCCTTCCTTGAGCGAGCCCCCCTGGCTTCCTGCTCACCTGCCGCTCCCTGCCAGCAGCTCACAGCCTGGTGTCTTCCTCTGACTGTCCACGGCACAGGCTCTTAAATGGACATGACACTGCTTAACGTTGTTGCTGGCTTAAATTGTGTTCCTTATTTGCATAGAGTGAGCCTGGAACAGAGTCCTTGCTCAGGAAGCCAGGTGATGAACTGACCAATGGGACAGAAGAGAGAATCCAGAAACTGACCCCGATTCATGACAGAGGCATGCCTGCACGGTAGTGGGAACAGGATGGCCTTTTTAATAAAAGCATTGGTCAACTGTGTATCTATATAGAGAAAAAGTTCCATCTCTACCTCACACATCCAAAATGTCCAGGTGGATTTCAGATGTAAAACAAGAAGACCTTTGGAAGAATACAGAGGAGAACATACTTATGACCCTGGAGTAGCATTTGCTTATTTAGTTCAATAGTTTTTTAGTTATTGAGCACCAGACAGGATTGAGAGCCTACTGTACACCAGACTGTGCTGGGCAGCAGGGATACAAGGTAAAAAAGACAGTCTCTATACACAGTTGAGGGAAGAGACAGGGAACAGATGATCACAGTAAAATGTGCTGACAGCCATAGCCGTATGCTGTAGAAGCCCAAAAGTTCAGCCTGGGAGGAGGAGGGAGGACTTCCTGGAGGAGCTCATGGGTGTGTGAAAGAGGAGTTAGCCTGGAGGAGTGGGGAGAAGAGCATGCCTGGCAGGGAAATCGGCGCCTTACAATGGCACAGCAAGGCAGGGCACAAAGATTGCTACCCATTCCTTAAACACATGCATAGAAAGTCTCTTGGCTTATTTGTTAGATTCTCAGAGAAATGTCATGTGTTGTTTAGCACATTTACCACCATGTGATGCAATGGTAAGGTTGGGTCTTATCCTAGTTACCCAGATGGAGACAGGTGGACCTGGAGCACTAGGAGGCCTTCTCTGAGCTCTGTGGTGAGGACGGTGGAATTGGAATGCAGGTGTTTGGATGCCTACTTTTGAATTCTATTCACTACACCAGCCTGCTGCCATTCCAGCCCTGTGAAAGCCTTTGGGGCATCACCGAGCTTTTTGGGCTCTGAGAGTGAGAGGAAGGCTGTTCCAAGCAGTCCTGGGCCAGCAGGTCTACAATTAGCCAGTTAGGCCCTTCAGGCCCCGCAGCATGGTTATAAGGGACCGGCACAGGGAAAGTTATATGGACAGGGTCACAGAGGACCAGAGCCACAGGTGTGTGGAGACCAAGGTGTCCAATTTACACTAAATGACTAAATGCAGGGAGGAGGCTTTGGAAGAAAATGCACACTTGAACGCCATGCTCCAAATCTGCCATTAGGTGGAGCTCGGATGCAGCCATAAAAGGGCAGCTTGAGAGTTGGGCGAGGCTGCACCTGCACAGAGGGGAGGTGACACATGCAAGATGACAATCAATCTCCACTTGCAGCCTGCCAAGATCTGCCTTAGTCTCTTCAGAAGCCCTGGGCTGAATATTCTTGCCGGCCTCATGAGGTCTGAAACTAGCAGAGAAACAGGAAGGAGGAGCAGGGGCCCTTCCCTTGCCCTGTCTGCATTTACCTATGGGGACCACTAGTAGCTGGATTTTGACTCAGGAAAGATTAGGGTAATCCTCCCCAGCCCTCCAAAAGTGTAAAACACTATCCTGCATCCACAAGACCCCACACCTGCGTGGTACTGAAAAAGTCAGCAAGGAGTGTCATTCTAAAGTTCCTGATGGAGAAATTCTAGGTGGTGTTCCATTCTCCTTTCCTGGTGTTCCATTTTGCCATCCGTTGGGTAACTCATGAGGATGACAGTCAAGTGTCTTGGTACTTTGAAACTTCAGTTTTCTCATCTCTGATGGAGAATGACTACAGCTCATGCCTCCTAGGGCCTCTGTGACATCACGTGAAAATAACAGAACAAAGGGAGCTCTGCAGACCTGCAAGTGCTCCACGCGCTGGTCGCGGTTCCACCTGGGGCGCCAAGCCTTCTGTTACACTATTTACTTCTCTTCCTACCCTGGCCAGTCAAGGTTCTAAATGCTTCATTATTCAAAATTATCTCCATACCTTGTAAGGCACTGCTTCTATATCCCTACCAGGCTAGTTTGTGGCAGAGGGGACTTCAAACCCAGGCTTGCAGCTTCAAAACTTAATCTCCTCACTACTGTCCAAGGCTCTTCTGATCAAAGACATATAGCTGCAATGGAGAACCATGTGCCTTAGTTCCACATTTTCATTTATTACCAGATGGAGGCTTTTAAAGTGGTTCTCACCTCCATTTATACACACCTATCCTCAAAGACTCCTCTTTGCGTCCAGCTGTTCCTCACCCCTTGACTACTTCTCTGTCCTGGGATGGAGTGGAAAGAGGAGGTGTTGGACAGGAGAGCTGGAAAAGCAGGAGTGCGTCTTGCTCTCTATGTCCTGCTACAGGGAGGGTGGAGGATTTTTCCACCCCCAGGCACCATCTGGCTTCTGTTCAGGGTAGTGATGCTTCCAGAGTATATTTGTCACTGACCTATTCAGGCCCTGTCAACTGGAGTCATGCTGGGCTTGCATAATTAGCAAATGCAAGACATTTTTTCCTGGGACTAGTAGCTTAACTCACCACCTCAGAGCTCTTACCTCTTGCCTTGGGTCAGTGAAGCAGCCTGTATGGACCCTCCCTTCCTTCTTCTCCCTTAAAGGCTGGAGTGGGGAATGAGGTGGAGAAGGTCCTGAGAACCTCCTAGGTTCCCTACAGATGGGCACTGGATCTGGTACCTTTGCAGTTTTTGTAACTTAATGGAGGATGCCTGTTTTAACAAGGTTCATGGCTAATGTTTGAATTTAAATTCACTAAAAGTGAATGTGTGAGAAGAGGGGGTAGGAAATAGGCTCTGTCAGTGTATCAAGCTGAAGCGCTGCCTGAGAAGAAGTCCACTGGATAGCCAGAAGGGTGCTGGTTGTTAAGGCCCCTTCCGCCGTAAGGTTCTGGGATTCAAAGACCAGATCGTATTCATTTGTTTTCATTAAGGTATAAATGACTGATACATTATGCAACTGTCCTTACATTTTACACAGGAACTGTATATAAACAAGGCTTTTCTCATTCAAAGCCTCCAGATGGCAGCTCCAGAAGCAAACATGAGGGGCCGAGTTGCTGTGGGAAATCCCTTCTCCGGCCCCCGGCTGTATGCTCAGGTGGCCCCAGCTGGTTTTTCCAGCAGGAAGCGGCACCAGTGGGTCAGACAGGCCTGGTGGATGACTCACTGGCCCTCCGGGGTTGGCTGCCCCCACCTTGGGCTAGCTGGGCACGTCTGACCCACTCATACTGCAACAATCACACTGGCTCCTCTCCTGCCACCTGGGTGCCCTGGGGAGGGAGGGGAGCTGGAAGGAAGCCTCTTCTCCCAGGATAATCCCAAAGGCAAATATTGAGTCCCATAGTCAGATCCCGAGTCCCAGTTTTTGGTTCAGCAAGTATAGTCCCTGAACGCAGGGGCAGCCATGTCCAGATGTGAAGAGATCAGGGAATCAACCAAATATTCGCTAAGTGCTTTCCAGCCAGGTTCTATGCAGGAGGATGAACTAGTTGTCAAGAGACTGCATGGTGATATTTCTGCCAGAAATCTGTGAGGGTGGTACCGTGGGGTGGAGCTAAGAGTGGAACTTAGAGCCAGAGAGGAAGGGGGAGGAATGGGGAGGGCTGATACTTGGTGACAAGTCAGAGTTGGGCAGGTGATAAAGGGGCAGAATGGGCTTCCAGGCAGAGGGACAGCTTGTGCAAAAGCCCAGAGGTGAAAGAAAGCAGGGCATGTGCCAGGCTTGGCAAGCAGCGTTGCCTTGTGGGAGAAGGAATCCTGTGGTGAGGTACTCAGGGCATACTACAGAGTCCCAAGTCAATAGCACCAGCAGAAAACCAAATGCTCTGGTCTTGTCCTGGTGGCAGCTGGGAGCAGGCAGGCCAGAGGGCACAGAGCAGGGCTGGGCTGCCTAGAGTGGTGGGGGCAGAGGCCCTTCCACACCAGATCAAACATGGATCACTTGGAGGCTCTTTGCCATGCCCAGCCCCTTCTAAAGGCCGCTGGTCCTGAGCGTCTGGCATTGTGGTTAGTGGATGCTGCGACCTGGGAAGTCTCTGCTCAGGGGTCATCTCAGAGTGATGTTTGCAGGGTCAGTCCCTGTGCAAGGGGGTTGAAGCCCAAGACAGCCCAAACAGGGGGAGAAATGTAGGGCTGTCAGGAGATACCAGAGACCAGAGGGTGGTCAGCATACTCCTTGCTCTACAAACCCTCCCTGAGCTCTGGCTGGAGTCTACATCCAGCTTCACGGCAGGTGTAACATGCCTGAATCCTGGGCCACTCTCAGACTGAGGCCACAGGGATGTGCAGACCCCCAGCCTGGCCCTGTGGGCCATATGGGCAGGGCTTCCTCCTTGCTGTATCATTCCACATTCCCTGAGATGGGAATCCCGGTGTTGATGGCCACAGCACACAGGGTCATGGAAGGGACACGGGTGTCAAATACCAATCCTGAATAAGCCAGTTGCATCCACTGGGCAAATGACTCACCTTCTTGGGACCTGTGATTTCTCATCTGTACAAGAGGTCAGCTTCTCCAGCTTGCAGCATTAAAGACTGAATAAAACTGCATGCAACACTGAAGCACAGGCCCAGCTCAGTGTTCCAGCTGTGCAATCCGGCACTTTGCAGGGGACCATACTCCTACCACCCTGGGCAGGATGGACAGGAAGTCTCCACTGGCAGCAGAGGCCTGACTCAGTCCACGAAGGCCACCCTTGGTGGACTTCCCAGGTGCTGTGTGGCTCGTGGCCTGCAGGGGACAGCATCAGGACGCCCAGCAGAGGCCAGACCTGTCCCTCCTCCACCCTCTCATCCCAGCCCAGCTGGCCTTCCCTGCAATCTGGCATGGAAAGTTCTCCTTTGCATCAGTGAATGCAGCTTGGATCGATTTGTTTTTAAATAGGTGATATTTGAGATTTCTTTATGAAAGCCCTTCACATCTGGCATTCAAAGAAAATCATCAGTCTAGACTTTCAGGCCTGATAGCAGCTTGTATGAAATATGGGCCTCTCTTTCCAGTCAAAGTGCCTCCTTGCTCCAAGCCTCTGCTCCTGCCCTCTCTCCCTCTTTCTCTTCTTCTGACCTTTTATCTCAGTGGGAGCCCTGACTAAAAAGAGCGTTCTGGAAATGGGGTGTGTTTCTCATTAAGTTTCTGAGGCAAAGAAGTCACGTGATACAAAGCTCTTTCCCCCCTTTTCTCTTTATCCCACATATCTACAATAACTCTTGCTGCTTAGGTTTTATTTAATTTGAGATGATTGGAGATCAAGATCTTGTTGATAAAAAGTTTTAAAAAATCTGTTTCTAGGGTGCTGGTGGTATATTGGGTCCTTTTCCTTGCTTTTGAGGTAGTCAACAGAATTCCAGATAGAATCAGTCCTCTGCCAGGGGCCCAAATATCCTTGTTCCTTTTCTTTGCAAATCTGAAAATTTCTTTCTTTAAAACTTGAGGTTTTGACTTGGGAGAGTATATGGGCTGGGGGCTGCTGAGTGGGCCTAAAGGACCCCTGGGGGGCTGTGGGAAGTCTCACAGCTCCAAGAAGGTCATTGCTGTGAGCCAGTTGCTCCCTTCCCTGCATCTGCTGAGAGGCCTCACCCAAGTCCAGTGGTCTGTGGCAAAGGAGTCGAGACAGAGCGAGAGGGAGGCAAGTCCTGGCAACTGCTAGGTCTCCTTTACCTTCTCCTGCGGCCTGTGGCCCTGCCTCCCTTGAGGCGGCAAGCCCTACAGCAGCTCTGCAAACAGTAAAGCTACGTGTTGCCCTTTGTGCAGCTGGTTTCTCAAAATAGTTGTGCAGCTTCCTGTCTAAAGCAGAGGCCTTTGAGAGTGTGATCGCATCATATCTGTGCGGGTGAGCGCTACAGTCGTAGTGGCGTGAACAGTGTCTCCTCACCCGGGGCTCAGCAGGGCTCAGCCACTGGGACGCCTTGCCCCTTGGGCCCTTCACCTTGGTTGGGACAGTGGGAGGGACTGGCCTTTCATCTTCCTTTGAGGAGCAGCAGGGTCAGCATCACCCTCGCTGCCCTAGGGCTGTGGAGGCCCTGCTTCTCACCGTGCAGCTCAGAGGCCCGTCCCCAGTGGGGTTGCAGATGGCTGCCTTGGTGCCTGAGGCTTCGCTGAGCTTTTCCCTCCGCTTCTCTTCCCAGGGCCTCACTCACCCTCTATTTCCAACGTTCACAGAAGCCTCTGGGACTCGGCTCCACCCATGTAAGCTCCCGTTCTGAACAACAGAATAGAAACAAGATGTGGGTGTCCACTTTTCATCTGACTGCCGCTGACTCCCTGCGCCTCCTGCATTTGTCCTCATCTTTGCATTCTGAGGTTAAATCTGAGGTTTGCTAAACTCCCAGCTCAAAGAGCCTGTGACAGTGGTCAGAAGCTACTGCCCTCAGAGGCCTGTTTTTCTAAATATAGATTTATTGTTACGTGGCCACACCCATCACATACATGTTCTTGCTCTGGCAGAGCTCAGTAAGTGTGACACAGTGCCGCCTGCTAAGGCTAAGACTTCTGGCTTTTTATCTAAAAAGTTTCCCAACCTCTGGTCTAAGGCTTCAATTCTATTTTCCCTAGAGTGAGGTAGAGTTTTGCCCAAACCACAGTAATTTTATTTTGTGTTGACAGGTCACTGAGTGAAGCAGAAGAGTGTGCTCCTGAATCCCAGCCAGGGGGCAGGTGAAGGAGTCTGAGTTAGTCAGCTTAGGCTGCTGTGACGAAATACCACACGTTGGGTGCTTTAAACAACAGATACTCATTTTCTCACAGGTCTGGAGGCTGGAAGTCCATGATCGAGATGCTGACAAGTTCACTTTCTTTCTAAGGCCTCTTCTCTTGGCTCACGGGCGGCTGCCGTCTCACTGCCTCCTCGCACAGCCTCTCCGCAGTGCTTGTACGCACAAAGAGCGGAAGCGTGAGTTTTCTGGTGTCTCTTCTTATAAGAACACTAATCCTATTGGATCAGGGCTACACTCTTTTTTTTTGTTGTTGTTGTGTTGTATTATGCTATTGTTTTTATTTTTATTTTGGTATTATTAATGTACAGTTACATGGGCAACATAATGGTTACTAAACTGCACCTATGATCAAGTCCACACCACATACCCCATTACAGTTACTGTCCATCAGCGTATTAAGATGCTATAGTATACTTGCCTTCTCTGTGTTATACTGCCTTCCCTGTATTCCACCCCCACTACATTATGTGTGCTAATCGTAATGCCCCTTTTTCCCCCTTATCCCTCCCTTCCCGCCCATCCTCCCAAGTCCCTTTCCCTTTGGTAACTATTAGTCCGTTCTTGGGTTCTGTGAGTCTGCTGCTGTTTTGTTCCTTCAGTTTTTGCTTTGTTCTTATACTCCACATATGAGTGAAATCATTTGATATTTGTCTTTTTCTGCTTGGCTTATTTCACTGAGCATAATACCCTCGAGCTCCATCCATGTTGCTGCAAATGGTAGGATTTGTTTTCTTCTTATGGCTGAATAATATTCCATTGTGTATATGTACCACATCTTCTTTATCCATTCACCTACTGATGGACACTTAGGGTGCTTCCATTTCTTGGCTATTGTAAATAGTGCTGCGATAAACAAAGGGGTGCATCTGTCTTTTTCAAACTGGGCTGCTGCATTCTTAGGGTAAATTCCTAGGAGTGAAATTCCTGGGTAAAATGGTATTTTTATTTTGAGTTTTTTGAGGAACCTCCATACTGCTTTCCACAATGGTTGAACAAATTTGCATTCCCACCAGTAGTGTAGGAGGGTTCCCTTTTCTCCACATCCTTGCCAACATTTGTTGTTATTTGTGTTTTGGATGTTGGCCATCCTGACTGGTGTGAGGTGATATCTCATTGTGGTTTTAATTTGCATTTCTGTGATGATTAGCGATGTGGAGCATCTTTTCATGTGCCTGTTGGCCATCTGAATTTCTTCTTTGGAGAACTCTCTCTTCATATCCTCTGCCCATTTTTTAATCGGGTTATTTGCTTTATGGGTGTTGAGGCATGTAAGTTCTTTATATATTTTGGATGTTAACCCCTAGTCGGATATGTCATTTACAAATATATTCTCCCATACTGTAGGATGCCTTTTTGTTCTAATGATGGTGTCCTTTGCCGTACAGAAACGTTTTAGTCTGATGTAGTCCCGTAAGTTCATTTTTGCTTCTGTTTTCCTTGCTCAAGGAGATGCGTTCAGGAAAAAGTTGCTCATGCTTATATTCAGGAGATTTTTGCCTATGTTTTCTTCTAAGAGTTTTATGGTTTCATGACTTACATTCAGGTCCTTGATCCATTTCGAGTTTACTTTTGTGTATGGGGTTAAACAATAATCCAGTTTCATTCTCTTACATGTAGCTGTCCAGATTTGCCAACACCAGCTGTTGAAGAGGCTGTCATTTCCCCATTGTATGTCCATGGCTCCTTTATCGTATATTAATTGACCATATAAGGTTGGGTTTATATCAGGGCTCTCTAGTCTGTTCCATTGGTGTATGGGTCTGTTCTTGTGCCAGTACCAAATTGTCTTGATTACTGTGGCTTTGTAGTAGAGCTTGAAGTCAGGGAGCGTAATTCCTTCCACTTTATTCTTCCTTCTCAGGATTGTGTTCACTATTTGGGGTCTTTTGTGGTTCCATATGATTTTTAGAACTATTTGCTCTAGTGCATTGAAGAATACTGTTGGTATTTTGATAGGAATTGCATTGAATCTATAGATTACTTTAGGCAGGATAGCCATTTGACAGTATTAATTCTTCCTATCCATGAGCATGGAATGTGTTTCCATTTATTGGTATCTTCTTTAATTTCTCTCATAAGTGTCTTATAGTTTTCAGAGTATAGGTCTTTCACATTCTTGGTTAGGTTTATTCCTAGGTATTTTATTCTTTTTGATGCAACTGTGAATGGGATTGTTTTCCTGATTTCTCTCTGCTAGTTCATTGTTAGTGTATAGGAATGCCACAGATTTCTGTGTATAATTTTGTATACCATAATTTTGCTGAATTCAGATATTAGGTCTAGTAGTTTTGGAGTGGATTCTTTAGTGTTTTTTTATGTACAATATCATGTCATCTTCAAACAGGGACAGTTTAACTTCTTCCTTGCCAATCTGGATGGCTTTTATTTCTTTGTGTTATCTGATTGCCATGGCTAGGACTTCCAGTACTATGTTGAATAGAAGTGGGTGGAGTGGACATCCTTGTCTTGTTTCCAATCTTAAAGGAAAAGCTTTCAGCTTCTCGCTGTTAAGTGTAATGTTGGCTGTGGGTTTGTCATATATGGCCTTTATTACGTTGAGGTACATGCCCTCTACCCATTTTGTTGAGAGTTTTTATCATGAATGGATGTTGAGTTTTGTCAAATGCTTTTTCAGCATCTATGGAGATGATCATGTGGTTTTTGTCCTTTTTGTTGATGTGGTGGATGATGTTGATCAATTTTCGAATATTGTACCATCCTTACATCCCTGGAGCAAATCCTACTTGATCATAATGGATCATCTTTTTGATGTATTTTTGAATTTGGTTTGCTAATATTTTGTTGAGTATTTTTGCATCTATGTTCATCAGGGAAACTGGTCTGTAATTTTGTTTTTTTGTTTTTGTCTTTTCCTGCTTTTGGTATTAGAGTGATGCTGGCCTCATATAATGAGTTTGGAAGTATTCCCTCTTCTTCTACTCTTTGGAAAACTTTAAGGAGGATGGGTATTAGGTCTTCACTAAATGTTTGATAAAATTCAGCAGTGAAACTATCCAGTCCAGGAGTTTTGTTCTTAGTAGTTTTTTGATTACCAACTCAATTTCTTTGCTGGCAATTGGTCTATTCCGATTTTCTGTTTCTTCCTTGGTCAGCCTTGGAAGGTTGTATTTTTCTAGAAGTTGTCCATTTCTTCTAGGTTATCCTGTTTGTTACCATATAATTTTTCATAGTATTTCTCATAATTCTTTGTATTTCTGTGGTGTCTGTAATGATTTTTCCTTTCTCATGATTCTCTTTATGTGTGTAGACTCTCTTTTTTCTTGATAATTCTGGCTAGGGGTTTATCTATTTTGCTTATTTTCTTGAAGAACCAGCTGTTTTTATTGATTTTTTCTGGTGTTTTATTCTTCACAATTTTATTTATTTCCACTTTAATCTTTATTATGTCCCTCCTTCTACTCACTTTGGGCTTCATTTGTTCTTCTTTTTCTAGTTTCATTAATTGTGAGTTTAGACTGTTCATTTGGGCTTGTTCTTCTTTCCTGAGTTAGGCCTGTATTGCAATATATTTCCCTCTTAGCACGACCTTCACTGCATCCCACAGATTTTGCATTGTTGAATTATTGTTGTCATTTGTCTCCATATATTGCTTGATCTTTGTTTTTACTTGGTCATTTATCAATTGATTATTTAGGAGCATGTTATTAAGCCTCCATGTGTTTGTGGGCTTTTTCATTTTCTTTGAGTAATTTATTCCTAGTTTCATACCTTTGTGATCTGAGAAGCTGGTTGGTACAATTTCAAACTTCTTGAATTTACTGAGGTTCTTTTTTTGGCCTAGTATATGATCTATTCTTGAAACTGTTCCATGTGCCCTTGAGAAGAATGTGTGTCCTGTTGCTTTTGGATGGTGTGTTCTGTAGATGTCTGTTAGGTCCATGTGTTCTAATATGTTGTTCAGTGCCTCTGTCTCTTTATTTATTTTCTGTCTGGTTGATCTATCCTTTTGAGTGAATGGTGTGTTGAAGTCTCCTAGAATAACTGCATTGCATTATATTTCCCCTTTTAATTCTGTTAGTGTTTGTTTCACATATGTAGGTGATCCTGTGTTGTGTGCATAGATATTTATAATGGTTATTTATATCCTCTTGTTGGACTGATGCCTTTATCATTATGTAATGTCCTTCTTTGTCTCTTGTGTCTTTTTTTGTTTTGAAGTCTATTTTGTCTAATACAAGTACTGCAACTCCTGCTTTTTTCTCCCTATTAGTTGCATGAAATATCTTTTTCCATCCCTTTACTTTCAGTCTGTGTATGTCTTTGGGTTTGAAGTGAGTTTCTTGTTGGCAGTGTATAGATGGGTCTTTTTTTTTATGCATTCAGTGACTCTACATCTTTTGATTGTTGCATTCAGACCATTTACATTTAGGGTGATTATGGATAGATATGTACTTATTGCCATGGCAGGCTTTAGGTTCGTGGTTACCAAAGGTTCAAGGGTAATTCCATTATTATCTAACAGTCTGGTTTAACTGACTTGGTATGCTATTACAAACAGAACGTACAGATTCTTTTTTTTCCCACCTTTTTCTTCCTCCTCCATTCTTTGTATGTTATGAATCATATTCCATACTCTTTGTCTATCCGTTGGGTGACATCTATTTAGCCTTAGGAATACTTCCATCTATAGGAGTTCCTCCAAAATGCACTGTAGAGGTGTTTTGTGGGACATAAATTATCTCAGCTTTTGCTTATTTGAAAATTGTTTAATCCCCCCTTCAATTTAAATGCTAACCTTGACGGGTAGGGTATTCTTGTTTCAAGGCCCTTCTGCTTCATTGCATTAAATCTATCATGCCACTCCCTTCCGGCCTGTAAGATTTCTGTTGAGAAATCTGATGATAGCCTGATGGGTTTTCCTTTGTATGTGTTCTTTTTTCTCTCTCTAGCTGCTTTTGAAAGTCTGTCTTTATCCTTGATCTTTGCCATTTTAATTATTATATGTCTTGATGTTGTTATATGTCTTCCTTGGGTCCCTTGTGTTGGAATATCTGTGCATCTCCATGGCTTGAGAGACTATCTCCTTCCCCAGATTGGGGAAGTTTTCAGCAATTACCTCCTCAATGACACTTTCTAACCCTTTTTCTCTCTCTTCTTCTTCTGGTACTCCTATTATGTGAATATTGTTCTGTTTGGATTGATCATACAGTTCTCTCAATATTCTTTCATTCTTAGAGATTCTTTTTTTCTCTCTGTGTCTCAGCTTCTTTGTATTCCTCTTTTCTAATTTCTATTCCATTTACCGTCTCTTCTACTACATCTAATCTGCTTTTAAATCCATCCATTGTATATTTCATTTCAGATATGGAATTTCTTAATGATTGAATCTCCATCTTAAATTCTTTCCTGAGTTCTTGAATATTTTTCTGTACCTCCGTAAGCATGTTTATGATTTTTATTTTGAACCCTCTTTCAGGAAGATTGGTGGGTTCAGTTTTATTTGGCCCTTTTTCTGGGGTTTGTGAGATTTTGGTCTGAACCATGTTCTTTTGAGGTTTCATATTTCTGTGTGGTGCCCTCTAGTGCCCAGAAAGTCCAGTCTCTGAAGCTGCTCCGCCTCTAGAGTGAGGTTGCGGGTCCTAGGCAAGTGGAGCTGGTGCCTGAGGGGAGGAAAGATCTGTTTCCTGATTCCCGTCTGCTGTGCCTGTCTCCAGTATCAGAGCCAGTGGGCGGAGCACACAGGTGTAAGCCTCTGGGCTCCGTGTCCCTAGCTGATGTAGGCGGGGCCTCCCTCTGACTGGCCTAACGTCAGCACAATGACTGCCGGTTTTCAAGCCGGTGCTGTCAGGCCAGGAGGAAGTCTCCGCAGGCTCCGTATCACCGTGGGGGGCCTAGGAGCTGAGTAGCCAGCCACGGGGATGGAGCGCCTGAAGATCTTCAAAGTTCCCAATCTGCTGGGCAGAGTGCACCCAGACAACCTTGTCCCCTATCCTTTCTCCCGCACAGCAAGCTCCATGCAAACCCTGCACCTTCAGCAGCCCTCTCGCTGCTAGGAAGCCTCTCAGACTGCTGGCCTTTCCATTGTCCCAGAGCGACCAGGTGTGGATCCCGTCCTACCTAAATGGCCGGAATCTGTCTCTCAAGCTCTCCACCTGTCCCAGCTCCTCATCCTCCAGAGCACCACACAGTGTAGGTTTCTACTCACAAAGCAGATCTCCAGGGCTAGGTGTTTAGCAGCCCCAGGCTTCCACCCCCTCTTCCGCTCCATTTCTCTTCCTCCTGCCAGTGAACTGGGGTGGGGGAAGGGCCTGGGTCCCGCTTGATCAAGGTTTTGGTACCTTACCCTGTTTTGTGAGGTCTTCTCTGTTCGTGAGGTGTGTATGGAGTTTGGTGCAGCTTTCTTTCCTGTTACTCTTTTAGGGTTAGTTGTTAACTATATATTTGCACTATCTGTGGTTTTTGGAGGAGTTCTCTGTCTCACCTCTCATGCCACCATCTTGAATCTCATGTGTCAGGGCTCCACTCTTACCACCTAATTTAACCTTAATTCCCTCCTTTAAGGCCCTGTCTCAAATACAGCCACAATGGGGGTTGGGCCTCAATAAAAGAGTTTTGGAGGGTCACAAATCAGTCCATAACATGATCCTAATCCTTCACTGAGGCACCTTTCTAATGATGCCACCCTGACAGGTGGGGAAACTAAGGCAGTGTGTGTGTGCAGGGTTAGATGCTTGCCCTGTGTCTTACGTTTGGATTCCCCAGGAGGAAACCATGAGATGAGGACTTACATGCCTGCAGCGTACTAAGGACATGCCCACTGGGGGACTGATCAGGGAATCAGGGAGGGGCAGGGTGAGAGCTCAGGAAAGCCCTGCAGGGGTGGCTTCATCCTGACCTTGCAGGGGGTGCTAGAGTGTATTCAATCTCAGAGCCTGAGACCCCTGCACCTGTCAGTCATTGGCTCAGGGCTGTCCTGGGGGGGCATCAATACCCCAGGCATTCCCAGTCTCTGCAGGTGTGGGCAAGGCATGTCTAGGAGCCTGAAGGCAGTCCTCCGAAGGGAGCTGCAGGAACAGGCATCAGAAGCAAGATCAGAAGGAAGGGGTGGGCTGCATAGCAACTATAAAAGGGATTGGAGGGCATCTGGGCAGGGCACGGGCTGTGTTGCTGCATTACACAAAGAAAAGCCTGAGTCAATAATAAAATCACCTAAATGTGCCTAGGCTCAATCTGGCAGAACTGCAAGGATGCTCTATGCTTGGATGTCCTCTGAGGGAGGGACTAAAAGTCTTATATTCTCACATTCCCAGGCCTGACTCACAGTAGGTGCTGTTAGGCTGGAGGCTGCCTGGTGTGGCTGAGTGGATGCCAGCAGAGGGGCATGAGTTGTGGACTAGAGGCTGGGCTCCGTCTTGGAGGGCCAGCCCTGCCCTGGGCCTCTCCTCACAGCTGAAATGCTTGTTCCCTGCCTAATAGTTCAGGAAGGCTTGGGGTTTGACTGTCCCAACAAAGGACTTGTCTGAGTTTCAAAGACTCTTCTTTATACTGCCTAGTGGCCTCTCCCCAGATGCATGTGAGGCAGAGCTGGAGTGTTGGGGGTGGGGTGGGAACTGCTGACCTGCAGGTAGCACAAATGGGATGTTGTTCCTAGCTTTTTTTATACATCTCAGAACAAATAGAATGGTGGCTGATTTCATGTGTTTCTGCCAGTTTTGTCACATTTCCTAATATTTTTTTTTCATTTGAGAGAATTGAACTGGAAAACTATTAGAAATAATGAGAGTTCAGTAAGGCAGCCAGGCACAAAATAAATGTACAAAATCAATAGCTTTCCTATTTCCAACAGTAACAACTTAGAAAAAATAATGGAAAAGAAAGATCTCATTCACAATAGATATACAAGATATTTATTATTTCAAACAAACTTCTAGGAGAAGACACGTGTGCTGACATTCCTCCCTCTGTCTCAGGCATCCCTCTGTGTTGGGAGGGAGATTTGTTATGACGGTAGCTCGGATTTCTGGCCCTTACCTCTCAGACCTTTGCTACGGGAGGTTGGGGACCAGCGTTTCCTCAGCTCTCTTGGTGGGAGGTGTCTGCCTTTTCTGGGACATGCAGAAGATTTATGTTCATGACAGCTGCTCTGGGCGGCTGCCAAGGAGGTGCCTGGGCCTGCTGGTTGCCTGTTGTGGGTGCTGTGGGTGGTCATGGGGCTATCTGTGGAGTACGGAGCAATAGGACATGGTGCTATTTCCTGGAGGGTTGACTAACTCTGGAAGGCTTCAGTATTGCACACTTCTACCACTCAGGGGATCTGCATGGACAAGTTGGCCATACCAGTGTGGGGGCATGTCACAAAAGCCATCGTTGTAAGGGTTTATGCAGGATGGTGTCCTGTCTGGGATAGACCAGGCCTATTTTATCCCAGAAACACTTAAAAAAAATTTTTTATTAAGGTATTAGTGATATACATTCTTATAAAGGTTTCACATGAAAAAACAATGTGGTTACTACATTTACCCATATTATCAAGTCTCCACCCATACCCCAGTACAGTCACTGTCCATCAGTGTAGTAAGATTCCACAGATTCACTATTGGCCTTCTCTGTGCTACACTGTTTTCCCCATGACACCCCACACCATGTGTACTAAACTTAACACCCCTCAATCCCCTTCTCCCACCCTCCCCACCTGCCCTCCCACACCCTTCCTCTTTGGTAACCACTAGTTTCTTCTTGGAGTCTCTGAGTCTGCTACTATTTTGTTCCTTCAGTTTTGCTTCATTGTTATACTCCACACATGAAGAAATCATTTGGCACTTGTCTTTCTCTGCCTGGCTTATTTCACTGAGCATAATATCCTCCAGCTCCACCCATGTTGATGCAAATGGTAGGATTTCTTTCTTTCTTATGGCTGAATAGTATTCTAGTGTGTATATGTACCACATCTTCTTTATCCATTCATCTACTGATAGACACTTAGGTTGCTTCTATACCTTGCCTATTGTAAAAAGTGCTGTGATAAACATAGGGGTGCATATGTCTTTTTGAATCTGAGAAGTTGTATTTTTGGGGTAAATTCCAAGGAGTGGGATTCCTGGGTCAAATGGTATTTGTATTTTTCGTTTTTTGAGGAACCTCCATATTGCTTTCCACAATGGTTGAACTAGCTTACATTCCCACCAGCAGTGTAGGAGGGTTCCCCCTTCTCCACATCCTCACCAGCATTTGTTGTTCTTTGTCTTTTCAATGCAGGCCATCCTTACTGGTGTGAGGTGATATCTCATTGTGGTTTTAATTTGCATTTCCCTGATGATTAGTGATGTGGAGCATCTTTTCATGTGTCTGGTGGCCATCTGAATTTCTTATTTGGAGAACTGTCTCTTCATATCTTCTGCCCATTTTTTAATCAGGTTATTTGCTTTATCAGTGTTGAGGCGTGTAATTTCTTTCTATATTTTGGATGTTAACCCCTTGTCAGATATGTCATTTACAGATATATTCTCCCATACTGTAGGATGCCTTTTTGTTCTGTTGATGGTGTCCTTTGCTGTACAGAAACTTTTTAGTTTGATGTAGTCCCATGAGTTCATTTTGCTTTTGTTTCCCTTGCTCTAGGAAATGCATTCAGGAAGAAGTTGCTCATGCTTATATTCAGGAGATTTTTGCCTATGTTGTCTTCTAAGAGTTTTATGGTTTCATGACTTACATTCAGGTCTTTGATTCATTTCGAGTTTACTTTTGTGTATGGGCTAAACAATAATCCAGTTTCATTCTCTTGCATGTAGCTGTCCAGTTTTGCCAACACCAGCTGTTGAAGAGGCTGTCATTTCCCCACTGTATGTCCATGGCTCCTTTATCATATATTAATTGACCGTATATGGTTGGGTTTATATCAGGGCTCTCTAGTCTGTTCCACTGGTCTATGGGTCTGATCTTGTGCCAGTACCAACTTGTCTTGAGCACTGTGGCTTTGTAGTAGAGCTTGAAGTTGGGGAGCATAATCCCGCCAGCTTTATTCTTCCTTCTCAGGATTGCTTTGGCTATTCAGGGTCTTTTGTGGTTCCATATGAATTTTAGAACGATTTTCTCTAGTTCATTGAAGAATGCTGTTGGTATTTTGATAGGAATTGCATTGAATCTATAGATTGCTTTAGGCAGGATGGCCATTTTGACAATATTAATTCTTCCTATTCATGAGCAAGGGATGTGTTTCCATTTATTGGTATCTTCTTTAATTTCTCTCATAAGTGTCTTATAGTTTTCAGAGTATAGGTCTTTCACATTCTTGGTTAGGTTTATTCCTAGGTATTTTATTCTTTTTGATGCAACTGTGAATGGAATTGTTTTCCTGATTTCTCTCTCTGATAGGTCATTGTTAGTGTATAGGAAAGCCACAGATTTCTGCATATTAATTTTGTACCCCCAACTTTGCTGAATTCAGATATTAGATCTAATAGTTTGGGAGTGGATTCTTCTGTGTTTTTTATGTACAATACCATGTCATCTTCAAACAGGGACAGTTTAACTTCTTCCTTACCAGTTTGGATGCCTTTTATTTCTTTGTGTTGTCTGAATGCCATGGCTAGAATCTCCAGTACTATGTTGAATAGAAGTGGGGAGAGTGGGCATCCCTGTCTTGTTCCCAATCTTAAAAGAAAAGCTTTCAGCTTCTTGCTGTTAAGTATAATGTTGACTGTGGGTTTGTCATATATGGCCTTTATTATGTTGAGGTACTTGCCCTCTATACCCAGTTTGTTAAGAGTTTTTATCATGAATGGGTGTTGAATTTTGTCAAATGCTTTTTCAGCATCTATGGAGATGATCATGTGGTTTTTGTCTTTGTTTTTGTTGATGTGGTGGATGATGTTGACGGATTTTCATATGTTGTACCACCCCTGCATCCCTGGAATAAATCCTACTTGTTCATGATGGATGATCTTTTTGTTGTATTTTTGAATTTGGTTTGCTAATATTTAGTTGAGTATTTTTGCATTTATGTTCATCAGGGATATTGGTCTGTAATTTTCCTTTTTTTTTTGGTGTCTTTGCCTGGTTTTGGTATTAGAGTGATGCTGGCCTCATAGAATGAGTTTGGAAGTATTCCCTCTTCATCTACTCTTTGAAAAACTAAGGAGGACGGGTATTAAGTCTTCACTAAATGTTCGATATAATTCAGTGGTGAAGCCATCTAGTCCAGGGATTTTGTTCTTAGTTAGGTTTTTGATTAGCAGTTCAATTTCATTGCTGGTAATTGGTCTGTTCAGATTTTCTGTTTCTTTCTGGGTCAGCCTTGGAAGGTTGTATTTTTCTAGGAAGTTGTACATTTCTTCTAGGTTATCTAGTTTGTTAGCATATAATTTTTCATAGTCTTCTCTAATAATTCTTTGTATTTCTGTGGTGTCCATAGTGATTTTTCCTTTCTTATTTCTGATTCTGTTTATGTGAGTAGACTCTCTTTTTTTCTTGATTAGTCTGGCTTGGAGTTTTTCTATTTTGTTTATTTTCTCAAAGAACCACCTCTTGCTTTCATTGATTCTTTCTATTGTTTTATTCTCAATTTTATTGATTTATGTTCTGATCTTTATTATGTCCCTCGTTCTACTGAGTTGGGCCTCATTTGTTCTTTTTCTAGTTTCGTTAATTGTGAGTTTAGACTGCTCACATGGGATTGTTCTTCTTTCTTGAGGTAGGTGTGTATTGGAATATACTTTCCTCTTAGTACAACTTTTGCTGCATTCTACAGATACTGCAGTGTTGAGTTATTTTTGTCATTTGTCTCCATATATTGCTTGATATTTGTTTTTATTTGGTCATTGATACACTGGTTATTTAGGAGCATGTTGTGAAGTCTCCATGTGTTTGTGGGATTTTTCATTTTATTTGCATAATATATTTCTAGTTTCATACCTTTGTGGTCTGAGAAATTGGTTGGTACAATTCCAATCTTCTTGAATTTACCGAGGCTCTTTTTGTGGCCTAACATATTATCTATTTTTGAAAATGTTCCATGTGCACTTGAGAAAAATGTGTATTTGCTGCTTTTCGGTATAGAGTTCTGTAGATGTCTGTTAGGTCCATCTTTTCCATTATGTTGTTCAGTGCCTCTGTCTCCTTACTTATTATCTGTCTGGTTGATCTGTCCTTCAGAGTGAGTGGAGTGTTGAAGTCTCCTAGAATGAATGCATTGCATTCTATTTCCCCTTTAATTCTGTTAGTATTTCTTTCACATATGTAGGTGCTCCAGTGTAGGGTGCATAGATATTTATAATCGTTATATCTTCTTGTTGGATTGACCTTTTTATCATTGTCTCTTGTGACTTCCTTTGTTTTAAAGTCTAGTTTGTCTGATACAAGTACTGCAATTCCTGCTTTTTTCTACTTATTATTTGCATGAAATATCTTTTTCCACCCCTTCACTTTCAGTCTGTGTATGTCTTTGGGTTTAAAGTGAGTCTCTTGTAGGCAGCCTATAGATGGGTCTTGTTTTTTTATCCATTCTGTGACTCTATGTCTTTTGATTGGTGCATTCAGTCCATTTAGATTTAGGGTGATTATTGATAGGTAAGTACTTTTGCCATTGCAGGCTTTAGATTTGTGGTTACCAAAGTTTCAAGGTTAACTTCCTTACTATCTAAGAGTCTAATGTTGTTTTTTTTTTCTTCCTCCTCCATTCTTTATATATTAGTTATCATATTCTGTGCTCTTTGTATATCCCTTGATTGACTTTGGGGATATTTAATTTAATTTTGCATTTTCTTAGTAATTAGCTATTCTACTTTCTTTACTGTGGTTTTATTACCTCTGGTGACAGCTATTTAACCTTAGGAACACTTCCATCTATATCAGTCCCTCCAAAATACACTGTAGAGATGGTTTGCGGGAGGTAAATTCTCTCAGCTTTTGCTTATCTGGAAATTGTTTAATCCCTCTTTCAAATTTAAATGATAATCTTGATGGATAAAGTAATCTTGGTTCAAGGCCCTTCTGCTTCATTGCATTAAATCCATCATGCTACTCCCTTTTGGCCTGTAAGGTTTCTGCTGAGAAGTCTGATGATAGCCTGATGGGCTTTCCTTTGTATGTGATCTTATTTCTCTCTCTGGCTGCTTTTAATAGTGTGTCCTTATCCTTGACCTTTGCCATTTTTATTACTATATGTCTTGGTGTTGTCTTTCTTGGGTCCCTTGTGTTGGGAGATCTGTGCATCACCATGGCCTGAGAGACTATCTCCTTCCCCAGATTGGGGAAGTTTTCAGCAATTACCTCCTCATAGACACTTTCTCTCTCTTCTTCTTCTGGTACCCCTATAATGTGAATATTGTTCCGTTTGGATTGGTCACAGAGCTCTCTCATTATTCTTTCATTCTTAGAGATCCTTTTTTCTCTCTGTGCCTCAGCTTCTTTGTATTCCTCTTCTCTAGTTTCTATTTCATTTATCATCTCCTCCACCGTATCCAATCTGCTTTTAATACCCTCCATTGTGCTCTTCAATGATTGGATATCTGACTGGAATTCATTCCTGAGTTCTTGAATATCTTTCTGTACCTCTATGAGCATGTTAGTGTTTTTTATTTTGAAATCCCTTTCAGGCAGATTCATGAGGTCTATTTTGTTTGAATTTTTCTCAGGGGTTGTATTAATAATTTTACTTTGAACCAGGTGCCTTTGGCATTTAATATTTGTATATGGCGCCCTCTAGTGCCCAGAAGCTCTACTCTCTGGAGCTGCTCAGCCCCTGAAGCAATGTCTGGGTTTGCAGGGGAGTGGTATTGCTGCCTGGTGGGAGGAA
Organism: Phataginus tricuspis; assembly: GCA_029783875.1. Lineage (NCBI taxonomy): Eukaryota > Metazoa > Chordata > Mammalia > Pholidota > Manidae > Phataginus > Phataginus tricuspis. The sequence goes on along the minus strand of JAQQAC010011087.1, from coordinate 29,891,282 downwards.
AGAGCTGTTTCTTGCTTCCTGGCTGCTATGCCTGTCTCCACTGCCTGAACCAGTGGGCCGAGCACACAGGTATAAGCCTCTATGCTTTGTGTTTGTAGTTGCTGCACATAGATCTTCCCTCTGGTTGTCCTAAAGCCAGGGTAGGGTTTGCTGGTTTGCAGGCTGGGTGGGGCTGTCCAGGAGATAGGCTCAGTAGGCTGCGTATCACAGAGGGGTTCCTTGGAGCTGTGTTACCTACCAGGGAGCTGGAGCACCTGAAGATTGTGAAAGCTCCCAACCTGCTGGGCAGAGTGCACCCAGACAATTTTATCTACCTGTCCTTTCCCTTGAGCAGTAAGCTCTGGGCAATCCTTGCCCATTTAGAAGCCCTCTTGCTAAGGGCTTCTTTGTTAGGAAGTCTCTCAGACTGCCCACCTTTCTTTTGTCCCAGAGCAGCCAGATATGGATCCCTGCTTTCCACAAGCAGCTAGAATCTCCATCTCTCCAGGGATTCTGCCTGCCTTAGCTTTTCTCTCCCCTAATCATGAGAGTACCATGCAAGCACCATGAAACATAGGTTTGTGCTCCCAGATCAGATCTCTGAAGTTAGGTATTCAGCAGTCCTGGGCCTCCACTCCCTCCTTGCTCCATTTCTCTTCCTCCTCCTCGTGAGCTGGGGTGGGGGAAGGGCTTGGGTCCTGCCAGGCCACAGCTTTGGTACGTTACCCTGTTCTGTGAGGTCTGCTCTTTTCTCCAGGTGTGTGCAGTCTGGTGCAGTCCTCTTCCCTGTTACTTTGTCAGGATTAGTTGTATTAATTATATTTTCGTATTATATGCCATTTTAGGAGGAAGCCTGTGTCTCACCTCTCACAGCACCATCTTTAATCTTGTATCCCAGGAAAATTCTAGCATTACTTCTGATTCGGGTGGAAGTATCACCATATATCAGGATGGTTTTCCTTTGCAAATGGAGGCAAGCCTAGCTGCTTAACCTGATTTCCTACTGCTGCAAAAGATAAATAAATAAAAAGATACTAATAAGAGTAATATATGTTACCCATTTCCCCTCAGTGCAGTGCACTCCAGTTTGGCTGCCTATTCCCCCTGCCTATGTCTGCCCCAGGTGCCTGGGAGTGAAGGGGTATCAGTGCTCCCTGGGAGAGACAGGCAGCGACGGCAGGAGAGGTCGGTTGATACTCCAGCTCCTTGCTGCTCAGGCAGGATGGCTCTTAAGCATCTGCTCCACAAGGTCTCCAGGAGTTCCTGAGTGGTGCTGAGCCCCAGCTGGTCTTTAGCAGTTACCTGCTCAATAATACACCTTCTCTTTCCTGTCTTACTTCCCCATTTTCCTACTTACGTTTTCTGGGATTCTTCTCAAATAAACTAACATTAATCCTTCAGGGTCTTCTTTAGTGGGAGCTTCATGTGAAAGGGGGGTGGAGAGAGACAGCAGGAGAAAGAGGGAGAGGGAGTGAACAGAGGGAGAGATAAAGAGGAATAGGGAGAGAGAGATTGATTTAGCCTCATATAGCTGGTGTCCAGGCATAGATTTGGCTTCAGGTAAGGTTGGACCCAGAGGACTCAAGCAATATCATTAAGACTTGATCTTTCTCTTTCCATCACTTAGCTCTGCTTTCTTTCCAGGCAGAATTTTGCAACACGCTGGTACTCAGAAACCCCAGGTTTATGTTCTTCCAACCAAACTACCCTGGAAGAAAGAAGAGAACTTATTTTTGTCAATAGTTTGATGAAAATTGTAGGATTGCGAACCACTGGCCTGCTTTGCTCACCTCTGAGTCAACTGAGACTGGGTGGATGGATGTTCTGATTGGCTAGTCCTGAGTCCTGTGCCTGTGGTTTCCTTTCAGATCCTCTGTACACTCCCCTTCTCCCACCCACTCCATCACATACCTCAGGGAGATCAGAAGCAGGGATAAGGGACTTGAGTTTTGGAAGCAGAGAAGGGCAGACCCTTGCCTGTGTGCATGTGCTGATCTCTGTTGTAGAAGGGAGGAGCCTTGAATCTGTACCTCTAGAATCTGATCATTTGCTAACCATCCCACAATTTTGGTGAACATTTTCAGAGAATCTATGGGTAAGCCAGATCGCTCTTTTACTCAAAGTTATGAGATAAAAAGAAAATGAACATTAGGCCGAAGTATTCCATCTCTCTGCATTTCATACTAATGATTTATATAGAAGAAACCAATTTTTGACAAGAAAATGGAAGGCAGGAAGGTAGGAAGGACTGGAGAGTGACTACTGTGTGCCAGGCATCATCAGAACACTGTGTGGTTGGGATTCATTTAACATGAGCCATGTGGTGCTCGTCTTCCAGACCAGCACACTGAAGCTGGGACATGTTGAGTCAGGTGCCAGAAAGCACAACAGGGACTGTGGCCTGGACTGTTCCACCCGTCAGCCATGGGATTGTCACCACTCTAGATTCCTTCCCTCAGAGAATGGTGCTGAGAGAGGAAAGCCGTCTCTGCCAGTTCAGTGGATAAGGTAAACTCTCTTCCCACTAGTCTAAGTACTCTGATATTGGACAGGAGAGTCTCCAACCAAGTGGGGCAGAGTCATACATGGTGTAAGAATTAGAAGCAATCCCTCAGTGCTTGTGAAATCACAAAGAGCTTAATAGCAAAGAATTAGTAGTTTGCTCAGAGCGAGGCTGGAGATACCTGTCCTCCAAACAGGCAAGAAGAACAAAAGTCAGCTTAGCTCTGGGAGCACAGACTCTGTCTGCACTTTTCAGGACTTCGTCTTTAGAATCTGGTGTAGTTCCTGAAACACAGTGTGTGCACCGCACGTATTTGGCATGTGAGTGGACAGATGGATGCATTCTGGTGACTTAAAAAAAAAATACTACTTTGTAAATGTCTTTGCATGACAACAAATAAATTTCTGGTGGTTGCATAGTAGTTCCTAATAGTTCAATTTATTAACATTTTATTGAACCAACAGTTCAAAGTGGCTTGATAGATTTCTCTAGAGCTCTATTTTTGAACAGTTGGGTAGTTTATATTTTGAAGGGTATGGTCAACAATGCTATTAATAAATATTCTTGCACTTAAATTTTTGTAAATTTGTCAAATAATTTCCCTAAGATATATGCAGAAGAGAATTGCTTGGTTAAGTGGCATGCACATTTTAAGGAGTTTTTGTTTTTGTTTTTGACTTTTTGTACACACAGCCAAATAGATATCTATATATAATAAAGAAAAATGTATTTTATTTGTAAAATTAAACAAGTGGGGTTTGCTATTGATACAGTCTTGGACCTATCAGTTGTATCTTAACACAAATTAACATTTCAAAGCCAATTAATTAATTTTGTGCATTATTGTTTAAGGTAAGTAGGCCACTGCATGATATTTGAAAATCTTTTGCTTGCTTTTTATTTCCACCATCCTGTTGCATGAATCTCTGGTGAATTTCTGGAAAGGATGAACATTTTCTCTTTGGACCTGTGACCCCATGTCTCCTGTAGCTTATATTTTGCTCTGCTACTTCTCCACCCCCATAGCCTCATTAGGATCCAGATTCCAAAAATACTTGTGGAATTAAATGTTGGCAAAAGTGTGGGAAACCCAGACTTGCACACACTGTTGGTGGGAGTATTAATTGGTAGAGCCACTTCGAAGGCAATTTGGCAGTGTCTATTAAAATGCAAAATGTGTATACCCTATAATTCAGTAATTACACTTCTCCATGTCTCCTCAAGAGAAACTTTTACATATGTGCAGATGTTACTGTGCAGCACTGAAAATAACAGTGAAAATCTGGAAACAACTCAAATGTCTTTCAGTAGGGGAATGATTGACACACTGAAAAAGGTCTGTCCTGTGCAGCAGTTAAGGAGAATGAAAAAGTGAAGAGAGACTAAAAATTGGGTCCTGTGAATCAAATCCAGGCCAGGAGACATATTTTATTCAGTTGCACAGTATTTTTGCCCCATATAATATACAACTATTTTGGTACAGTTGATTCTTGTTATTTGTGATGGTTGTGTTCTATAAAGCCACTGTGAACACTGAACTAGCGAATATTGGGCCATTACTTCTAGGGGAAGCACAGGGCTAGGTTCCTGCAACCTCTGACTCCATTTTTCTTTTTCCTTTTTTTTTTTTTAATTATTTCTTAATTAATTAATTAATTAATTTTTTTAACATTATATTTACTATTTTTTTAACATTATATTTACTATTTTTTTT
>JAQQAC010011087.1:29865776-29881576 GCA_029783875.1 Phataginus tricuspis | reverse complement strand
TGGTAAGCTGTTGATCTCCGTGGGGGTCTCAATGACAGGCACTCTTTCCCAGTCGCCAGCCACGGGGTCCAAAGCTCCCCAGGACTCCCAGCGTGCTGGACTCAGTTTGCGGGGCTATCCGGCCCCTCTACTGAGCTCCTGTCTCTTTAAGACCGCTGAGGTAGAGCGCGTGCTTTTCTTCCCTTTTTTCTCCTTTCTTTTTCCTTCCCGGAGCCTGCCGCGGGCAACTTGCACGTTCTGGGCTGGGACCCTGTGCCCTCTGTCTCTCCTATCTCCGCTACACCACAGGCCATGTGTCGGCGCTCCCGGCGCAGACTTCCACTCCCTCCCAGCTCTGAATCCTTTCCTCCCGCCGGAGCGCTGGGGGAGAGTGGCACTCGGTCCGCTCGCGGCTCCGTACCTTACCCGCCTTGCCGGGACTCCTGCCGGAGTGCTGGGGTGGAGGGGCACTCGCGGCGCAGACTTCCGCTCCCTCCCGGCTCTGAATCCTCTCCTCCCACCGGAGCGCCGCCTTGCCGGGACTCCCGCTGGAGTGCTGGGGTGCAGAGGCACTCTAGTCTCGCTGGATCGTGTTTCCGTCCCGCCTCGCCGGGTGCCGAGTCCTCTGTCCGGAGTGTCTGGCCGCCGGAGCTCTGGGGTGGGGGAGCACTCAGTCCCACCGGGTCGCCGCCCCGTATCCCGTCCGCCTCACCGGCTGCCAAGTTCTCACAGGTGTAGCTGTACGCTGTGCACTTTCCTGTGTATTCTGGTCTCTCTTTTAGGGATAGTTGTATTTGCTGTATTTTCGTGAATAAATATAATGTTGGGAGGAATTTTTCTGCTGGTCCGTTCACGACGTCATATTCCCGGAAGTCCTTCCTGTGCCCATTTCTTAATTGGGTTATTTGCTTTTTGTTTGTTAAGGTGCGTGAGTTCTTTGTATATTTTGGATGTCAACCCCTTATCAGATACATCATTTATGAATATATTTTCCCATATTGTAGGATGTCTTTTTGTTCTACTAATGGTGTCCTTTGCTGTACAGAAGCTTTTCAACTTGATATAGTCCCATTTGTTCATTTTTGCTTTTGTTTCCCTTGCCCGGGGGGATATGTTCATGAAGAAGTCACTCATGTTTATGTCCAGGAGATTTTTGCCTATGTTTTTTTCTAAGAGTTTTATGGTTTCATGATTTACATTCAGGTCTTTGATCCACCTTGAGTTTACCTTTGTGTATGGGGTTAGACAGTAGTCCAGTTTCATTCTCTTACATGTAGCTGTCCAGTTTTTCCAACACCAGCTGCTGAAGAGGCTGTCATCTCCCCATTGTATATCCAGGGCTCCTTTATCAAATATTAATTGACTGTAGGTGTTTGGGTTAATGTTTGGATAATACATCACTTTATATTCCTGAAGAATGGTCCAGAGGAAGGTGGGCGTAAGAGAGTTCTGGCACTCAGTGTAGGTGGGACCAAGAAAGGTGTCCCAGGACATGACACTCGAGATGAATGTGAAGGTGGATGGGAGTTAACCAGGGGGAAGGTAAGAGGCAGTGGGAATGGCTAGGGAGAAGATGATGAGTGCTATAGAACTGGGGCATGTCCCCGTAGGCTGGGCTGTGGGCCTGGAGACACCAGGAGGGCAGAGCATACAGGGTCGTGCTAGAGATTTGGAATTTATCCAGACAGTGAGTCTTTTGTGGTGGCACAGAATCAGTCACTTAGCTGCTTTGTGGAAAACGGTGCTCTCTTGACTGGAGCACCAAGACAATGCAGGAGGCCTGTTGTAGTAGGAGGCATTGAGGAGGGAGGAGAAAAGAAATGGACATGTTTGGGTATGACTTAGGAAGTCAAATCAATAGGATTTGTTGATTGATTATATACAGGGGTGACAGTAAGGGATCTCAGGGTGTCACCAGGTCTCTAGCTTGAGTGAGTGGTCATGGCCATTCCAAGATGGGGCAGGCAGGAGGAAAAGCACCTGGTACCCTTAACATGGGCCTAATCACTCCAGGAAACACTGCAAAGAATGTCTTCATGAAAATACAGACTTGAGGCTAGAGCATCCCTGACGGTCCAAATCCCCACGTTTCTCTCTGTATCCTCAGAAAAGATGGCTTGGCAAGCAGGACAAAGCAAAGGCTGTCATGGAGGCCAAGTGGATGAGTCCACGGATGCTGATAGTTGGTATTCTCTCAACCAAGATGGTCAGCAGGGGGCTTGTGTCTGTGTCTGTGTGGCCTTTGAGTGGGGTGACTCAGAATGGTCTGAGGGTCTCTCTGCTGCTCTCAGGTGTGGCTGCATAGTACTGCGTTCCTTTGTCTTGTCCAAGTATTAATAAAAATATTTGGCATAGGACTGTAGGCACCTTTCTGGAATGCTTAAGGGCTTTGAACAAGCTCTGGCCGAGGAAGAATGGATCTCTGTAGGGGAGGAAGCTGTATCTCTGTGTCACACACCAAATTCCTCAGCTGAGGACATCAGAGCTCTAGATGGTGAAAGGATGGAGGTTTTTTCAGAGCTGATATCATTTCCTGAGATGGCTCAGCTGCTGTACCAGGGCTGGGAACCAGTGCTTCTAACTCCCACCCAGACTGAGCCTGAAAGGCTGAATCACAGCCACCTGGAGTGGGGCCAGGCTTGATCGCAGGGAGCGTGGTTTCCTCCCACTTTCCAGCCCACGTGCTGCTTCTGACTCTGGACAAAGGGGCCCTGGGTAGAGAAAGGGAAAGAAATGAACAGGGTGTGTTACAGGTGCTAGGCTAGGTATTCACCTTTGCTCACCCTTTAATGTTCAAAACAGCCCAGTGAGGGAAACATTCTCATTCCACTTAAATATAATGAGCTGGAAGCCAAGAGACCAAGACTTCAAATGAGACCATGAGGTGAGTCCCAGAACTGTGATTTCACTGCAAGGTGGACTGATTTTAAAGCCCATGCTCCTTTCTCAGTAAGATGCAAAGAAGAGAGAAGAGAACATTCACAGGAACCAGGGTGACACTTAGGATTCCTTGTGAGAATTGATACAGCACCTCAAAGTTCCACCCAATCCCCAGGGAACCAAACCAGCAAGGCTCTGCTGAATGAATGGAAGCCATGAAAACTGAGAGTCAGGCCCATAATAGCCTCAAGAGGCTAATTAAAGGCCAGCTCCTACAAGATGATACTGAGCAAGTGCTACATATTGGAGTCTCGAGAGTCATGTAGATAGACCTGCCCATGTATTGCATAGGTGCTTTGCATATACAATCACATTTAATGAGCACAGCTACCCAATGTGGTAGGCCTGGATCCCATTTCACAGAGAAGGGAACTTAGGTATAGAGAAGTAAGATATTGGTCAAGGTCATGCTGCTCAGTACATGGTAGATGCGGACCTGACCCAGCACTAGGCATTCGGACCACAAAGCCCATCCTCTTGACTGCTATGCGTGTTATCTTCTGATAGAATTGGCTCAGAACACACTGTGAGGAACATTAGATAGGCTACCATAAAGTTCAGGGGGAAAACTGCTGCTGTTATTTAACAGCTTAAGAAATGGAGTAAAAAAAGATCAAGAGAGTCAACTGAAAAACTATTTACAATGATATAAGATTATAAGCATGAGGGCCATATTTAAAAATAAGAAAATCAATAATTTTTCTGTCATCAACAATCACCTATAAATCTTACTTTGAAAATCCCATTCAAAGTAGGAGTACAAATATAACCATCTTAGGGATAAACTCAACAAGAAATAATGTATAAGCAGACAATAAAAATTTTACTGAGATCCACTGCTAGGAATTTACCCAAAGAAAATCACTTCTCAGATTCAAAAAGATATACCCCTATGTTTATTGCAGCACTATTTACAATAGCCAAGAAATGGAAGCAACCTACGTGTCCATCAGTAGATGAATGGATAAAGAAGATGTGGTACATATATAAGAAGAAAACAAATCCTACCATTTGCAACAACGTGGATGGGGCTAGAGGGTATTATGCTCAGTGAAATAAGTCAGGCAGAGAAAGAAGTACCAAATGATTTCCCTTATTTGTGGAGTATAACAATGAAGCAAAACTGAAGGAACAAAATAGCAGCAGACTCACAGACTCCAAGAAGGGACTAGTGGTTACCAAAGGTGAGGGGTGCGGAAGGCCGGTCGGGAGGGAGGGAGCAGGGGATTGAAGGGTATTATGTTTAGTACACATGGTGTGGGGGGTCACGGGGAAAACAGTGTAGCACAGAGAAGGCAAACAGTGACTCTGTGGCATCTTACTACACTGATGGACAGTGACTGCATTGGGGTATGGGGGGGACTCTATAATAAGGGTAAATGTAGTAACCACATTGTTTTTCTTGTGAAACCTTCATAGAGTGTATATCAATGATACCTTATTTAAAAAAATGAAAAAGAATTTTACTGAGAGACATAAAAGAAAGCATAACTAATTTAAGAGGCACATGTACTGGAGAGCTGGAAGGCCCAGCTCTTACAGGTGTCAGTGATTCCCATGCTGATTGCTGAGTTGCGATTCTGTTGACTCTATGTCAGTATGTTTTCTTAATCAAGGTAATACATATCCATGGGGTGACAATAATCCCCAAATTAATGGTTTTGTGCATTTCTTTTTGCTATATATATATTTTTCTCCAAAGCCTAATTATTTTTTATTGAAGTATAGTTGATATAATCTTATATTAGTTTAAAGTATACAACAACAGTGGCTCAACAGTCACCCATATTATTAAATCCTCACCCCAACTAGTGCAGCCACTGTCAACAGAGGAAGTTGTTACAGAATCATTGGCTGTATTCTCCAGGCCTTATTACCATCCTTGTAACCAACTTCAAGTATGATTGAGAATTTCTGTGCCCCTTTATCGCCCTCACCCACCCTACACGCTACACCAACCCCTTCCCCATGGTGACCAGCAGTCACTTCTCAGTGTCTATGAGTCTACTGCTGTTTGTTCATTCTGTTTTGCTTTGTATTTATATTCTACAAATAAGTGAAATCATATGGTATTTGTCCATCTCCACCTGGCTTATTTCACTCAGTGTAATACCCTCTAAGTCCATCCATGTTGTTGCAAATGGCAGCATTTCTTTCTTTTTTATGGCTCAATAATATTCCATTGTGTATATGTACCACCTCTTCTTCATTCATTCATCTATTGATGGACACTTAGGTTGCTTCCATTTCTTGGCTATTGTAAAAATGTGGTGATAAACATAAGGGTGCATATATCTTTTTGAATCAGGGAATTTGTTTTCTTTGGGTAAATTCCTAGAAGGGGAAATCCTGGGTCATATGGTATTTCTATTTCAAGGTTTTTGAGTATCGTCCATACTGCTTTCCACAGTGGCTGCACCAATTTACATTCCCACCAGCAGTGTAGGAAGGTCCCCTTCTCTCCATATCTTCATCAACACTAGTTATTTCTTGTTTTTTGGATAGCTGCCATTATAACTGGCATTAGGTGATATCTCATTTTTTGCTATATTTTTTAAATAGGTAATTTAATTGAGGTATACATGTTCTTAAAAAAATTAATTGTGCGCAAAGGTTTATAGAGAAAAACAACTGTTTCTTGCTTTGTCCTTCCTACTCTGAGCCCCACTCGTCAGAAACAGCCCTTATTAAGATGTTTTAGCTATTTCTTCTGAAAGTTACCTCCTTCATTTTAAGTATGTTTTGCTGTCATTTACTGACTTATCAGTTTTAGGCAGTAATTCCTGACCTTCGAGTAGGACAGATGAGGCCTGAGTTCCCTTCTCTGCCTCTCTATCTCTCCCCATCGCCCCATATGGTAATTTCACTCCTTAGTTTTCCGATGGGTTACATTCGTCACTTTCAGAGATTTGCTTACACTTTATTTCTTCTTGGGTCAATAGCAGCATCTTTTTCCTCCTGATTTTGTCAGACAAAGTATTAACCTCTACCGCTCCCCACTCCTTTACTTGAACTTAAATGTCCGCACTGTCAATGTCGAGGGTGTCTGCATTGTGCTCTTTTATCCTGAAGTCTTCTTGTTGGACTCTAGGTAAATTTTAAAAGCGGGAAATCATTAAACAGTGACTGTGTCGTCCTGGCTGTATAAACGTTGCCTACCGCAGAGCGAGTGAGTGGGTGTGATGATGACACCAGCCTTGAACAAATTTATTTTCATTTGTCTTGGAGTTCAAAAAGATGTTTGCTTTCACTTTTCCGTTGTTTGCCTTCACTGTCTCCTTCGGTCCAAATTCTCTTGGAAGATATAAAATCTCTTAAATCCTGTCCCCAGTCAGCAGCCTCCTATCCTCTGTTCCTGTTTAGGCTGACTTCCTGTCTCTCCAAAACTCCCCTCACACTCTTCGCTGACAACTGTTTCCTGGAGTAGACTCTACTGTCTCCTCCCTTGTTTTGCGGGGGACTCACATGCTAGTGAATTCCTAAGAAAGGACAGATGGGAGATAACATTCTCACTCCTGCATAACTAAAAATGACTTTATTCTACTCTAATTCCTAATGGCTTTAATTGATGATTGACTGTCTTTGATAATCCTTGTCTGAATCATTTACTTGATTCAGGGCTGCAAACTGGTAGGTTTCCTAATTCATTCCTTCCACATCTATTAGCAGGCATTTTTCTGTAAAAAAGATTTTTTTTTTTATCAGCAACTAAGTGGAAACTATTACTCCTAATAAGCAAGAAATTTCTTATTCTCTTTTAACAATTTTCTAGGTAAGCATTAGGAGAAATTGTCACAGATCAGTTTGTTTGTTTTTAAAATATCATTTGAAGGTATCTGTGAAATAGAAAAAAAAGTCAGACTGCCCATCTATGGGTTTGAAGCATAAGCAGTCCACTGTGATTCCTGTATTTCTCTCTGTTTGGGAATCAGAAGGACGAGTCCTTCATCAAATCAGTTCAAATCCAAAGCCTTTGTTTCAGTACAGGTAAAGAAAGAGGACAGATCTTGCCTCCTGGGAAAGCTTCCTGGCCTCTCGTATGGCGCTGAACAAAGAATACCCTGGGCGCCAGCTGTGAACTGTTAACACCCACTGTGAACTCCGGCATTCTAAAAGTTCGTGCTCCAGATGTTCTTAGAATGATTGCTGTGTCTAGTAAAGCGGTGTCTGCCTTAGCAAAGGCAGCTTTCTTCCCATGCTTCCTCGTGTGGGGGCTTGTATAAAGGAAGAAGATTCCAAATGACTCTCCAGCCCTGTTTGGTTACAGTGAATACCCCTGGATTTGGAGCTCACTGGAGTTTTGTAGTAAGAGGAGAAAAAGAAGGACATTTAAAATGTTTTGTAATCCTTTTGTCTCTTGGAGCAAAGATTGTAATTTCTAATTCTAAAGAACTCTAGTATAAGCAATCTCCCTTGTTTTGTTTGTTCCAGGGGAAGAAATACAAACAACACCCCCATGTGGCCCCTTTCTTGGTGTGTGCATATATCTATTCAGTCACCTTCTCCTCCTTGGCTGTTTCATTCCTTTCTGAACACAGATGTGGGCCCTCTGCTGCTGTTCTGGACCTTGTGTGGGCCCAGAAGCTGCAGAGATGGAACACAGACAATGTGGCCACATCCCAGGTTGGAGCATCATTTTCACACACTCTCTGGAGAGAGTCAGTATAGGCAAGTCACAGCTGCCCACAGAGTTGTCTTACCAGGAAAATGACAAGGTGGGACTGAGCAGAATCATGTTCACAACATATCCTGCCCAGCATGGGCACAGAGTGGACCATAGATACCACCTCCCTGCCCACCCTGCCTCTTACAAAGGCAATCTCTAACCCCTCCCATAGGTCTTCGATTCTCTGTCTATGAGTGCAAATGGATTGATAAATGGGGACAAGTGGAATGCTTCCTGGGGAAGTAGATGGGAAAGGTCTGTGTCCACGGGCAGGACTCTAGTGGTGCCACTCATAAACAGAAAACGCTGTGGAGAATATCCTTCACCCAGAACCTCCCCCCCTCTGCATATATCAAGGGCCAGTTCCTTCTTTTCTTAGGGAATGAGGCCAAAGAAAGGCAGAACTCATAACTCCCATGATTCCCATTTATTTTGCCTTCTTTTCCTTTCAAATGAAGCTGTATTTATGCATTTTTTCCTAATACTCAAAATTTGCCAAAAAACAAACAAACAAACAGTCAAACACTAAAGAGAAAATTCAACTTCTCCCATCCCATGGAGGGAACTACTGTTAATAGCTGGTCATACAATTACTCATACTTGTTAAAGAACAAAATTCAACTGAGTAAATTTTAAAGTTATTGGCTTTATTCAATGACTCATGAATCAGGCTGCATCCAGTGTAGCAGATAGAAAGGAGCTCCGAGGAGCTGTACAAAATGAATGGCTTTTACAGCAGAAGGAGTAGGAGCTAGGAGGTTATAGTAGACACAGAGGCAGGCTGGTCACTGAAAGCTGACTTTCCTTTAGCGGGTGTCTGGCATCTATCAGGAAGATTGCCTAGCTAGTGCTGACCAGACAAATTTCTGACCGACTGGTTGAAGATTCTATTTATGGGAGAGCTGAAACTGCAATTAGGTGACGTTGTGGTTTGGTGATATGAGGCTTAGCATAAGTGACTCCATGTTGGGCCTGCTGGGTTATTTCTAAGACTTAAAAAAATGAAAGTAAAGATGTGAATAACTTAAATTTTGTTACATGAGTGGGATCTTTTTGCTTCTGTTTTCTTTCTCTCACACATACATATTCAGGTCTGCCCATCTTTACTCAGAATTTGATGGCCTGGGGTCTTGGATCCCTCCTCTTCCCCCTCCTGGTCTGGGACCCTCCTTCTCTGGGAAGAGTGTACCTGTGTTTCAGCGAATCTTTTTCTCTCCATGAATACAAACCATACTGACTTCCGGAGTGTGTGCCCCAAAGTAGGAGGGCCACCACCAAGCCCCCAGTGTGTATTTTCAGATCCCCACCATTCAGGAAATCCTTCCTGTTCTCTTCCAGAGGAAGAAGCGCTGGAAATCTTTGAACTGGGTCTTTGCTCCTGTGCTCTGACCTCCTTTTCTTTCCTTCTTTCATTTTTGCCTAGAGTGTAACTGAGCTACAGGAAAGTGCACACATCTGGTATTTACAGTATCATGTAAATGATACGGTAACCATTGGATGCCCACCGCCCAGGTCAGGGGGCTGGACATTGCAGTGGCCCAGAGCTCTCTCCTCCTGGCCTCCTTTCCCTCTGCCCACCTTGGAGGAGTTTTTCTGGCTGCCTGTCAGGCCACCAAGAAGCGCACAGCTGTACCGCAGCACTACCTACCCCCACTTCCGCAAAACCCCCCACGCTTCCCCAGATCTTTTTACAAAGCAGTCACCACTCAGGAGGGACCAGCCTCTTTCCTTCAGCTTCGTGGTTTCCCAACTCCATTTACAGCATCCCCACTTGGCCTGGACCCAGTTCCGGAGCAGAGCTTCCCAGCAGCAGCCTCCGAGCAGCCCTCGCACAGTTCAGAAAGGGTTAAAGTCAGGCGGCGACTGCACACAGTTAATCCGGATCCCCGCACTGATCTCCTAGGCTGTCATTTGCATTTCTCTTTTGTGCCGGCTTTTCCTCCTCGCTTTTGGCGGCCCAGGCCCTTGTATTAGCATACTGCACTCCTGACGCTGCGGACCCCTGCTGTGTGCTAGCCTGGGCAATCTGCAGGAGCCATCAATTTTTCAGCACTTTCTCATTTCTCATTTCAGTCAGGCCCATGTGACTCCCTACTAACACCGTCCTTGGCCATCCTGCCTGTGAGCTGTCCAGCCAGGGTCTGTCCGGCCCTCCCCACCCTCCTGAGCATGTCCTTGCTTGCCGAGGCTCCCGCTGTAGTTAATCACAGTGTTAATCCTGGCCAAGCCTGTCTCCTTGAATAGTTGTGTCAACACGCTTGGGTGCCTGGGCCTTACAGAAATGGAACCAACCTTGAGCACTGGATGGTATCTCTGAACCCAGGACTGCCATGCGGGCATGGGCTCCTTGCCTACCCTTGCTGTGCATTCCTGTGCACATATGTACATATGTACACACGGGCCTCTTTACACACATGTACAGCACACACTCTGCTCAAAACCACAGGCACCAGGGAGGAGCAGAGTGGGGAACTCACAGTAAATGCATTTCTTTTCAAACAAGGAAACATGACCACACAATGAAGTTCATCTTTAGGTACCAAAGTGGGTGGTTGTCATAGTAATGTGTGTATTATTAAGAGAGTGTTTTTCATCCTGGTAGCTGATCTATGATGAGGCTGGCTCATTACCAGGTTGAGGCAAAGTTGGTTTTTGCTCTTTTTTGCTGTGAGCCTGAGGTCCGCTGGAGTCCCCACCTCCTGCTCCGAGCTGGATTGATGACTCCCAGCACACATCTGTTGTTGGTCACCCAATCCTCCTTCCCTGCTGTTCTAGGAGGACAGATGCAGGAGGAAGCACACAGCTGGGCCACTGCACTATCTACCCCCCACTTTCTCAACACCCCTACAGGGGCTGGGCTGGTCTTCTGCGTCTTTGTCTACTAAGTGACCCCTGGCCAGTGCCTGCTATAGTTTGTGAAACACTGAACAAATACCTGAGAACTATGTTTGCCCGGCAGCTGGGGCCTGTGTGAATTAAAATTCCAGATTGGACAGGAGCAGTCAGTTCCTCTGCTTTCCTTCTGCACCTGTTTCTCTCACCTAGTCAGTACCAGGAAAACAGCTAGAAGGACCAAATAGTACCTTTTGCATCACAACCACCATTTAGTGGGGATTTCTTTATTTCTAGTGGTCACTGCGATTTTGTGAGTCCCCAAGATTCATCAAAAGTCCACCATCTCTAAGAAAAAGTCCACCATCTCCTCAAGTATGGGGCTGGTGACTCTTTTCCTTTATGGCCACATGTCTGGTTTTAAATTGCAAATAATTCTGGAGGTTGTTTACCATTGCCCTCTTTGTCTCTGCTCTGCTGTTTTGTAGATTGCTACAGAGGTCGTCGGTGGGCTCCAGTTTAGATTGCATACAGCTTGTG
The DNA here is from genome assembly GCA_029783875.1 of Phataginus tricuspis. Taxonomy (NCBI): domain Eukaryota; kingdom Metazoa; phylum Chordata; class Mammalia; order Pholidota; family Manidae; genus Phataginus; species Phataginus tricuspis. Next base: position 29,870,619 of record JAQQAC010011087.1, on the reverse strand, counting down.
ATTTTCATCCTCCCTTTTCTTTTTGAAATAAGTTGCTTCTGATTTTGCTCACCTCTGGGGTGAGGGAAGTGTGCTTTGCAAAGCAAAAGGAGAAAGCTAGCAAAGGAAACTGCTGCCAAGGCTGCTGCCCAGCGAGGTGACTGCCACGGCACAGCCTTGAGAGGTAAGTCAGGGAAAGGAAATGGCTTGTACCTCACTTTATTACTAAGTGTCACGTCGTGGTGGGCAGACAGCTGCCCTCCCAGAGACGCTCCTCAGCACTGTGCAGACGCCGTCAGCCCGCTGTCTCCAACCCACCAGTGCTGCCACACCCTCAGGCAGGCCATACTGAGCCCAGGGGCAGGCTAGGGCTAGCTCTTTGTGGTGGGCATGCTCAGAGCGTCATCCGCTGCCATGAGAACTATCTCAATCAGCTGACTAGCAACAGAGATTCTGGTGTCCCACGACCAGTGGGAGCTGCTGTTCAACAAGTTCCTCAGGTAAATGTGATGCACACAGACTATTCTTTATGAGGTTCTTTGTTTATTTAATAGTGTGTCTCCTTTTTCTTTTCCCCTTTTTGAAAGTAATATAAGGATATGGTGAAGCTGGTTCAAACAATGACAAGGAGAAACAGTCCCTAGTCTCCCAGCTTCCTCCTCAGGGACTCTACATTTTTCGCTTTTTATGTATCTTTCTGGAGATATTCTTTGCATACGTATGTATATAAATCCCTTTAAAATCCACAAATGGTGGCATCCTAAATACACTATCTTGTCACTTGCTTTCTTCACTGTGCAATATATCTTGGATATGGTTTCATATCAACATATTGAGCTCTTTCTCACTTTTTGAAATGGCTGCGCAGTACATTTTATATGGGATGTAAAACTTGTGTCTGCTTCTAATTAGGTACCTTTTCCTCCTCAGGTTTAAGTATATGGTTTCAGAAATCTGCAACAACTCTTGAGATAGGGGAGGCAGTTGATTTATTTAGCCCTAGTTTTGACCATAGGGCAGCCTGTCTTGGCTTGGGTCCCTCTGAGGCAAGTCCTGAGATGGGATTCCAGGGTGGGTCACTGATCTGGGAGGTGGTCGTAAGAATCATCTACGGGAGCGTGGGGACGAGTGAGGGTATTTACACACCAGCTACTTTCAGTCACTGGAGACTGACTGGCTGTTCATGGGAGGTGGGGGGTGTCCAGTTCCTCCACGCTTCTGGTCTGCTTCACAGGGCAGGTGTGTCCCAGTGGCCAGAGAAAGCCAATCGCAGACAAAGAGCTACAGGTGCTAGCAAAGGGAAGTTGGGAAGCTATATACTGAAATAATAAAGTCGAAGGGATATGGTTGGGACCAACAGTGGCTGCTACACGCTGGAGGGCAAAGCTTCCAGATTCATCTCTATGCTCAAAAAAAGCACCTGACATTGATGCAAAAATAGACCTTTATCCTTTTCCTAGTTCTGCTCCTACTGTTTGGTGACTGTGGGTGAGCTGAGTGATTCAGCCTTTTAGAGCTTTGCTTGCCTCATCTGGAAAATGGGGTTCATGGTACCTGCCTCTGAGGATAGCTTTGAGGATGAAATGAGATTTCTAGTTGTGGAAAAAGGACTTCAGAGCTAGGCATGTGGGTGATTAATTACTGTATAAGGCTGACCCTCTGGGAAGGAAGGCAATTTGTATCCTTCAGAACCTGCTAGAGATCACATTTGGTAAATCGGAGCCTCCGTTCCCTGAGGTCATGCAAGTTATTCTCTAAAAATGCCAAGAGTCAAATTCAGGCCAACCCAAAGGAAACCAAAGTGCCAACAAGAGTAGGAGCACGATTCCCAGAGAAATCCTTTCCATCAGCAGTAGCAAAACCACCTTGTTTGTTTTCCAAAACAGCCTGGATTTTAGAGTCAGAAAGATTCATAAAGTTTGCTTAGTACATTGGCTCAAGAATTTTTAGCCCCAGAACCCTTTCTTTAAAGAGAATGATGCTCAAAGGAAGGTGGAGTGTTCCTCCACAGGGATTTGGGGGGAGACCCAGGTCCTCCCTGGGGTCCTGTCACACATACCTACTCCTTTTCTCACTCCCAACAGGCCTCAGGCATCCCTAACCTCTGCAGGTGCAGTTTGCAAACAATGAACAAAAGAAGAGATAGGGTCCCTTGTCATTACTTGCCAGGGCCTCTTTTAATGGCCCAGAGAATGCAGGCCAAGGCACTCTGGGGGCTAAAACACCCAGTAGGGCTGTTACACTCCAGTCTTGGAGGGGATGAAACTGATGGAGACCTCCATCCCTTGCTCTGATACTGTGCTGTGAGGATCCGTCTTGAGTCCCTTTTTCTCTGACCCACTCTGATCCCTGCCTTGAAGCTCCTGCCCTGGTTCTGGGTGCACTGTCAACTCATTTGCTATTAAGCTCAGCACACTCCTTCCCCTGCTACTCTTTACTCTCAGGCACATAAAGATTCCTGCTTTCCACTGGTCCCAGGGTCTGGCCCACCTCCCACCCAGCAAGCCTTCTGCTGAGGGGGGAGGGATGGGATGCCCAGAGAGATGATGTGCTGGCCTAGTGCAGTGCAGGGTCTTCAAGCTCCTGGTGCAGAGTGATTCTGACCACCTGTGATCCCCAGTAGGGGTTAGTCTGCTGCTCCCCGCATCTCCTGTGTCGCCTTTCCTCCTCCCCAGCCCAGCCTTCTCTAGGAGGTTCTGTCATCGCTCCAGCCGCCAGCCACATGGCCCCAGGGAAAGGCAAATTTTGGCCACTTATGGGCACAACTTTTCTCCAAGGGAGGAATAAAATAAAATGAGATTGGATGTGGCAAGAACAAATCTGATCTAGCTATTGTAACTGTGTCAACTTCCTGGCAGGCAGGCCTTCCCCGCCTGAGCCTCAGTTTCCCCATCAGTTTCCCCTCAGATTGGGATTGTGGTACCTTCCTCCTTGGGTTGCTGTGAAAACTGCATAGAATTACATGTGTGAAACTGCTTTGGAAATAGAAAAGCCTTCAGAAATGGAAGAGATTCCTTTATTAGCTGTGAAGGTATAATTTCTGCAGAGCTGAACATCAACCTCATAGGGATCCTGGCATGGAGTGTGGATTATACCTGCCTCTCCAACAAACTTCACATGTCTGGAGACGCCTGTGCCCTTCAGATGTTGGTGACCAATGGGGATGGGCGTCGGTGGGTGAGTGCCCCAGCCTTTCAGTTCTCCAGTGGATTGATTTGGAAGCACATCCTTGGTATCTCAGAGGCTCCCCAGCATGATTAGGGCCTGGGGCTGCTTGTCAACGCACCCTTTCCTGGATTTCCTCCTTGCCCTGTCCTGCCTCCCACCCCTCTCACCCTTCCTTGTAAGAGTAAACTACTTGACTCTAAGCCTTGTTTCAGGGACTGGTTTTGAAGGAACCCAAAGCAAGACACACAGACAGTTGGGCAGCAGAGGAGAACTGAGAGAAGATGGAGGGAGATCAGAGAAGGTCAAGAACTCCCATAATCAAGATGGCAATAGGAGGCGGGGATAGAGGTCTTTGCTAAGTAGGCCGGGAAGGACGTGGGCACCTGAGTGCCGCCGGGCCCCTGCTGGCATGACCCCAACTGGGGCCTAAGGCCCCCAGACCTGTGCTCAGGGGGTTCTCTGCCTGAGCCCAAGCCCTGGCTTGGCTCTGCCTGGCTGGGCAAGGGCGGAGCGCCCAAGTGTCTGCCGCCACACTGCAGGCCCAGCCTCTCCCTTCAGTGCACACCTGCTGAGCTCCTGTGGACTCGGGTCTGAACCTGCTGGGACTAGGTCGCACACCCCCGGCAGCGTGATAAAGCTGAGCCACAAAAACACAAATGGTGGGGCGAGGGCAGGGAATTTAGGAATGAACTTACTGTACAAACTTGGATACATTTAACTTATCTGGGTCCCTATTTTCCATCTGTCAAACCAGGAGTGGCAGTGCCCGGAAGATCTTTGTGGGTTGACCCAGCTCTGAAATTTATTTGTGACTTTCCTTCACTGACTCTATTATTAGACACACTTGGCAGGGATAAATTGAGGCCGATGGAAGGTGAGCTTACAGCTGGTCCATACCATCTCAGAGCAGTGCCTTCTCAGAGTTCCCAGCCAGGCCCCAGCCCACCGCAAGGTCGGTCCTCTACCACAGCTCCTGTCCTGTCCTCCTGCCCAGTGAGTCCTTCTGCTTGAGAGCCGTGATGCCATAACATGTAGTCACAGTCCAATGAGACGTCCTGCTCCTTATCGCTTCTTTCTCCCAACATCCCCCCAGGAGGTGATGGTTTCTGGCCCTAAATCAAGGGGAGAAACATTAAAGTTTTGCTATTAGATCGGGCTGGACTTTATGCTTAAAAGTAAGATAAGGTTTGGACAGGGCCGCACTCCCTTTGAAGGCTCTGGGGGAGAACCATTCCTCGCCTCCTGCAGCTTCTACTGGCTCCAGCGACCCCGGGACTTGTGGCAGCATCACTTCAGCCTTTGCCTCCACTTTCACGTGCCCTCTCCTCTGGGTCTTCACATGGCTTCCTTCTCTGTATCTTCTCCTCTTCTGACTCTTACAAGGAAACTTGCTGTTGGACTTAGGGCTCAGCTGGGCAATCCCACATGCTCTCATCTTGAGAGCCTTAGCTTAGTAACAAGTGCAAAAAGCCTTTTTCCAAATAAGGTCACATTCCCAGGTTCTAAGCGCGCATATCTGTTAAGGGGCTACCACTCAACCTACCACAGGAGGCAGCCGATCCATCGCTCTCAGGAGAAACTGAGGCTCCGTTCTGATGGAGATGGTTTCCAACACTCACAAAATCACTGACTGCTTGAGGCCCAGGCCTTGACTGTCCTGGAAAGTAAAACCTGGTGAAAAGGAAACATTTCCTCT
>JAQQAC010011087.1:29811586-29860776 GCA_029783875.1 Phataginus tricuspis | reverse complement strand
AGAGGAAATGTTTCCTTTTCACCAGGTTTTACTTTCCAGGACAGTCAGGGCCTGGGCCTCAAGAGGTTAGTGATTTTGTGAGTGTTGGAAACCATCTCCATCAGGAACTGAGCCTCAGTTTCTCCTGAGAGCAGATGGAGTGGCTGCCTCCTTGGTCCGGAGAGAAGGAATGTCTGCTGGGCTAAGCCGTGCACTCCCCTGGGCACGGACAGCTGCAGAATGGGAAGGACTGGTCGGGACGCGGGCTGAAAGTGCCATTCCTACCAAAGTGCCCTTTGGGGGGGTGGAGGGGGCAGGGGACAGAGGGGAGGCAAAGGAGATGGTTCTGGGCAACTGGCCGTTATCACAGTCATTTCACAGAGGGGCAGGCAAGCAGGAATGCCAGCTACTCTCTTCAGAATCGTAGTTAGGCCTGAACTCAGAGTGTGAACAGGACCGGGGTGCCCCTTCTCATTGTGCAGAAACCTGACATCAGAAAATGTTGGAGCCAGCCCAGAATGGTGGGGGACACAGGGAGGAGCTGGAGGAAATGAACAGGTTTCCTCCAATTACTTGGTGAAGAAATACTGGGATTCCATACAGGACTGCATTGTACTGTGGGTTATTTGTAATGTCTCACAAATGTCGAAAGATGATATTTTAAAAATGCAACCTGCTGTTTATATTTTCAGTTCCTTCATTTTTACCATAATGGTTCCCCCAACCCCCACCTTTCAGAAACCAGGAGACCAGCCTGAAATAATTCCCCAGGGGATGGAGAGGACCCCTGGCATAGACAAAATTCCCAGGAGACATAGCACAAGGGAGAGCAGAGTGTTTGAGGATCCAGGGCTTCTGCTGGCCTCGGGGAGGAGGGGAGCCAGAGGGAAAGTTAAAGCACAGGCTCTGATGGTCCCATAGAGAGGGACTCCCATTCCGGTTTCTCGTGGGGCATCCAGGAGGCAGCCAAAGCCCACCCAGGCAGGTGAGAGCTGAGAGTGAACAACCACGTTCTGCTTCCTGGGTAAAGCCCTGGGGGAGAGGTGTGGGAACGTCTGTGTGGAATATTTTAATAGCCCGATAGAGGATGCGGCCACTCCCACATGGTACGGTGTAAAAATAGGGAAGAGAGCTCCTGGGCCTAAGGGAGACAGAGGGCAGGAATGAGGGTCAACCCTGCAGCTTGTGCAGCCTGGTGACTGGAGATGATGGGATGGAGTGTCCTAGCTGATACCTGAGAGGACAGGGCCAGTCCATTGTGCCATTCCATTCTGTCCTTGCTATGTTTGGCCCTGTAGAAGTTCCAGGAAACTTGGACTTAAACTGTGTTAGTTTAAGTTTCCCTCAAAGCAGAACCTGAAACAAGGATTCGTGTGCAAATAGCTTATTTGGGAGGAGATCCCAGGAAGCAGAAGTGAGGTCTGGGAAGAGTGAGTCAGGGAAGGAGGAGAAGCCAGTAAAGGAAGCATGAATGAGCAAGCACCTAGGGTTTAATTTTTCAGAGGACACTCTGAAGATACAAGCCTTAAAATTGTCTTCTCAGAGGACAGGGAGACTGGTGCACCTCTTCCCTGAGGTGTGATGGCATGTGCTTGACTTGCGTGTTGTCAGCGTACGTTGTGGACCTGTCCCCCTCAGCTAGACTGGAACCAGGAGCCCACAGGGATGTGGCGTGGAGCATCCATGGGCCTTGCCTGAGTTGAAGTTACCATCACCTTGGTGGAATGAGCTTGAAAGTGAAATTGAGTGAGTAACAGAAAACTAAAGAAAGTTATGTTTGTTAGACTCCTATGTTTGTAGACTGATTTTATGTCAGCTTTATATAAAACATTAAAGTTAATTAATGTCAGTCTGGTACAATGGAAAGAATATAAGTTTTGGAGTCAGACCAGTATAGGATTTGAATTCAGGCCCCATTATTTAGTTGCTGGGTGGCTGTAGATTAATCATGTCACCTCCCTGACCTTCATTTCTTCATATGTTAAATCAGGAGTGACACTTACCTTAAAGGGTTATTGAGGGATTTACAGTGATTCACGTGAAAGCCCCAGTGACGGGTTTCTGATACACATCATTTTACTAAATCTTAGTTTTCTTTTCATGGTGTTAGTCTGCTTATTCTTAACAGGATCTTTTTGTTATTCAAAGAATTCTTAGCAAAGATATTCCTTCTTGGTGCTGCTGTAAACAGATTTAAATGGAATGAACACAGATGTCATTGTCCTATGGCTCTGGCATCTGGCACAGTCATACCTGGGAAGCAGGCCACCCAGACAGTGGTCGTCTTGTGCTTCTTTTTGTCCAAGCATGACATATATTGAACATGGGCTCATTTTCCCAACTAACCTTTGGGAATCAACCATTTGACTTTGGTATTTATTTTTGTATCGGAAGCAGTCTAGTAGAGGAATTCCCTTCCTTTCTCCTTTCCAAATCTCTCCCCACAAGCCAGTAAAACTTGAATGTTCTTCACTTTGTTGTTACAAGTGGTGAGAAATGCATGTATTTGCAAAAGCCCAAATCAACTGCAGCTGGATAGAGGTGCGATTGCATCTTTAAAAAAGCACTGAGGTGACAGCTTGGTGTACAGCACACAGTAAAAACTGGCGGAGTTAATGGAAACACTCCCTCAGCCCAAACGCCTGTCATTCTCAGAGGGCTGCACTTGGAGGGCATCAGTTCTCTGTGCTGAAAGCAAGGGGTAGATGTGAGAGCAGCAGGCGCAGCTCTGGCCTCCTTGTCTTCCATTGGCGCCCAGCAGAGTGACCTTTGCTGCAGTGGGTGGTGCTTTGGGCCACTTTGGAGCCTGTCACTTTGGGGCCACCTTGATTGATATCACAGTATCTGGGCACAGTCAGAACTTTCGGTAGACCCTCATCACTCACAGTGGGAACCTCAGGCATTTCGGGAAAATTCCTGGAAGCTCAGCTGCAGAACTTGGCTCAGCGTCATTCCCGGCTTCTCCCTGTGCCTGCTTACTCACACCTGGAGTCTGCCTCTTTGCTCAGTCCTCTGACAGAATATTGATTTGGCTTTTATGTTTTCTTTTTACCCCAGGAGCTTTCTCTTAGCTGAATGACATAGGCTTCTTGCTTTGAGAGGAGAGTTTACCCCATCCCATGAATCATCATGTGCATTAGCCAGTGTATATTATATAACACACAGCACATACTTATTTTCGTTAAGTGGTCTGTGGGGCAGTGCAGGTGGCTATGCTTCAGACTGGAGGTCACCTGGGACTCCTCCCCATAGTACCAGAGGCTCCTGGGAGCATACCCTTCCTATGGCAGATGGCAGATGTTGGTGACCACTCCGGACCTTACAAAAGGCCAAAAGAACTTACAAATCCTTGCCCAACCTGCCCTTCTTCTTTTATCCCACGCTCTGCTTCAGGAAATAACATAACCTTTGCAGTTTAGGCACGCAAGATAGATTTACAAGAATTAAATAGGACTCCATTTTGTTTTAAAGACTCCATCTTGTTGTTTACTTCTTGACAATTTCCCACCACAGCTTCCTGCCAGGTGTTCTCAATCAGGTCAGTTGCTCACATCAGTGATGACTGCGCATGTGCACAGCTCGGTGTGTGATTGGACTTTGTAGGTCGCCTCATTATCATAATGGGCCACCAACCAGAAGAAGCCACTCCCTACCACACCCCTTCAAATGCTGTATATTCCCTGCCTTTTCTAAAAATAAACGAAGCCTTGACAATTTGCTTGGCCTCCGTCTCTCTCTCTCCGTCCCATCCTTTAGGTACAGGGATCCTCCTCGAGACCAGCTAATAACCAGCCCCGCGGGCCGGGGCAGGTGGCGCCCAACGTGGGGCTCGAGGCCTGGATCGCCTGACCGGCGCAGGACTCAGGCGCACAGGGGACACGACAGTCTCGAGGCGCCCGGAGGACTGCAGCCGCCGGCAGATGATTCCGCGACCGGACCAAAGGTGAAAGTGACTCACTTCGGCCATCGCTAGTTTTCAGGCATTCCAAGTTGCCTGCAACGAATGACCCTAGTAAGGTAAGAGATAGTCCTCGTTTCAGGATGGGTCAAGGATTATCAAAAGAAGCCTTATTCATAAAAGATGTTAAGACTTGTTTTCGAGGGAGAGGGATAAAGGTGAAGGAAAAGGACTTAATTACCTTTTTTACTTTTGTGGGTGAGGTCTGCCCTTGGTTTGTGATTGACTCTTCTTCTATTAATGTTAAAAAATGGCGTCGAGTCAGAGAAGACCTCAATACCTTCTATAAAACAAAAGGATCCGATAGAGTCCCTATCCATACCTTTAGCTACTGGAACCTGGTTAGCGAACTTTTACAATCACCCCACTCGGCTGAGGACTACATTAAACCCCTGTCTCGGCCAGCCTCCTTAGCATCTCTCCATTCCCAGATTGATAAAAGCCCTTCCCCCTCAGTCATTCTTGTGCCCCCCCTGACAAAACTCTTGCAGACCTTAGTACCCGCCCAAAAGAAAAGCCAGACCCTCTTTCCCCCGGCCCTTGTGAGGCCCCCCCTAATAATAAACTTTACCCTCCCCTTGAGAGCCTAAAATCATCCCTGGAGGGCACAGAACAGCCCACTAAACCTCTACCTGCTCAGGAGCTGAAGACGGATTTTAACAAAAACCTCTAGAGTTCAGCCTTCTCTTTTCCGGTCCTACATTCAGATAATCAAAATAATGATTCTCTCACCCCCTCAGACGAGGAAGACTTAGAGGAGGAAGCCGCTCAGTACCATAACCCCAGTCGGCCCCCTCAAGTTTCCCAGGCACCTCCCTACTGCCCATCAGTTTGTGCTCCGGCTATCGCCTCTGCGCCCCCTCTAGGAGTTGTCCCTAACCCCACTGTAGTCTTACACATAGACGCTTTACAAAAACAGGTCGCTGACCTAAATACGTATCTTAATCTCCAGAAGAAAAAGGCTGCCTTAATGTCAGAACTCTCCGCCCTCCAAGACAATTTGCTTCAAATGCACATCACCCCATCCCCCACCCCTGCAGTGCCCACGGCAAAAAACAGGATCCAAAACACTATTCAAAAGAGGAAACAGAGGCCAGTTCTAACCTTTCCTGTAATCACCAAACCATATGGGCATAATCACCTCTGCTTTATACACACAGTCCCTATCAGTACAGAGCCTTAGGGGTTCCTTTTAGTCAGAGCCTGGATAGCTCAGTAGGTAGAGCATCAGACTTTTAATCTGAGGCTCCAAGGTTCAAGTCCCCATATGGGCTTTAACCCAGTTTATGTAAACTACTCACCTTTAAAATGTATTCTTGCAAATTGAGATACTTTTAATCAAGTAAGCTAGAAAGAAAGAAGGCAATTGAATATTATTAACTCAATCTTTATATCAGTTTGTCTGTGTATATGTTCTTTTATGAAAACTGTTGCTACTTGTAATCATTATGTCTCAGTCTGTATGTTTGTTTGTCTAAGTGTGTAAATGAAAAATGTTTTTCTACCTCCGGATGGTATTAATGCAAATTAATTTAAAAACAAGCGCTTGTGAAAATTGGGCATTCTAAAACTCCCAAAAATTCTAATAAAAGATATTAAGCATTAATGCTAATTTAAGTTTATCTGAGATGGACATGTCCTTGTAGTTATCAGTTGCCTGAGTTTGCCTAGAGTCATTTAAGTTGATGTTATCTGTTAAATCTTTCAAGAAGATGCTTAAAGAAATGCTTGACTTTGTCTAATGTCTGGTAGGGGTTTTATGTGGTCTAGCGTGATTGCTGGGGAGTGTGTGAACGGGTGTGGCAAATGAATATCTTAATAATAATAGTATATTAATGTATAACTATGTATATCTGCAAACAGCCTGAGAATTTTTGTAGTAACCAAAATTCTTAAGAGTTTTGCTTATATGAAGATGTTTTGTTTTGCGCTCAGTGGAGGGTTGTGCTGTAAGGCACATTTCCAGTAATGATAAAAAGTGTTCACAAATGTATCAATCTGAGGAATGCTAGTGTTACAGTTTACAATAGCCTATTTTTCAGTGTTCATTGAAAGTTGAAATGCCTGATGTTTTGGGTTCTAATTAAAACTGCTTAATATAATAGAGGGGACATCTTTGCTTGCTAGAAGGGATGTGTGTTTTATAAGAGAAAGTATAAGAAATAGGAATTCATTTTGTTGAAAGTAGTAACTGTTCTGAAGTGCAGCTGTTTATTTGAAGAAGGGGAGCCCTGAATGTAAAAAGAAAATGATAGAAACTATAGAAGGGTTGATATAGTCATGTTATATGAAATTAAAGCAATAGTCTCAATATCAAGTACACAACAAAACTAGAACTTTTTGTTAAAAGAACAAGTTTATTAGTCTGCCTTTAATATTGTAAGATTGCAGAAGGCTTTCTAATTGTTTATCAAAGCAGTTTGTTATTCTTAAAGTCTCAATGAGTTATCTAAGTATTAAAAAAATATATATATATAATAATAATATCTTGTTAAAAGGACTGTAAGCTAAGTGTTGTTAACAACTGAGTAACCTGTATTTGCCTTTAAACCTTTTTACTGTCATTCTGGTTAAATAATAAGTATTAATAACCTATAATTCTGTTTAGGCAAGTGCCTTAAAAACTTTCTTTTGACGGCTTTCCAGGATCAAATTCAAAAAAGTACTTTACCTGTAAGTAACTCTGATATTTTCCAGAGGGCCCCTGAAAAATATCAGAGGAATTTTCTCTTCATTAGAGAAAGTATTTGGCTAATTTGGCTTATTTATCTGATATATAATTGCCTGGAAAGCACTGTCTAAAAGAATGATGCCAAACCTTGTTACTGAATATTTTATATTGCAAAAGTGTCCAAGTTTCCTTGTGTCATTGTCCAACTACTCCCCCGACTAACCATTTATCAGGAGGAAGATTTCCTTCGCTTCTGGGACCAGCGCAACGCCCCAACCCGAAGCAAGAGAGAGCCAATCACCGCAGCCACCATCGCCGTCTTGCGTGGGCTGGGGGTTGCAAGAACTGGGACAGGAATTTCCACCCTAGTCATAGGAGACCAGAACCTCCACAAACTTAGTGCAGCCATAGACCAAGATATCACAGAACTGCAAAAAAGCATTTCAGCTCTTTCTGATTCTCTCTCCTCTCTAGCAGAAGTAGTGCTCCAAAACCGCAGAGGGCTAGACCTCCTTTTCCTACAACAAGGTGGGCTCTGCACAGCACTGAAAGAGGAATGTTGCTTCTATGCTGACCACTCAGGAGTTGTTCGAGATAGCATGAGGGAAGTGCGAGATAGTTTGGAAAAAAGGAAGAAGGATAGAGAAAAAGATGAAGCCTGGTATAAAAATTGGTTTTCAACCTCACCGTTACTAACCACCCTACTCCCCTCTATTTTAGGACCTGTGATAGGATTCCTCCTTCTAATTTCCTTTGGGCCTTGGGCATTTCGTAAGCTCACGACCTTCATCAAAAGACAACTTGACGAAGCTCTTAATAAGCCTGTACAAGTCCATTATCACAGGCTAGACCTAGCTGACCGAGAGTCAGACGGAGAAGGTGCGCTCCCAACATCATCTGCCACTCCAGGCAACCAACCATCCCTAGAGAACTTTTGCTCGCCCAAAACAGGCCTCGACTTCAATAAACTTAGGCCAAAAACAGGCTTGAGCAATTTTTGGGGAAGAGCCATCCCCTGAGAATGTCATTACTGGAAGAGCTAGGATGGTAGCCAATGACGGGCAAGATCTCCTGAAAGATGGAGGCAACCTAAGACAGGCGCATCCTCTAGTACAGGGTGACATCTCTCATAAAAAATAAAAAAAAGGGGGAATATGTTGGTGACCATGCCGGACCTTACAAAAGGCCAAAAGAACTTACAAATCCTTGCCCAACCTGCCCTTCTTCTTTTATCCCACGCTGTGCTTCAGGAAATAACATAACCTTTGCAGTTTAGGCACACAAGATAGATTTACAAGAATTAAATAGGACTCCATTTTGTTTTAAAGACTCCATCTTGTTGTTTACTTCTTCTTGACAATTTCCCGCCACAGCTTCCTGCCAGGTGTTTTCAATCAGGTCAGTTGCTCGTCAGTGACGACTGCGCATGTGCACAGCTCGGTGTGTGATTGGACTTTGTAGGTCACCTCATTATCATAATGGGCCACCAACCAGAAGAAAGCCACTCCCTACCACGCCCCTTCAAATGCTATATATCCCCTGCCTTTTCTAAAAATAAACGAAGCCTTGACAATTTGCTTGGCCTCTGTCTCTCTCTCTTTCCATCCCATCCTTTAGGTACAGGGATCCTCCCTGAGACCAGCTAATAACCAGCCCCGCGGGCCGGGGCAGGCAGAGGCTCAAGAGGCCATGCTCAATGAATCAAGTGCCTTTAAAGTCTCTGCTCACTTCACATCCACTGACATTCCAGTGGACAAGCAAGTCACATGGCCAAGCCCACTGTGAATGGGACAGACGTATGCATGCTGCCTTTTCTGGTGGGGCTCACTGCGGTCACAGTGGAAAGGGTGTGGGTGTATGATGCTGGTAGGTTATCAAAGTTGCCCCTTCCTGTGGGATAATGCAGCCCCTGGTCTAGGTGCTTGGCTTGACAAATGGAGGATGGGGCGAAATTCAGCCCTGACTTCTCCCTCGTGGACATCCTGAAGGCCTGGGCACTGTGACCCACTGCGTGCCCACAGAGTGGCTCGTGGGGCTCACAGAAGCACTTGGGGCACAGATGACTCCAGGGCAGGCTAGGAAAGTTTTCTGTAATTGTTAATACAAGTAAAGAACTTTTTTTCTAAAACCCCACCTTCAGAAAAGAAATGAGGATTTTGCTAGAGGTAACATGGCCAAAGCCAAGATCAAAGAAACAGGATGATTATGAAATAGTCATAATTGCAGAATAACACGTCTGTCTTTAAAGAAAAGCCATCTTCTTTCCCTAAGAATGATGCATAATCCACAATCATCCTCACATTTCAACATCACAGGAAACACACCTTTCTCATAACCATTTCTGATGGTACAGGCCCCTGAGTGCAATGGTCTGAGCTGACAAGTCCTACAGTGAAAATGGAGTGGGCAGTGTGCTCCATCACTGTTCTCCAGTTTTTGTGATGGCCAGGTGGGTGAACATGTCATTCTTACCTTCATACTTCCTAATTATCAGAAATCCGATCAATGGATCAGAGCTCCAGAGTCTCTGTTGACTTGTACGGCTTCAGTTTGAGTTTGGAGGCAGGCCCCAGGCTTTGTAGATGGGATCGCTGGCTCTGCCATATGCCCTTACCCTCGCCAGGGCCTCACTGTGGGTGGGATGTAGTGCTTGCTGCCTGGCCCTGGGCTTGGCCACAGGACTTTCTTGGACCAGAGGTGAGGGAGGCCCAGTTTCAAGCTTTCGCCGGCAAAGGCCTCAGATGTTTCTGCTTTTGACACAGTGTGTCTCTCTTGTGCCTCACAGAAGACCTTTTAGGTGGCTGCATGCCCCTTAGTTTGGGCTCTGGAATGAGAATAAATGAGCCAAACCTCAGTGAGAGCCAAGAAAACACACCAAAGCTTGAGGCAGAGCTGCCTAGCCAAGCCCAGCCCGGATCACCAACGTTCTCTGAACTGCAGACCCCCATGCCAGTTATGTGAGTGAAAATGAGTGATTGTCACTAAGATTTGAGGTGCTTTGTTATGTAGCATTACTGTAGCAGCAGTTAACTAACTGATACACTCGTTTCCTGACAGAATGCATGGTATATTGACCTTGGGCATGGATGTGGCCGGGACACAGGAAGCACCCATGCAGAGAGGCCACTCTCTTGCCAGCTAGGGGCTGGGATCTGCATGGAGGGGAAAGTATGTGACTCAATTGAGATACAGTTAGGGTCCTCCTCCAGGGTCTCCCTTTCATCGACTATGCTCATCACCTGCTTCCTTTCCTTCTCACCATGGGGATGGCGCTTCCATCGCGTGCTAATGGGTTTGTGGCCCAGCTTCTGAGCTCGAGATATCTGGGTGATTAATATGGACTTAGGCTCCTCTAGCAGGCCCTGACAGACCCATGGCTGAGTGCACTGGGAGCCTGGATTTCCTCTGGGCACTTCTGGGGTGCTCAGAGGCCAAGAATCATGTGGTGTCTGTCTATCTAAAGTCAGTTTCAGAGTGAGTTTTGAAATATGTGTGAAATTGTACAGTTGTTCCCAGTGATTTAGCTTAATCCTCAGACCCTCCCTGCCACCCTCCCGCCTGCCATACTGAGGCAGGGACCATGGGCTTAGACAGAGTAGGGTGGGGGCCTCTGGAAAAAACAAAGCAAGAACATCCGTTGTGAGATTTGCTTTGGCCTGCTGGGGGGCCCGATTTATTTTTCAAACTTTACCCAGGTGCTACTTTTCTTCCTCCAGCCCTAAACAAATGATTTGTTGCAACTTGGGCAATGTAGCAAGCAAGCCCAAAACAACATAGTAAAACAGGAAGGATTCCATCTTAAAATCCAATTAGTTAAAAAGTAAGTTTCTTAACAAACAGACAATAACTCAGCCCACCTTGGGAGCAAAGCAGGCACTCTTGAGTGATCTGCTCCCAGACCAGAAAGCTGCTATCCTGGGAGGCAATCAGAACAGTATACTTCTTGTAAATAACCAGTAAGACTAATAAGAAACTTAATGTTTCTTCAAAGGAAAACATTTTGGGGCCACTTAGCAGGTGTACATCCCTAGCCCTTAGTCTCTCAACTGCCTATAAAACCCTAGACAACGCACCACGTGGGGGCTCTCTTGGCCCCTCCTGGCCTGAGCCAGGAGCTCTGTCCTCTTGCTCTCTCTCTAAATAAAAGCCTCTGCCTTGCTTGTTCTCCTGCCTTGACTGTTTGCGAAGTTTTTGGCTCCGTGAACAAGAACCCCGGCATCAATACTATGAAGTTTTTGCATTTCATCTCTACAATTTGGTTACAGAGCAATTCTCCTTCATGAAAGTATGAAGTATTTTCTGGGCAATAGGCTTGGCTGAAGCTCAAGAAGAATGTAGGCACCTGACACATTGAAGTAAGGTGACGAGCAGGTGGAAATAACAATGTAACTCCAACAGACACCTGGGGAATTAAGAAGTGACAGCTGTTTTACAAGTCATTGTTTCTGGATGCACAATGTGCTTTCCAACTTCATTTCTTTGCCTTCTCTCTGTTTCCTTTGAATCTCCTCTGAGGCCTAGTCTTTCTAGATTTCATCAGGGTTAAATGAAACCACTTGTACCCTGAAATCCTGTAGTGCTTACTCCAATGGCTCTCAAAATGTTTGCTGTGTCCCAGTGAGAAATGAATTTTGCATCAGTTACACACACACACACACACACACACACATGCACACACACTTGCATAAGTGAACTTTAAAGCGTTACTCTTTGTCTTAGTCTGGGTTTTCTCAGAAGTAGACCCTGAGATAAAGACTCACATGCAAGTGGTTTATTTGGGAGATGATGCCAGGGAAGACCAGGAGGGGAGTGGGAAGTGAATGAGGTAAAGGAAGGAAGACATTAGGGAGGGCATTGTCAACAGATGTAATCTCATGGGGCAACTCTGGAAACAGTTTTTGTGGCAGTTAGCCTCCAAGTTGGCCCCCAGAAATCCTCGCCTCCTGGTATCCACACCCGTGTACTTCACTCCCATTCTGAACTATGTGTGTGGTCTGTGGGTCCAGAAGATCATGGCATAAGTGATGCTGTCTATGGTAGGCAGCCTCCGAGATGTCCCCAGTTCTCTCTACCTCCTGGTGTTGATGTCCTTGTGTAATCTCTTCCCTAGATTTTGGGCCACTTATAACCAATAAAAAGTGACTCAGTTTTGACCAACAGAATACGCAAAGATGATGGATGTCCTTTCTGAAGTTAGGTCACAAAGAGACTCTGCTTTGCCTTGCTTGTGTTCCCATGCTCTTTTCTTCTCAGGCTCTGAGGAAAAACCAGTGACCCTATGGAGAGGCCCACATGGAGAGGAATTGGGGTCTCCAGCCAATAGTCCCTGAGGCCCTGAGGTCTGCCCATAGCCATGTGAGCCAGCCTGGATGCGGATCTCAGCCCGGTTGAGCCCTGAGAGCCCTGCAGCCCTGGCTACAGTCTTGAGGAGATTCTGAGTCACAGGCACCAAGAGGAAACCAGCTAAGCTGTGCCCAGATTTCTGACCAATAGAAATTGTGAGTCAATACCTTTTTTTAAAGCTGCAGAGTTTTGGGGTGAGCTGTTATGTAGCTGTAAATAACAGAGCATCTGACTTGAGTCTAGGTCGCAAACACTTTGCCATTCTCACTTTGGACTCTTTCTCTTGGGTTAAAACCCTGGGGGAGCCAGCCACAGGTCTTGAAGACACTCACGAAGCTCTCTGGGCAAGTGTAAGTATTGATGAACCTGTGTTTGCGGCCTGATAACAGCCAGCACCAACTTATCAGGTAGGCGAATGAGAATGAAAGCAGATCACCCAGGACTTCAGCTGACTGCCGTCTCTTGACTGCATCTTGGCTGCAATGTCCTGAGCAGCCTAGAGCCAAAAACACCCAGTCAAGCCTCTTCTGAATTTCTGACTGATGGAAATTGTGAGATAATACATATTTATTGTTGTCTCAAGTTGCTATGTTTTGGGAGTAAATTCTTTTGCAGCAATAGATAACTGAGACAGTGTGGGACACGTGACTCAGAGTTATTCTACCCAAACGAAGGAGCTAGGGTATTTCCGTGCCAATAGCCATCTGTCAGTGGATGAGGGCTGCTCTTAGAGGGTGTTACTTCACCAGAACTTATCTGTGGGCAGAGAGGCCTTCCGTGGCCTCAGAAAGCCTACAAGAAAGAGATGCAGTTTGTGGCAGTTGGACGTCAGGCCTGTATGTACCCAAAGGTAAAGAGAGGGGATATGGGGGTTCACAGAGCTTGCAAACTCTCAAACTCAATTTAAATATTGTCTACATTACTTCCTTCCCCTTGGGCAGCTTGGAGCATCTACTCCCTCTTTAGAGCCTGGTTCTTCCAAGATGTTGTCCTTGGTAGCAGGAAGGGGACAAGAACACATATCTCTTTACATAATTGTGCCCACCTTTGTTGGGTGTTGGTGTTTCTTGGGCCAACACTGACTGGTTGTGGATATTCTCTGTGACATGAATCCAAAGGCTAGGCTTTCTTGAAGGGACGTGTGCTTATTCCCTGGTAGAGACGGGCCTCTTCCACATCTACTCACCTTTTCCTGGGGAGTGCACCCCACCTCCTCCTGCTGCCTGCTCGCTGTGCCTGGCAGGCAGCCCAGCTGAGTGGAGTATGGGGAAGACAAGGCAAGCCCAGTCACTTCCTGTGATGCCCACTTGACCTCTTGGGGATTCTTATCACCAGCCTCACCAAATAGCTGTGGTATGGGCTGCTCCGAGCTTCCCTCTTCTGACACGTACCTCCTCTCCAGGAGGGCAAGTGGTAAAGCAGCTAAGGGCAGACTGCCTGGGCCCACGCCAAGCCATCACCCCATATCGGCCATGGGACTTTGGACAAGTGACATGCCCTCAGTTTCCTTGTATGTAAGATGGGGATTACGAATGCATTCCTTCTTTCACACCGTGGCTCTTCAAATATATAAGGGCAGGCTTTTCTCCTCTGTCAGTTTCACAGTTCTTTGTATAACATACCTTCCAAAGGTCCAAAATTGTTTGAACAAGAAAAGCATCATCAGAATAAGGAGAGAAACTCCACTTTGAGGAACTTCACAAGTCATCATGCATATATTCTGGCATGTTTGAGATGAGGATGTATTTCATGTTACATGATTTTTAGCACAATAAAAAATGGCATTTTTTTATATTCTTTATATTATCCTTATTTTACAGTGATGTTAAAAATACAAAGATCTCAATATATACAGAGGTGGAGAGGACAACATATGTGCATGTCTATGAATGTGTATGTGTGTGTATAAGTGTATGTGATTATTTTCCTGCTTGTTTCCAAAGAAGTTTTTGAGTTGGTTTGCTGCCTAAAACAGAACAGAAGGTGAGTCATTTAATCATAAAACAGAATAAAGATTATGGGAAGCATGCAGAAGTAGATGCTTTAAGATTTTTTAAGGTCCTTTTCTTGCCAATGAATATGCATTGAACACATTAAACATGTGCAGGAAATTTGGCTATTTCTTGAAAGTTAAGACTCTAAAACAAACTTTCTGGTTGCCCCATTTTTATTTTGGCAAAAATGGGTTGATTTCCTGACTCTTGCTTGCAGAAGGTGAGAGAAATGGCAGTTTAGGGAAAGGAGAAATTTAAGTAAGTTTAAGAGCTGACACCCAACAGCATGTTGGTTTCTGTCTTTCTTCCACCTGTTTTTTGTCTTTCTCTTATTTATGTGCAACAGAAACAAAAACAAATCCTATATTTGTAGGCCACTTACCACATTATTCTAACAATTCTGTGTATGGCTTAAACATTACTCTTCCCATAAACTAAAGCCCAGAGGGTTGAGTGACATGCCCACTGAATGGAATACCCAATTTATTTATCCATTCTCTTGCTAATGAACATTTCAGCTGTTTCCACTTGGAGTTTTTATAAATAAAGCTACTATATACATTATTGTACATGTATTTTTGTGGATTTGTTTTAATTTCCCTTGAGTAAATATCTAGGGATGAAATTATGGGGTCTTAGAAGAGTGAATGTTTAGTAGAAAGCCAAACAGTTTTCTGCAATGGTTTTACTAGTTTTCACTTCTGCAAGTGGTGTACAAGAGTTCTAGTTTCTACATATCCTTGTTAACTCTTGGTATTGTCAGTCCTTGTTTTTAGCTAGTCCTCTGAGTGTGTAGAGGTATCTCATTGTGGTTTCAATTTGTATTCCCTTGATGACTAATGACTTTGGACATCTTTTCAGATGTGATCTGACCATTTTAATATCTCCCTTAGTGCAAAAGAAATGACTACTGCTACTTATAACAGGCTGATTTCAAACTCATTATGTTGAATCAAAGAAGCCAGGTACAAGAGAGAACATACTATATGATTCCATTTTATGAAAAAGCAAACACACTGATATATAGTGATAGGTCCTAATGGTGGTTAGTTAACAAGGGAACTGTGCTGTGGGGATGTTGACTGGAAAGGGGCAGGAGAGAAATCTCTGGGCAGTGGAAGTGTTGTTTACCTTGATCTGGGTTAAGATTACACAGGATTTCTTTCCTTTGGCTCTGTGAGCTCACAATAAATAGCTCTTTGTCACAACACCTCTCTGTGTATTCACCTAGGCCACTGGCTGTCATACACTGATTACCCAACAAGAGGCTGAAGAAGGGAGCCTAGAAAACCATGAGCTACATTCATCTCCTCTTGTTTTGCTTCATCATATAATAATCAAAGCCACTCAGTCCAGATGTTTATTCTGTGAATTGCACAAAGGTGCCTGACAGAGGGAGTGAGTAGGCCCTGGAATCCAAGCTCTGGGTCCTGGCTGTGCCAGTCCAGGGTAGGTGTCTTTTTCTAACCATCCTCCAACAGGGGATAATTTTTATAATTTTGTGGAAAGTTATCCTTTAAGCTAACAGTGGTTAGTTTAACACTGTGGCTAACTTTGGTTCATTAAAAACTGTTCATGAGCAAAGCCTAACTTGGTACTTGTTGAAATAGTAGTTTCTGATCATTTTTGTGGGGAGACATATCTTCCTAAAGATACTCCAACAGTAGGAGTATTTTTTATGCTTGCTTATTCATTTTTCCTCCCCTTTTTTCCCTCTGTCCATCCATCCATCTATCCATCTTTGCATCCTCCATCCAACCAATATTTTTCTGTGTACCTAGGCTAGTGAATACCATGTACTTGTCATGGGGCTGGCTTCTGGAGATGACTTGGTATTTTTTTCTTTTATGCTGGAGATGCAAGGGAATTTTTATTTTTATTCTTTTTTCTCTGACTGCCTGGCTCTTTGAAATATCTCTGGCCAGGGTATGAAAAAGACCTTCAATTTCCTGACTGGAGAGCACATTCCCTGCCTTTGAATATCACACTTAAGCTGAAGAAAGCTCCACAACATGCAGTGTTTTCTCAACTTTGCACCAACAGCTTCTTTCTGTCTTTGGTTAAGGGATCTTGCCTGCTTGGGCTTATTTGTGCTGCTGCCCTGTGTGGTCTTTGATACCAGAGTTCTACTGGAGAGTCTGGTGTAAAGTGGAGCCTCTGCCAATTTAGACATAATCAGAGGATAATGCATCCTGAAACAGAAAAAAAATGCGGTGAGATAGAATCATAATCAAAGCGATAAACCCTTACATATATCTACAGTACTAGACCTGCTTCCAAACCATGTTCACATTAAATATCCCTGTCACTCAACAATAGGAATGTTGGAGGTAGATATTATTATTGCCATTTTTTATTGTGCTAAAAATCATGTAACATGAAATACATCCTCATCTCAAACTTTTAAATATACAATAGAGCACTTAACTATAGACACATTATATAGAAGAGTTCTAGAAATTTTAAGCTTGTATAATTGGAACTCTATAACTGTTGAACAGCAACTCCCCATTTCCCTTTCTCCACAGCCCTTGCGACCACCATTCTACTTTCTGTATCTATGAGTTTGACTAGTTTATATTCCTCATATAATTGGACTCATGCAGCATTTGTCCTTCTGTGACCGACTTATTTCACTTAGCACAGTGTCCTTAAGGTTCATCCATGTTATAGCATGTGACAAGACTTCCTTTCTTTCTATGGCTGAATAATATTCTGTTGTATGTATGTACAAATTTTCTTTATCCATATGTTCACTGATTGACATTTAGGTTGTTTCTACCTCTTGGCTACTGTGAATCATGCTGTGATGAACATCAGAGTGCAAATATCTTTTTGAGATACTGATTTCAATTCTCTTGGACAAATACACAGAAATGGGATTACTGGATCATGTGTAGTTTCATTTATAATTTTTTTGAGGAACTTCTATATTATTTTCCATATCAGTTGCACCTTTTAAGAGATAGATATTATTAATACATACAGGAAATCCCATCGGGTTGACCCCACTGCTTGCTAATCAGGGCTTGGTATGAACTTCTGACCTTTATGGAGTGTCAACAGATAAGAATTAGCCTTAGATTTAGCCACACAGTGTCAGAATTCTACTTGGGACAGCGACATTCCTGTTAACCCTTAGCATCCCTATTCACCAGCACTTCTAACCAGCTGGCCTGGGAGCTGATATCTAGGGAGATGGTGGGCAGCTGGTAGTCCTCTCCTATGTGACATGGAGAGCAGAGCAGGGAGAGAAGGAGCAAAAGGCCCAGAGAGATAAAGTGACTCAATTAATGCTCCAGGCTGGGTTGATGGCAGAGCGAAGAACAAAATTTTAGATAATCAGATGCTCCATGTTTGTCTCATAGGAACTGGCCTCATGTTGTACTGTGGGACTTTTTTTTGGTATCATTAATATAAAATCACATGAGCAACATTGTGGTTACTATATTCCCCCCGTTATCAAGTCCCCACCACATACCCCGTTATAGTCAATGCCCATCAGCATAGTAAGATGCTATAGAGGCACTATGTGATTTTTGTTTCAAAAAAATAAAAAGATTTCAGTCATTTCCTATTAATCCTTTTATTATTTCTCACCTAGCAGTAGACTTTGCAGAAATGAGATGATGTCATGTGCATCAAAGAGGACCAGGCTTGAAGAGAAATGGTCCTGATTTCTGGCTGCATATGTGTTGTTAATACCAGGTTGGCCTCGGGCAGAGGTTAGCAAAGAAAGGCAATGGCTGAAGATGGTAGGTGGAAAGTGGGAGTGTGGGGGACTTCCTGAGGATCTCTTGCTACGTAGACTGGGAAAGCTCTTGACCAGGGTGGGCTAGAGCTGAGTGAGACAATATAAAAGTGGATGATGCTTAGATTTAAAAAGCAGTTTGATGGAGGGTCTCAAGATGGTGGCATGAGTAGGGCAACAGAAATCTCCCAAAACCATACATATTTTTGAAAATACAACAAATACAACTACTCCTAAAAGAGAGACCAGAAGATACAGTACAAGAGCCAGGCTACATCTACATCTGCAAGAACTCAGCATCTCACAAAAAGGGTAAGATACAAAGCCGTGACCTGGCTGGACCTGAGCACTCCCCCACCCCAGCTCACCGGCGAGAGGAAAGGAATCAGAGTGGGGATGGAGTGGAAGCACAGGACTGCTAAATAACCAGCCCTAGTAACCTGCACTGGGGGCACAGACACACATTGCATGGTGTACTGGATATTAGAGAAACGGAAAAGTAAAATCCGAGATGGAGACTGTGAGTGGATTCCCACAGCCGGCTCCTCTGGGACAAAAGAATAGTAGGTGCTTTTAAAACGTCTTAAAGGTACAAGGGCTTAACAGCTGGACAAAATCTTCCTGGCACCCTCAGCCCAGCAGGCGGGGAATCTTAAGGAACTTCAGGTGCCCTAACACCCTGGGGGGTAACCCAACACTGAAGCCCCTTGCTGTGATAAGCAGCCTGACATTCATTCCCCCCCACCCCGGCTGGTGCTGCAAGCAAACCAGCTAACCTGCCACAGCTGCCGAGCAGCTGAACAGCACCACCCATAGCAGCCACACAGAGTCTTCTACCAGTGTGCAGCTAATCAGGACAGACCCAGAGGCTGCCACCAGCGCGCAGCTGCCCAGCACAGGCAGAGGAACCCTGGGCGAGGTCCGGAAGGCACGAAGGGGTGCTGTTCTTGCAGGAGAACACACCCAGTGGAGTGGCGACCCCCTGCAGGGCTCTAGGCAATCCCAAGCACTGCCGCGCCCATGGCAGTTCAGGGGATTATCCCAGAGACTGCTCCCAGTGTGCGGTTAGCCAGCACAGGCAGGAGAGAATGGCAAGGCAACCAGAAATCAGGAAAGGACTTTGTTCTCCCAGCTGACACACGCACCACCTGCCTGCGTCCACTTCTACTGCCATGAAAAGGCAGAAGAATCTGGTCCAGTCAAAAATCACTCAGACAATCCCAGAGAGAGGGCCTGGTGAGATAGATATAACCAATATCCCTGAAAAAGAATTAAAAATAAAAGTCATAACCATTCTGATAGACCTGCAGAGAAAAATGCAAGAGCTTAGGGATGAAGTCCAGAGGGAGATAACAGAAATGAAACAATCAATACAAGGTCTTAAGAGCAGACTGTACGAGGTGCAAGAGACTGTTAATGGAATAGAAATCAGAGAACAGGAATACAGAGAAGCTGAGGCAGAGAGAGATAAAAGGATCTTTAGGAATGAAAGAATATTAAGAGAACTGTGTGACCAATCCAAACAGAGCAATATTCACATTATAGGGGTACCAGAAGAAGAAGAGAGAGAAAAAGGGATAAAAAGTGTCTTTGAAGAAATAATTGCTGAAAACTTCCCCAAGCTGGGGAAAGAAATAGTCTCTCAGACCAAGGAAAGCCCACAGATCTCCCAACACAAGGGACAAAAGGAAGACAGCATCAAGACATATAATAATTAAAATGGCAAAGATCAAAGACAAGGACAGAGTATTAAAAGCAGCCAGAGAGAGATAAAAGATCACCTACAAAGGAAAACTCATCAGGCTATCATCAGACTTCTCAACAGAAACCTTACAGGCCAGAGACAATGAATGGAATGATATATTTAATGCAATGAAACCGAAGGGCCTTGAACCAAGAATACTGTATCCAGCACGATTATCATTTAAATTTGAAGGAGGGATTAAACAATTCCCAGACAAGTAAAAGTTGAGGGAGTTTGCCTCCCACAAACCACCTCTACAGGATATTTTAAAGGGACTGCTCTAGAGGGAAGCACTCCTAAGGCTAAATAGATGTCACCAGAGAAAATAAAATCACACCAAAGAAAGCAGACCAACCAAATACTAACTAAAGGCAAAAAAATATCAACTATCCACAAAAGCAGTCAAAGGAAACACAAAAGAGTACAGAATAAAACACCTAACATATAAAGAATGGAGGAGGAAGAATAAGAAGAGAGAGAAATAAAGAATCATTAGACTGTGTTTATAATAGCTTAATAAGAGAATTAAGTTAGACGGTTAGATAGATAGTAAAGAAGCTACCCTTGAAACTTTGGTAACCACAAATCCAAAGCCTGCAATGGCAATAAGTACATCTTTTGATAATCACCCTAAATGTAATTGGACTGAATGCACCAATCAAAAGACACAGAGTAATAGAATGGATAAAAAAGCAAGACCCATCTATATGCTGCTTACACGAGACTCACCTCAAACTCAAAAGTCATACACAGACTAAAAGTGAAGGGATGGAAAAAGATATTTCATGCAAACAAAAGGGAGAAAAAAGCAGGTGTTGCAGTACTTGTATCAGAAAAAATAGACTTCAAAACAAAGAAAGTAAGAAGAGATAAAGGACATTACATAATGATAAAGGGGTGAGTCCAATAAGAGGATATAACCATTATAAATATATATGCACTCAACACAGGAGAACCAACATATGTGAAACAAATACTAACAGAATTAAAGGAGGAAATAGAATGTAATGCATTTGCTCTAGGAGACTTCAACACACCACTCACTCCAAAGGACAGATCAACCAGACAGAAAATAAGTAAGGACACAGAGGCACTGAACAACACACTAGAACAGATGGAACTAACAGACATCTACAGAACTCTACACCCAAAAGCAGCAGGATACACATTCTTCTCAAGTGCACATGGAACATTTTCCAGAATAGACCACATACTAGGCCACAAAAAGAGCCTCAGAAAATTCAAAATGATTGAAATTGCACCAACCAGTTTCTCAGACCACAAAGGTATGAAACTAGAAATAAATTACGCAAAGAAAATAAAAAAATCCCACAAACACATGGAGGCTTCACAACATGCTCCTAAATAATCAATGGATCAATGACCAAATTAAAACAGAGATCAAGCAATGTATGGAGACAAATGACAACAACAGCACAAGGCCCCAACTTCTGTGGGACGCAGCAAAGGCAGTTCTAAGAGGAAAGTATATAGCAATCCAGGCCTATTTAAAGAAGGAAGAACAATCCCAAATGAATAGTCTAAAGTCACAATTATAGAAACTGGAAAAAGAAGAAAAAATTAGACCCAAAGTCAGCAGAAGGAAGGACATATTAAAGATCAGAGAATAAATAAATAAAATTGAGAAGAATAAAAGAATAGAAGAATCAATGAAACCAAGAGATGATTCTTTGAGAAAATAAACAAAGTAGACAAACCCCTAGCCAGACTTATTAAGAGAAAAAGAGAATCTACACACATCAACAGAATCAGAAATGAGAAAGGAAAAATCATGACAGACACAGCATAAACACAAAGAATTATTAGAGAATAATATGAAAATCTATATGCTAACAAACTGAATAACGTAGAAGAAATGGACAACTTTCTAGAAAAATACAACCTTCCAAGACTGACAAAGGAAGAAACAGAAAATCTAAACAGACCAATTACCAGCACTGAAATTGAATCGGTAATCAAAAAACTACCCAAGAACAAACCCCTGTGCCAGATGGATTAACTGCTGAATTTTATCAGACATATAGAGAAGACACAATACCCATTCTCCTTAAAGTTTTCCAAAAAATAGAAGAGGAAGGAATACTTCCAAACTCATTCAATGAAACCAGCATCACCATAATAGCAAAAGCAGGCAAAGACCCCACAAAGAAAGAAAATTACAGACCAATATCTATGATGAACATAGATGCAAAAATACTCAACAAAATATTAGCAAACCGAATTCAAAAATACATCAAGAGGATCATACACCATGATCAAGTGGGATTCATCTCAGGGATGCAAGGATGGTGCAACATTCGAAAATCCATCAACATCATCCACCACATCAACAAAAAGCAGGACAAAAGCCACATGATCATCTCCATAGATGCTGAAAAAGCATTTGACAAAATTCAACATCCATTCATGATAAACATTCTCAACAGAATGGGTACAGAGGGAAAGTACCTCAACATAATAAAAGGATGTCAACATAATATGACAAACCCACAGCCAACATCATACTTAACAGCAAGAAGCTGAGAGCTTTTTGCCTAAGAAAAGGAACAAGACAAAGATGCCCACTTTCCCCACTGTTATTCAACATAATACTGGAGGTCCAAGCCATGACAATCAGACAAGACAAAGAAATACAAGGCATCAAGATTGGTAAAGAAGAAGTCAAACTGTCACTATTTGCAGATGACATAATATTGTACATAAAAAACCCCAAAGACTCCACTCCAAAACTACTAGAACTAATATCTGAATTCAGCAAAGTTGCAGG
The DNA here is from genome assembly GCA_029783875.1 of Phataginus tricuspis. Taxonomy (NCBI): domain Eukaryota; kingdom Metazoa; phylum Chordata; class Mammalia; order Pholidota; family Manidae; genus Phataginus; species Phataginus tricuspis. The sequence goes on along the minus strand of JAQQAC010011087.1, from coordinate 29,838,548 downwards.
ATACAAAATTAACACACAGAAATCTGTTGCTTTCCTATACACTAATGATGAACTAGCAGAAAGAGAAATCAGGAAAACAATTTCATTCACAATTGCATCAAAAAGAATAAAATACCTAGGAATAAACCTAACCAAGGAAGTGAAAGACCTATACCCTGAAAACTACAAAACACTCTTAAGAGAATTTAAAGAGGACACTAACAAATGGAAACTCATCCCATGCTCTTTGGTAGGAGGAATTAATATTGTCAAAGTGGCCATACTGCCTAAAGCAATGTACAGATTCAATGTAATCTCTATGAAAATACCAACAGCATTCTTCCACAAACTGGAACAAATAGTTGTAAAATTCATATGGAAACACAAAAGACCCTGAGTAGCCAAAGCAATCCTGAGAAGGAAGTATAAAGCAGAGGAGATCTCGTTTCCCAACTTCAAGCTCTGCTACAAAGCCACAGTAATCAAGACAATTTGGTACTGGCACAAGAACAGACCCACAGACCAGTGGAATGGAATAGAAAGTCCAGATATAATAAACATATATGGTCAATTAATATATGATAAAGGAGCCATGGATATACAATAGGGAAATGACAGCCTCTTCAGCAGCTGATGTTGGCAAAACTGGACAGCTACATGCAAGAGAATGAAACTGGATCATTGTCTAACCCCATACACAAAAGTAAACTCTAAATGGATCAAAGACCTCAATGTAAGTCATGAAACCATAAAACTCCTAGAAAAAACATAGGCAAAAATCTCTTGGATGTAAACATGAGCAACTTCTTCATGAACATATCTCCCTGGGCAAGGGAATCAAAAGCAAAAATGAACAAGTGGGATTATATCAAGCTGAAAAGCTTCTGTATAGCAAAGGACACCATCAATAGAACAAAAAGTCATCCTACAGTAGGGGAGAATATATTCATAAATGACATATCAGATAAAGGGTTGACATCCAAAGTATATAAAAAGCTCATGCAGCTCAAGAAACAAAAAGCAAATAGTCCAATTAAAAAATGGGCAGAGGATATGAACCAGACACATCTCCAAAGAAGAAATTCAGATGGCCAACAGGCACATGAAAAGATGCTCCACATCGCTAATCATCAGAGAAATGCAAATTAAAACCACAGTGAGGTATCACCTCACACCAATTAGGATGGCCACCATCCAAAAGACAAAGAACAACAAATGTTGGTGAGGATGTGGAGAAAGGGAACCCTCCTACACTGCTGGTGGGAATGTAAACTAGTTCAACCATTGTGGAAAGCAGTATGGAGGTTCCTCAAAAATCTCAAAATAGAAATACCATTTTACCCAGGAATTCCACTCCTAGGAATTTACCCTAAGAATGCAGGAGCCCAGTTTGAAAAAGACATATGCACCCCTATGTTTATTGCAGCACTATTTACAATAGCCAAGAAATGGAAACAACCTAAGTGCTCATCAGTAGATGAATGAGATGAATGGATAAAGAAGATGTGGTACATATACACAATGGAATATTATTCAGCCATAAGAAGAAAACAAATCCTACCATTTGCTACAACATGGATGGAGCTAGAGGGTATTATGCTCAGTGAAATAAGCCAGGCAGAAAAAGACAAGTATCAAATGATTTCACTCATCTGTGGACTATAAGAACAAAGAAAAAACTGAAAGAACCAAACAGCAGCAGATTCACAGAATCCAAGAATGGTCTAACAGTTAAAGGGAAAGGAACTAGGGAGGATGGGTGGGAAGGGAGGGATAAGGGTAAAAGAAGGGGCATTACGATTGGCAGACATAATGTGGGGGGGCACGGGGAGGGCTGTAAAACACAGAGAAGACAAGTAGTGATTCTATAGCATCTCACTACGCTGATGGACAGTGACTGTAATGGGGTTGGTGGGGACTTGATGATCGGGGTAGTCTAGTAAACATAATATTGCTCATGTAATTGTAGATTAATGATTCCAAAACAAGCAAACAAACAAAAAAATATAAACAACTTTCCCTGGGGATGCGATAGGGCATTAGTAAACAATCATTAAAATAAAATCAAACCATAAAACAAAAAAGCAGTTCGATTTTCACTACAGCAGTAAAGAACCCTTGACACTGGGAATTTGGGCTGGAACAAAGCTTGTCTTGGAAGGTGAATTGACCAGCAGCTTTCCAGAATAAAGGTAGATATGGAGAGGACATTGGAAAGACCCTTAAGCCTCATGGCAGGGAGAATCAGACTCTATGTTGAAGGATCTAACACAATGCTTTGTGTTTAATGCACTCAACACATATTAGTTCCCCAAAAGATGTTGGGTAGTAAAAATCAAATGAATTCAAATAATCACAGGGCAATTCTAGAACATTTGTAAAAAGAATAGAAGGATCTTTGCAATAACGTGGCTAATGGATTCTTTTGTATAAAAAATTGTGGACACCCTGGTTGAAATAAGGAGGCCTAGTTTCTTTCTGCGTTGTTATTGGTATCTGATTTTTCCCTCAGCAAACCCATAAATCACCTTGGAATGCTCATGGTTCCATGTCACACAAGTTTAAACACCACTAGATCAAATTATTTCTAAGGCCAATTTTAACTCTAAGAGTCAATGATTTTTATTATTAGCAAATTCTCTATGAATTGTCTTGTTTAATCATCCCTGAGGTCTCCTTGATTTATTTTAGCACCTATGGCTCAGCTGTATAGACAGATACTGGCTGTGGATACCAGGGATTGTGGGGCAGCTAGTTCTGTGGCCTTTTCTAGTCAGCAACTTCACCAAGAACTATTCCCAGGGGGGCCTACGCATGGATGTGGACTAACTTTTTTCCTCAAATGTCTTTGAACAGAACTATGGTAGATGGCGAGCATGGCCATGATTGTCCCTTTCCCTATATTACATCCCTTCACAGTGTGACTTTGCAGCTCCTCTTCATCATGATGAAGTCTATTTCTTCACCCTTTGAGTCTGAGGTGGGCATGTAACTTAATTGTACTGATAACATGGTGAAAGTGACACTGTGCCTGTTCTGCATGGGACCAAGATGTCATGTGGCAAACCCAGGCTAACAAGACAGAAGGTGGAGATCATGTTAAAGTGCAGAGAAACCATCTTAGGTGAGGCCCTCCTACATTGGTCCATTCTCAGCTGACCTGGCTGCTGACTGCGTGAGAGAAAGCCAGAAGAGGTGTCCATCCGAGCCCAGCTCAAATTGTCAACCATTAGAATCATGAGTTAACTAAGTCATTGTTTTAAGTCATTCAGTTTTGGATTATTCATTACACAGTAAAAGTTAAATAGGTAATATTACAGGGTGTGCACACCAAGCATGAGCCCTTTGGATGATTAAGATGGTCATGCTGGTTCATCAGCTGTAATGAATGTGCCTTCGAGTAAAGGAGAACTTATGCATGTGCAGGGCCAGAGGGTATGTGGGAAATATCTGTACTTTCCTCTCAGTTTTGCTGTGAACCTAAAACTGCTATTAAAAAAATTCGTACTGTGTGAACAGATATAGAGTCCATTAAGGTAATGACCAACAGAATCCCCAGAATCTTAGTACAGTTGCCATAGAGATTCAAAATGAACCTTTTTTTATATTAAGGTATTATTGATATACAGTCTTATGAAGGTTTCACATGAAAAAAACAATGTGGGAACCACATTTACCCATATTATTAAGTCCCCACTCATACCCCAATTCAGGCACTGTCCATCAGTGTAGTAAGATGCCACAGTTTCACTATTTGCCATCTCTGTGCTACATTGTTTTCCCTTGATCCCCCACACCAAGTGTACTAAACATAATACCCCTCAATCCCCTTCTCCCACACCCCTCCCCTTTGGTAACCACCAATTCCTTCTTGGAGTCTTTGAGTCTGCTGCTATTTTGTTCCTTCAGTTTTGCTTGGTTGTTATACTCCACAAATGAAGGCAATCATTTGGCACTTATCTTATTCCACCTGGCTTATTTCATTGAGCATAATATCCTCCAGGTCCATCCATGTTGATGCAAATGGTAGGATTTGTTTCTTTCTTATGGCTGAATAGTATTCCATTGTGTATGTGTACCACACCTTCTTTATCCATTCATATACTGACGGACATTTAGGTTGCTTCCATATCTTGGCTATTCTAAAAAGTACTGCGATAAACATAGGGGAGCTTATGTCATTTTGAATCTGAGAAGTTGTATTCTTTGAGTAAATTCCAAGGAGTGGGATTCCCGGGTCATTTGTATTTTTAGTTTTTTGAGGAACCTCCATATTGCTTCCCACAATGGTTGAACTAGCTTACATTCCCACCAGCAGGGTAGGAGGGTTCCCCTTTCTCGGCATCCTCACCAGCATTTGTTCTTAATCTTTTCGATGCTGGCCATCCTTACTGGTGTGAGGTGATATCTCATTGTGGTTTTAATTTGCATTTCCCTGATGATTAGTGATGTGGAGCATCTTTTCATGTGTCTGTTGGCCATCTGAATTTCTTCTTTGGAGAACTGTCTCTTCATATCCTCTGCCCATTTTTTAATCGAGTTATTTGCTTTTTGGGTGTGGATGTTAACCCCTTGTCAGATATGTCATTTACAGATATATTCTCCCATACTGTAGGATGCTTTTTTGTTCTGTTGATGGTGTCCTTTGCCGTACAGAAACTTTTTAGTCTGATGTAGTCCCATAAGTTCATTTATGCTTCTGTTTCCCTTGCTTGAGGAGATGCATTCAGGAAGAAGTTGCTCATGCTTATATTCAGGAGATTTTTGCCTATGTTGTCTTCTAAGAGTTTTATGGTTTCATGACTTACATTCAGGTCCTTGATCCATTTTGAGTTTACTTTTGTGTATGGGGTTAAACAATAATCCAGTTTCATTCTCTTACATGTAGCTGTCCAGTTTTGCCAACACCAGCTGTTGAAGAAGCTGTCATTTCCCCACTGTATGTCCATGGCTACTTTATCATATAATAATTGACCATATATGGTTGGGTTTATATCAGGACTCTCTAGTCTGTTCCATTTGTCAATGGATCTGTTCTTGTGCCAGTACCAAATTGTCTTGAGTACTGTGGCTTTGTAGTAGAGCTTGAAGTTGGGGAGCATAATACCCCCATCTTTATTCTTCCTTCTCAGGATTACTTTGGCTATTCGGGGTCTTTTGTGGTTCCATATGAATTTTAGAATGATTTTCTCTAGTTCGTTGAAGAATGCTGTTGGTATTTTGATAGGAATTGCATTGAATCTGTATATTGCTTTAGGCAGGATGGCCATTTTGACAATATTAATTCTTCCTATCCATGAGCATGGGATGTGTTTTCATTTATTGGTATCTTTCTTAATTTCTCTCATGAGTGTCTTGTAGTTTCCAGAGTATAGGTCTTTCACTTCCTTGGTTAGATTTATTCCTAGGTATTTTATTCTTTTTGATGCAGCTGTGAATGGAATTGTTTTCTTGATTTCTCTCTCTGCCAGTTCATTGTTAGTGTATAGGAATGCCACAGATTTCTGCTTATTAATTTTGTATCCCACAACATTGCTGAATTCAGATGTTAGATCTAGTAGTTTTGGAGTGCATTCTTTAGTGTTTTTTATGTAAAATATCGTGTCATCTGCAAACAGGGACAGTTAACTTCTTCCTTGCAAATCTCGATGCCTTTTATTTCTTCATGTTGTCTGATTGCCGTGGTTAGGACCTCCAGTACTATGTGGAATAGAAGTGGGGAGAGTGGGAATCCTTGTCTTGTTCCCGATCTTAAAGTAAAAGATTTTAGCTTCTGGCTGTTAACTATAATGTTGGCTGTGGGTTTGTCATATATGGCCTTCATTATGTTGAGGTACTTGCCCTCTATACCCAGTTTGTTGAGAGTTTTTATCATGAATGGATGTTGAATTTTGTCAAATGCTTTTTCAGCATCTATGGAGATGATCATGTGGTTTTTGTTCTTCTTTTTGTTGATGTGGTGGATGATGTTGATGGATTTTCGAATGTTGTACCATCCTTGCATCCCTGGAATAAACACTACTTGATCATGATGGATGATCTTTTTGATGTATTTTTGAATTCAGTTTGGTAATATTTTGTTGAATATTTTTGCATCTATATTCATCAGGAATATTGGTCTGTTGTTTTCTTTTTTGTGGTGTCTGTGCCCGGATTTGGTATTAGAGTGATGTTGGCCTCATAGAATGAGTTTGGAAGGATTCCCTCTTCTTCTAATCTTTGGAAAACTTTAAGGAGGATGGGTATTAGGTCTTCACTAAATGTTTGATAAAATTCTGTACTCTTTGTCTATCTCTTGATTGACTTTGGGGATATTTAATTTAATTTTGCATTTGCTTAGTAATTAGCTATTCTACTTTCTTTACTGTGGTTTTATTACCTCTGGTGACAGCTATTTAATCTGAGGAACACTTCTATCTATAGCAGTCCCTCCAAAATACACTGTAGAGATGGATTGTGGGAGGAAAAATCTCTCAGCTTTTGCTTATATGGGAATTGTTTTATCCCTCCTTCAAATTTATATGATAATCTTGCCAGATAAAGTATTCTTGGTTCAAGGCCCTACTGCTTCACTGCATTAAATACATCATGCCACTCCCTTCTGGCCTGTAAGGTTTCTGTTGAGAAGTCTGATGATGGGCTTTCCTTTGTATGTGATCTTATTTCTCTCTCTGGCTGCTTTTAATAGTCTGTCCTTATCCTTGATCTTTGCCATTTTAATTATTATATGTCTTGGTGTTGTCTTCCTTGGGTCCCTTGTGTTGGGAGATCTGTGCATCTCCATGGCCTGAGATACTATCTCCTTCTCCAGATTGGGGATGTTTTCAGCAATTGCCTCCTCAAAGACCCTTTCTGTCCCTTTTTCTCTCTCTTCTTCTTCTGGTACCCCTATAATGTGAATATTGTTCCGTTTGGATTGGTCACACAGTTCTCTTAATATTCTTTCATTCTTAGAGATCCTTTTTCGACTCTGTGCCTCAGCTTCTTTGTATTTCTCTTCTCTACTTTCTATTTCATTTATTGTCTCCTCCACCATATCCAATCTGCTTTTAATACTCTCCATTGTGCTCTTCACGATTGTATCTCTGACTGGAATTCATTCCTGAGTTCTTGAATATCTTTCCGTACCTCCATAAGCATGTTAATGATTTTTATTTTGAATTTCCTTTCAGGAAGAGTCATGAGGTCAATGTCATTTAAATCTTTCTCAGGAGTTGTATCAATAATTTTACTCTGAACCAGGTTCCTTTGGTGTTTCATATTTGTATATGGCGTCCTCTAGTGCCCAGATGCTCTACTCCCTGGAGCTGCTTTGCCCCTGAAGTAATGTCAGGGGTCGCAGGGGAGTGGTATCGGTGCCTGGGGGGAGGAAACAGCTGTTTCCTGCTTCCCTGCTGCTATGCCTGACTCCACTGCCTGAATCAGTGGGCCGAGCACACAAGTATAAGCCTCTGTGCTTTGTGTTCGTAGTTGATTTTCCCTCTGACTGGGCTAATGCCAGGGTAGCGTTTGTCTGTTTGTGATCCAGGTGGGGCTGGTCAGGAGAAAGGCACAGTAGGCTGTGTATCACAGAGGGTATCCTTGGAGCTGTGTGGCCAGCCAGGGAGTTAGAGCACCTGAAGATTGTCTAAGGAGGAAGATTCCTTTTTTCCTCCTTAAATATGAGAGCCTGTATGGCAAAGCTCCCAACCTGCTGGGCAGAGTGCACCTGGACCATTTTTCTACCTGTCCTCTCTCCTGAGCAGTAAGCTCTGTGCAGCCCTCTTGCTGAGGGTTTCCTTGTTAGGAAGTCTCTCAGACTGCCCACCTTTCTTTTGTCCCAGAGCAGCTGGATATGGTTCCCTGCTTTCCACACGTGGTGGGAATCTCAGTCTCTCCAGGAATTCTGCCTATCTTAGCTTTCCAACCCCATAATCATGAGAGTATCATGCAAGCACCATGAAATGTAGGTTTGTGCTCCCAGAGCAGCTCTCTGGAGTTAGGTATTTAGCAGTCCCCGGCCTCCACTCCCTCCCTGCTCCGTTTCTCTTCCTCCTGTCAGTGAGCTGGGGTGGGGGAAGGGCTTTAGTCCCACCGGGCCACAGCTTTGGTATGTTACCCTGTTCTGTGAGGTCTGTTCTTTTCTCCACGTGTATGCAGTCTGGCACAGTCCTCTTTCCTGTTGCTCTTTCAGGATTAGTTGTATTAATTATATTTTCATATTATATGTGGTTTTAGGAGGAAGCCTGTGTCTCACCTCTTATGCCGCCATCCTTAATCCCTCCACATACCCCAATATGAACCTTTGTGGGAGAAACAATTCTATGTGTTCTGGAAACCATTTTATTTTCTTTTGACAAGAGGAATGATGCGGAAAATATTCAACACAGCAGTCAAGGTCACCAAACCGCTTTTTTCCTCCAGTTGGTAAAGCACTCCCAGCTCCCTCTTCCCCTCCTCCCGGCTGCTGTTTTACCCTGCGCATGCCAAAATGCCGCATATCAAAACAATATGAATTGCTCCCCTTGCTTGTGCTCAGACTTTTGGGAGATTACTCCCCTCTGTGCCCGCCGGTGTGAAATAATGCCTCAACACTCCAAGACCTCAGAGTGCCACTTTTTTCTTCCATCAGTGATCCAGTCCAGGCTTTACAGTATTTTCCATAACAGAAATACTATATTTCCCCACCTTCTTGCATCTAGATAAGGCTATATAATTAGTTTCAGCCAAATGTAATGTGAACAGAAGTGATGAGTATTATTCCTGGGCTGGAGTGGTGTGTTCATTATGCTGTCCTCAAAATCTCTCTTTATTTATTTGCCAGCTGGATGAAACCGGAGTGGCATCAAAGACCATCATGATAGAGCTACAGGATGGACTCATTGCTTGGAAGAGGGTACCCCACCTGTATCTATCTTCAATGTGAGCTATTTATGTTATAAGTGACTGAAATTTGGAATTGTTTGTTACAACAGATAGCATTTATTACCCTGATTAACACCTAGTTAGAGACAAGGCACAATTAATGCTCTATGGCTCTGAGGGAATTTATTTTCAAGAGATTCAATCTATGTTTTTTAATTTTAAATATATTTAAAAACTAGATAATATATTCACATGCTTAAAAATTAAAAAGATATAGGAGGATTTAGAATAAAAAATCTTCTTATACCTACCTATCCTTTAGCCAGCTAGATATTTTCTTTTGAGGCAATGTTAGATACTTTCTGTATATCCTTCAGAAATATTTTGCACATATTCATATAACATATATATATATTACACCAAATGTATAATGCATACATATATACATATACATGCATTTGCAAATGGCAACATGTTTACATATTGTTATATACCTTAATTAAAAAATTTTTAAGCTAAACTTTAGAGATCTTTCCTTATAGTACATGAATAGCTTCCTTTTTATTTTCAGCTGCATTCATCATTACATTGATGGATATACTATGGTTAACTCCACCACCTCCAAGTTGATTACCTTTTAGCTTGTATCCAGTCTTTTGCTAAGATAGATAATGCTGCAATGACCCCATCCTTATACATGTCATTGCCCACAAGTGTGAGTTTACCTTAAAGAAAAATGGCTAGAATTGTAATCAAATGAGTATGCATTTGTATTGTTGAAGGAGCTCTCCAAATTTCCTTCAGAGATTTTACAATATACTTTTCTATTAGCATTATGTAAATGTGCCCGTTATTCTACACCCTCCCCAACACAGTATGGTAATCAGTGTTTTGATCTTTGAGCAGATAACTTCTTTATTTTAAGTACATTGTAAATCTTTTCATAAGTTTAAGAGTTGTTGGTTTTCTTTGGTGAACTGGCTTTGTCATTTGCCCATTTTTCTATGCTATTGCTATTGGATTGCTGATCTTTTTCCATTACTTTTGAGTCATAGGAAGAGATGCAGTTCATGCTGAGAAGTAGAGAGAGTCTGCCTTTATTACTCTCAACTGAACATATAGCTCAGAGAGCCCAGACAGGACAGTAACCATGACCAATCCATCTGGACATGTGCAGAACAAAGGAAGCTCTAGCTTTGTTCAAGGTCACATCCATGGGGCCTACCAAGAGGCCTGGCACACAAAAAGCACTTAATAAATATATAGTGGATTTCCAAACAGCAAATGAATGAATGCCAAATGCTGGACCTTGGAGAACTTTTCTTCAACACTGAATTTCTTCCAGAACTTGGTTCCTGCCCTTTCAAATGGCTCCATGGCAGGGTCTTGGGTGATGGTCATGTAGGTACTAAGCATTTTTCTGGTAGAGTAGCTGAAGAGAATGCTAAAGGATGCTTAAGGCAGGGCGTTGTGCTCCAAAGATTCTCCCCACAATCCTAGGACTCCTAGGGATCCCATATTACAGCTAAGTGATGAGATATATGGTGCCTGAGATGGAGTCTCCCAAGTCCTACTTGTCCTTCATTATACCACAACAGAATGGAGTGAAATGGGATATACGGTTGAACTTCAACCCCGAGCCTGTTCTCCTTTGAACTCTAGGGCCTTTCTTCTCCTCTCAATGTCAAATTACCCTTAGGAAACTTTCTGCTATTTGTGACCTTAGCTTGGGTCCCTTCTGCAGCCAACTCTAGACAAGGACTCACGTACCAGACTTTTATTTGGGAAGTAAAGGGAACTCCAGTGGATGAGAGGGGAAGTGAGTCAGAGGAAGACAGGAAGACAGTGTACAGTAAACTGGCACTCCAGCGACTGCTGTGGACGATTGGCTGTTCATCCCACTGGAGAGGCTCTGCCAGGGTATTTATACACTAACACTGATCAATCATTGCTTCCAGCCGACTGTGTGGATTTCAAGGAAACAGCAAAGCAGAGGCAAGTGGAAACTGGCAGCCAAAGAGATGCCTGCATTGGCAGCTAGGATATGGGCCAGTGGGCATTCCAAGTGGTCCCGATGAGGGGATATGGGAAGACACTAACATTTGCTCCAGCCATTTCTGCTACAGCCTTGCCTCCAGGCTGACTCACCTCATTCCTTCAATCCACTTTCCTCCCAGAAGCTAGAGTGACCTTTCTAAAATGAAAATCTGATCTATTTACTTTCTTGCACTTAAGATGAAACACGAACTCATTAGTAAGGCTCACAAGGCCCTGGGTGTCCCAGGTCTCCAGGATCATGGCTCACCACTGCCCGCTGCCCTGCAGGATGCAGACCTGAGACACCTGTGGCCCCCATTCATGCAGATCCCTGCTAGAGACTGGCCTTACCTAGCACTCGCCTCATGGACTTATGATTATCCACTGTGGGGAAGTTGGGGTTCCTGTGGCCGGGATCCTCACTGAACTTAAAACACCTGATCATGTAACTGGCCTGTTGCTAGGCTACCACTTCCACACCTTTAGAATATAAGTTATTATTGTGCTATATGGAGAGCTTGGCCCAGTGCTCTGGGCAGAGGCAGAGACACTAGTGCTTGACCTATCACCGGGAGAACAAACCGAGTAATAAACCCTTTCACCCCAAAGAACGTTTTGCTATCAATTTCTTTGGTCACATTGAATCCATAGCGAACTTGCCCGGGGCTGAAGCCCATTGGCAAGACAATTGATGAAAGTTGGCAGGGTTCATTATTGACCAAGGAAAAAGACAGGCTGCCCTTATGGGAGTGGTGCTTCAGCAGGATGCCCCTGTGAATGGGGAGACAGTGGACTGTCCCCCAATGGGTATGTGGTCTGAGGTGGCTTGCCTCCTAGAGGACTGGGCCCCACCCTAGGACTGGAGGCAAGTGGAGGTGACACCTGAGGCTGTAGGGGAGGCCCTTGGTATAGTAAGTAAATCCTTTGAGAAACGGAGTGCCTGTGAGGCAGCGGGGACTGTGGGTTGGCTGCTTCTCACAGTATTAAAAAGGTCTACAGAAGATACTCAAGAAATGGCAGCAGGAGAATGTGAGCTGAAAACTTCTGTGGATTCCCTGAAAAAGGAAATGGCATTGATGCGAGAGGCAGCATGAGAACGTGAGCTGCAAACTTCTGTGGATTCCCTGAAGAGAGAAATGGCATTGATGAGAGAGGAGATGGCATGAGAACGCCAGCAGCAAGGTGCCATTGGTGAGGTAAACAATTATTTACAGAACGAGACGGCAGCGCTTCCAGGTGCTCTGAAGGAGGAAGAGGCCATCAAGGAAAAAGATGAGCTCCTGAAGGAAGCACAGGCAGAGGTGGCTCGAGAATGTCAGCTGTGAAGTATTGAGGTGAAGGTAAGAGGGCTTCTGAAGACTGAGGTAGCATTGCTGCGAGGCACAGTAGAAAAGGTAAAGGTTATAGCAGAGGAGGCACTCGGGGGAGGGGAGAGAAATGTGCCATCAGCCCCAGGAATGGAGGAGCTGGGGAAGGATGAAGAGGTGGTGCTGGAGGTATTGGCCCCTCATGTATTGAAAGCATGCCCAGTGGTGGTAAAGAAAATAAAGACCCAGCAGCTGAAAGTTCCCCAAGGGGAGGAGCAGCCCCCTCCCCAGGTCGTGGAGCACTCTATGGTCCGCCTCTATACTCAGGCTGAGCTGGTGGATTTGGGCTCCTGGTTTAGGCAAAAGCCCTTGGAGTCAATATCAGCTTGGCTCCTGCGTCTGTGGGACTTAAGGGTGGATGAAATTGTTCTGTCGGGATCAGAGATGGGAAAGCTGGCTTCCCTGACAGTGCAGCCTGCCTTGAGGCAGTGATTACAAAACGCACATCAGACCCCAGGGAGTCACTCCCTCCTCGATTGGCTATGGCTGTACTTCATGCTGTGTGGCCCAATCCCGCTGATCTACCATCCTCTCCTGTTAGATGGCAGATGTATGCTGAACTCCAACAGGTGCTACAAGAGCTAGGCATGAGAAATGCCATCTATAGTCCAGAGAATTATGGTCCAGATGAAGAGATTTTCACTACCAGGATGAGGAATGTTGTACTTCAAATGGCTCCTACATCCCTCTTTGGGTCTCTAGTGGCCATTCTTTCCCCTCACTTAGGGCATCCCACAAGTGAGGTGACACTTACAGTAGCAGACTTAGGAGTGGCTGAAGGAACAAGAATCTGGAAAGAAATAAGACCTGTTACTGACAAGAAGAATTTATAGGACCCCATGAAGGTTATGAGGACCCACATGTGAGTTGATTTAATATGGAGGAGCAGATGGAAGGAAATTAGGTGAGAAGTCAAATAGGATCTTACTAGAGCTATGGCAACACTGAAACCAGAGCAGCAGTTCCAGCCATTAAGACCAAAGAGGCAGAGATCAGAGACAGGGCCACGAGTCTGGCCTGTGTGTTTGCAAGACTTTCTGCTGGAGAACGAGCCAACCTCACTTTAGCCCACACATCCAGGTGATTGGGGAACACGGTTTGACTGAGAGGAAGGTCAAGGTATCTGCCCTGAGGGACCAGGGGGCGACCGGAGGCCACATGTTGAAATTACTATCCATTGTTCCCCAGTGAACATACAATGTGTCATGGTTCTGGTGGATACAGGGGCTGAATGTACATTGATTCATGGTAACCCTGAGTGGTTCCCTGGGACCCCACTATCATAGATGGATATGGAGGGAAGGCTATCAGAATGAAACAAGCCCAAATCCTTTTGGGAATAGGGCATCCCAAAGGAGTATGCTGTGTATATATCTCTTATCCCTGAGTATATTTTGGGGATTGATATCCTGCAGGGTCTTTGGTTGCAGACCCCTGCAGGTGAGGTCAGACTGAGAGTACATGTGGTAAAGGCAGTCTTGAGGGGACGTGCTAGGCACCCGCCCAAAGCTTTTCCTGTGCCTCAGCAGGTGAATAATACCAAACAATACAAACTGACTGGAGGGCATAAAGAGATTGGAGAAACTCCCCATCAGTTGGAAAAGGTGTGTATTATAAAACCCACCCATAGTCCTTTCAATTCCCTAGTGTTGCCAATAAAAAAGCCAGATGGCTCCTGGCATATGACTGTGGATTACAGAGAACTGAATAAAGTCATACCCCTATGCATGCTGCTGTCCCCTCTATTGCAGGCCTGATGGATATCCTCAGCCATGAACTAGGAACATATTATGTGGTAGATCTTGCTAATGCCTTCTTTTCCATTGACATTGAGCAGGAAAGTCAGGAAGAGTTTGCCTTCATCTGGGAAGAATGGCAATGGACTTTCACTGTCCTCCCACAGGGATACCTCCTACAGCCCCACCATCTGTCATGGACTTGTAGCCCAGGACTTGGCTACATGGGAGAAACCACCAATGGTGTGGCTGTACCATTATATTGATAATGTCATGCTCACGTCCGATTCTCTTTCAGATCTAGAAGGTGCAGCACCTAGACTGCTGCAACATTTACAGGAGAAAGGATGGGCTGTGAACAGTACCAAGGTTCAGACACCTGGTTTGTCTGTCAAATTCTTGGGGGTCGCCTGCTTGGGTAAGACCAAAGTTGTACCAGAAGCAGTTATAGATAAAATCCAGGCCTTTCCTATCCCTACAACTGTAGCATTGCTGCAGGAGTTTCTGGGTCTTCTAGGTTACTGGGGAGTGTTTATCCCACACTTGGCACAAATTCTGAAGCCCTTATACCGGTTGGCACAAAAGGACGTCAGGTGGGACTGGGATGAGACATGTGCATCTGCCTTTACTACAGCAAAACAGGCAGTTAAGGCTGTGCAGGCCTGAGTGTGATAGACCCATCAAGGCCCTGTGAGCTGGACATTCATGTCACTGAAGACGGTTATGCCTGGGGTCTCTGGCAGAGGCTTGAACAAACTCACCAACCTATTGGATTCTGGTCATAACTCTGGAAAGGGGCAGAGGTATGATACACTTTGATAGAAAAACAACTGGCTGCCTTGCTGGCTACAGAACCCATCACTGGAATGGCCCCAATAAAGGTAATACCCACCTATCCGATCTTGGGGTGTGTACGAGACTGGACCCAAAAGCCAAGGAGTGGTGTGGCACCAATGCCCATGCTGGCCAAGTAGGGTGCTTACCCACAGCAGCGTGTGCCTTTTCTAGTAGCCCCTTGAGTGAAGAACTCCAATGCTTGTTGGTGCTGGTGACATATACTAGTGAAAAGCATGAAGCACTTGCTTTTGAACCATTAGTAGCAGAGAGTCCCTATTGGGAGGGAAGAGCCCCTATACCCGAAGATGCATGGTACACAGATGGCTCCAGTCGTGGGCAGTCCCCCAAATGGAGGACCATAGCTTTCCATCCTAAGACAGACAATAATGGAAGATGGTGAGGGGAAGAGCAGCCAATGGGCAGAGTTGCGGGCCGTGTGGCTTGTGATCAGCCAGGATCCCTCCCCTATAATTGTCTGCACTGACAGCTGGGCTATCTGTCGGGGCTTGACCCTGTGGCTACCAACCTGTTACCATGCCAACTGGCTGGTTGGTCACCGACCCCTTTGGGGACAAGAATTGTGGCAAGACATATGGGCCTGTGGTCAGACTAAAATAATTACAGTATACCATGTGACAGGTCATTTGCCACCGTCATCCCCAGGAAATGATGAAGCAGATAAATTGGCCCAGATATGTTGGTTAGAAGAAAAGCCTGCCTCTGATGTAGCCCAATGGTTACATCAGTGTTTGTTGCATGCGGGGCAAAAGACAATGTGGGCTGTAGCCCGTTGGTGGGCCTTGCCTTTGACCTTCAAAGAAGTTAGTAGAGCCCGGCAGGAGTGTGTGGTATGCTCCAAAAGGGACTTACACCGAGTTCCACAGCAACATGGGACAATAGCTAAGGGGCCTATACCCCTTGTCACGTGGCAGATAGACTATATTGGGCCTCTACCTGTGTCAGAAGGATATTGGTATGCCATGACTTGTGTGGACACAGCTACTGGACTTCTGGTTGCTTTTCCTACCCGTTGTGCAGACCAGCAGACGACCAAAAGAGGCCTGGAGCATCTCTTTGCTGCCTATGGCCGACCACAGGTAATTGAGAGTGATCAGGGCACCCATTTTACTGGACATACACTGCAAGAATGGGTGTGACAGCTGGTAATCAAGTGGAGGTTTCATGTGCCATACAATCCTACCACAGCAGGCATGATAGAGAGGCACCATGGCTTGTTAAAATCCAGACTAAAGTCAGATACCAACAGTCTGCAAGGATGGTCAGTCTGCTTATGGACCATGCTACAGCGTTTAAATGAGAGACCCCTAAAGGGAGCCCTGAGCCCCATAGACATGTTAACACATATGGCTGCCTCCCCTATACAACTGCAAGTGCAAACCAAGGAAGAATCACTGAAGCCGAGGTTTGGCCACCAGAATAACATCTTGCTGCCAGCACCAACTGCACTGAATCCCGGAGGCTGCATTGAATGGACTTGGCCTCAGACCTTTCAACACATGGACCAATGATGACTGGCTCTCCTGGCACCTTGGGGACAAGGCCTAGAAGCTGGCCTCCTGTGTATTCCTGGAATAACAGCAGATTGGCCACCAAAGGTCACAGTAGTATATCCTGAACGGCCAGAAGTTAGGAGCATTTACCAGGGAGTTTTGTTTTATCATTATGGCCAGTGCATGCACCTCCAGTAGCACTATATATAGACCCTTCAGTAACCCCCATGGGGAGAGGAGTAAAAGTATGGTATACTAGATCTGGAAGGGACCCCCTTCCTGCTACAGTCCTATCACAGGACCACTCTCTTGCATGCATCCTACCTGATGGACAAGATTTTCCTCTGTTGGCATTAAAACATGTGTCTTATCGCCCCTAAAGTCTTTGTGGATTGGGAACTTCCTCTGGCTTGAGGATTATTATAATTTTCGTTACCTGTATCTTAATTTTTTATTATCTCTAAGTTGTTGTTATCCTGTTGCTATTGTGGAATCTGGTTACAGTGCTCCAGCTTTCTCACACAGGGACCATTGCAGAAGATGGAAAGCGTATAGATAGTAAGGTGAGAATCCTGGAGGGGTGGAGTGTGGGCAAGTTGGGGTTCCTATGGCCAGGATCCTCACTGAACTTAAACCACCTGATGATGTAACTGTCCTGTTGCTAGGCTACCGCTTCCACACCTTTAGGCAATAAGCTATTATTGTGCTAAAGAGAGAGCTCGGCCCAGTGCTCTGGGCAGAGGCAGAGATGCTAGTGCTTGACCTGCCACAGGGAGAACTAGCCGGGTAATAAACCCTTTCACCCCAAAGAACATTTTGCTGTCAATTTGTTTGGTCACGTTGAATTCATAGCTAACTTGCCTGGGGCTGAAACTCATTGGCAAGACACCACCTACCCTGTCTGGTCTTCCCAGATGTTCCAGCTACTGTGAATACCTCCAGGACCCAGAAGGCCCATGTGCCTTCTGTATCTACAACACTGGGGACCTGGCATGCTGCAGCCTCAAGTACTGCCTTATAGATGAATGTGTGAATTTAAATGGTGGAAAGAAAGACATTAGGAACAGGTCAATATTTCTGGGGAAGGTGTTGAGGTGAAGGGAACAAATAGGTATTTGCTAAGAACCTACTAGGAACAAGGAGGTTTCTAGTCATTACCTCATGTAATCTCCATGATAATCCTGTTATTTTCCCATGGAAAAGATAGCAGAGCGGTCCAGTGACGCCCCCAGGGTCACACAGGTGGTGAGTACTGGAGCCGGCTGCAAATGCTGATCTCACTGATGTAAAAGTCACTTATTCATGGCCCCAGTTTGCTTGAGATAATTCACTCTCTCTGGATACTGTAAGGTCAGGCCTAGTGATGTGAACCTTCACTCCTCTCCAGAATGCCTATCCCTTCTCTCAGGCAGTATGCCACACTGGGCCGAGGGCTGTGGATTGCAAATCTGTCTCTCCCTGGACTTGCTTGCAAAGCCTGTAACCTCTCTTAGTCATGAACATCAGCATTTCTGTTATCACACACTGTCAGTCCCAGGTCTCCCCGGGATGAGTACTTACTGGAATCCTCCAGAATTCCACTTATCAAGTGTCCTATGCCAGAGAAGTCCCAGCTCTCTGGAAGCAAGCCCCTTTCCATCAGCCGGAGATAGAGTTAACCTCCCAAAGGACCCTGTGTAGCTCTTATGAACCAATCACAATTGGTTCCACATTGAGTTTCCACAGGCTTTATTTTATTTTTCCTCCAAATCTTGTGGCTGTTGCATTAGGCACCAGTTCCACAAGTTTCTTGGAAACTTCTGCGTCAGCAGGCTCATCCAGGTCCCCATGTGCAAGCAGAGTGATAAGCACCACTATTTACTTTTTAAAAATACAGACACATAATTAAGGAGAATGTTCTGATGTCTGAAGAGTCTGGCTGGCAGTGAACAGCCAGTAAGAAAGGCCTTGAGGTGAAGCAGAGCTGGGGATTTCAGTGAGAAAATGAAAGACACCATTCACTCCCCTCTCTGTGAACTTAGGGTCAGCACCAATTTTAGGTGACTCACTTTTTTCTCTTCCTCAACCCAGTTCTTCTCTGGCCCTGCCCAGTTCTTCAGAGCTAGAGATGTTTCTCAAGGGGGAGACACTCACAACTCCATGTCTTCCTATTTTGAATAAGAAAAAGGAAGAGGAAAAAGAGGATGTAGGTGGCAGGGAACATCTGCTGTGCTTGTCAGCCCAGCCCCCATGTCCTGTGCTTCTGCTCCCAGCACTTTGATTTTGCCTTGGGGAATCACCTCTCCACTATCCAAGGCATGAGTTTTGTGGGAGTGACTCCACCCAGCTTCAGGGATCAGGCACAAGATGAGGCCTGGCCAGGAGGAGTGGTTCAGGGCTGGCCAGGAGACCAGGAGAGTTGGTCCTGGCGCATGGGTGGAACTCTGGGGAAGGAGGCATTTTCTTTCTGCCAGAGATGCAACCTTAGTAGGATAGAGTCTGGTTCTGTCACCATGTGGGGAAAACCTCCTGAGAATGTAAACAACAAGAATAAAGTTAAGAGATGGAGATCATATTGTTGGAGCCACTGGACACTTTTTCAGTTAAGAGAGTCCATAAATTTCTTCTCTCTTTTATTTTTGTTTAAGTCATTTTTAATTTGACTTTGGTCATTTGTAGCCCAAATAGTCCTGGTAAGCAATTGTGCTAATTCCCCATTCCTTCCACTAAAGATCCACTTCCCACCTTCCGGATAGAGCTGGGGCAGAAGGACTTCACTTTGTGGTGATCCCATTAAAGTCTTGATGGCTATTGGTGCAAGTATTTATTCCCCAGGGGGAGAGTGGGTGAAGGGGAAGTGGGTATGTGCTCAATAACATGGAGAAGGGGAAAGAAGTCTTGGAACTCTCTTTTAAGACAGTAGAAATGTGCATTACAGTGCACAAATGTGGTGGCTAAAGAGAAATGTCAGACATGGGCTCTTAATTCCAGGAACTTTGGTATTGAGAAAAGGTGACAGGATGCATGTATAAGTAAAGCTAAAGACACAAGCCTACAATGCAAGGCCTGACAGGAGACCTTAGACAGTCAGGATTTCTGGAGGGTAGAGAGGCTGCAGAAAGGCAGGCTTCCTAAAGCTGCTGGATCAGGGGTTAGGGTGGTCAGTGGAGGGGAAGGCAGAGGGATGATATTAACTCTGACAATTGAAACCAGTACATATTGGCAAGACTGAGAGAGTCAAGGCCTTTGAAACCTTCCATTGTCCTCCCCTCCCCTCTTTTGACACTGCTCTCTCTTCTCTTCTTCCCTTTCTCCGTTCCCAGACACTCACAGGGCAGGGGACAGGTGTGGTCCTGGGGAATCATTTCTGCCTCCACACCTTTAGGCAGTAAGCTATTATTGCACTATATAGAGAGCTCAGTCCAGTGCTCTGGGTGGAGGCAGAGATGCTAATGCTTAACCTACTGCCAAGAGAACAAGCTGGGTAATAAACCCTTTCACCCCAAAGAAATGTTCTACTGCCGTTTCTTCGGTCACACTGAACCCATAGTGAACTTGCTGGGGGCTGAGACCCATTGGCAAGACACTAGCCAAGAGGGGTAATCAGGCTACTGAAACTTTAGGAACTTTGGTTCTTAATCTGTAAAAATTGGGGAGCCATTCTCTTACCTGGAAGCACTGGACAGAGGAGGACATGAAGTAGTGCTGAAAAATGGCTTAGTTCTGTATCTGGCACACAGAAGGCATGTAGATACTATCAGCTTCCTTTTTAAGTTCAGTGTTTTCATGTCTTTTACAGGGAATTGCTGAGCTCAGGGAGGTCACACCACTTGAGAACTGACCCCATCTCAGATGTCCCTCAGGCAGATATGCTTTCCTTGAAGCCCTACCTCATGCAAATCTCACCTCATGCTCTCGGATCGCTGCCTTTATTCTCCTTTCTAACTTGTACTTATGTGTTTATGATCATTTGATGAACACTTGTCTCTGTGGTAAGGATGGGAGGGCAGGACCTTGTCTGCTACATTCTCCACTGTATCCCCAGTGCTTGGCATGTGGTAAGGGTTCAGCAAATATTTGTTGAGTGAGCAAATGAGTGATCAACAACCCTGCTTGGCAGTTGCATATGTCTTTGCTTAATAAGACACAGGGGAAATGAAGACATCATTATCTAATAAATGTAATTTGCCTGGGAAGAAAAAAAATCTTTACAATATCTATCAATAATTGCATGGGCCACTGGTGGTGAAAACGTGAGTAATTCCTAGTTACATGGTCTGGTTGAATTTTGCTTTTATTTGCTCTGGTTTAATGCAATAGTCTTCAAAATCTGCATCTGTTGCTTCCACCTGCTGAATTCCATGGACTAAATCACATCTGTGTTGCCTTTAGGCTCTTGGTAGAGGTATTTCAGCTCAAAATCTATCCCTAATTGTCGCCCTGAGATACTTGCCAATATGTCTTTCTCTTCTTTTCTGTAGGGCCATGGGCCATTTATCTCTTGTGCCATCCTGTATGTGCTTCCATTGGGCTGGGCACAGTCATGGCTACATCACAGCCTTAGTGCATGCACATGTATGCACACAGGTGTGAGCCCACTTGAAGGCACTAGGCAGGCAGGGTTGGGTGGGGATCCCTGGGGAATAGGGAAGCTACTCCTGTGGAACTAAACACTGGAATTGGAGCCAGGTGGGTCAAGAAGAGAACACACAATTGGTAACTGAAGGGCCCACCCTCTGACCACCAAGTAAATGATAAATTAAACAGAAAAAAGTCTGAGGGGAAACATTGATGAGAGTCTAAGAGTTGGGTGATGGAAAAAGTATCCTGATTTCTATACTGGGCCACATGGAGGCTCAGGGGAATCGTGGTCTCCAGCTCCTCTTGTGGCCCTCTCTTTGTCATTCCAACTGGAGATAAGCTTCTTCATCTCAACAAGCCATGTCAAAGGGCCTTTATATTAGTAGGGACTGGCTGAGGGGCTCTTTGGAAAGGTCTTTTGCATGAATGATGCCAAGTGACCTTCCCAGAATTCCTTCTTAATGATACCAGAGATGGATAATTGTCCTCTCTCTCCTCTTCCACAGTAAATGTTGAGATGAAAAAGGTTGCCCAGCCATAGGCTACATTTTCCCAGCCCGCCTTGTACTTGGATGTGACTTGTTCTCATCAACAGAATGTGAAAGGAAGTGATGTGGGCCCACACTTTTAATAAAGCATTGCATGCCATCTCTACATTTGTTCCTTGTTGGATATATGTGGCATTGAGGCTTAGGGATGGAGGTGGGTGGATACCGGATGGGAGGTTCCTGGTGTCTGAATGAACATGAGGAGGGGACCCATGTGCAAACTCCAACAGTCTTCTAGGTACATAATAAAGAAATAAACTTTTACCATTTAGAACATTATCACAGCAACTTGGTCTACACTGAATAATTCAGATACAGTACTCTTAAGTCTGAGCCAGTGGAGTGGCAGGCAGAGATGATGCTCCCAAATCTGTGTACATATGTTCTATCACACAATTGTGCATGGACAGACTCAACAGTGGACTCTTCAAGAAGGTCTAAATAATCTTTAGTTGGGCTCAAGATGGTCATCTTTTTCAAATAAGCAGTTTATTCACATGGCTCAAAAACCAAAATGTTATAGGAAGATATATATCATTCACTCTCATCCCTGTTTACTCTGCCTCCCATAGCACAAAAAGGGGTCACCAGTTTTATTACGTACTGTGTATTCTTCTAGAGTTTATGTAAATATACATATATATTTATTTATATTTATATTTATATAAATATACTTAATACATATATTTAAACAAGTATATTTAATATATAAATATAAGTATAAGCATGCATGTGTGTGTGTGTGTGTGTGTGTGCGTGTGTGCATGTGTGTATACACATACATATACATCCCTCACACAAAATATAGCATATTAAAATGCTCCTTTCGGAGTTCCGGGAAGATGGCGGCATGAGCAGGGCAGTGGAAATCTCCTCCCAAAACTATATAAATCTATGAAAATACAGCAAATACAACTACTCCTAAAAGACAGACCAGAATTCACAGCACAGCGCACAGCCTGCATCGGCACCTGAGAGGACTCGACACCCCTGAGGCGGGTAAGATACAGACCTTGTCCCGGCGGGACCCGAGCACTCCCCCACCCCAGCGCACCGACGGGAGGAGAGGATTCAGAGCCAGGAGGGAGTGGAAGTACAGGTGCACGAAATAACCAGCCCTGGTGATCTGCTCCGGGAGTGCTGACACACATCACACAGTGTAGCAGAGATTGGGGAGGCAGAGGGTGCAGGTTTTGAACTGGGAATGCGCCTGGGTCCGTGCAACCGGTGCCCAGGACAAGAGAAAAGCACGCCCTGTTTTTAGCAGCCTTGGAGAGGTGGGGGGCCCAGCGAGGGAACACGATCACCCTGGCACGCCTCAGCCCAGTGGACTGGGAGTTCTGAGGAATTTCGGACCCCTTGGCTGGCGACTGGGAAAAGGTAGCCACACTGAAACTTTACACAGAGAACAACAGCCTCCCATTCGTTCCCACCCCGGCCAGAGCTACAAAGAACGGTGCGGCCGCAGCTGCGGAATAGTGGAACAACAGCGCCACCTACAGCATCCTTACAGAACCCACTCAACGTGGGCATTTTTTTTTTATTTTTTTGTTTTTCCCATTTTTTTCTTTTCTCTCTTTCTTTTCCTTCTCTTCCTTCTTTTTTTTTGTTTTTGCTTTTTGTTTTTGTTTTAAAGTCTTAAAGAGCCCAGCTGACATATGTGGCACCTACCAGCAACCACTTCTATTGCCATGAAAAGACAGAGGAATATGGTACAGACAAAGATCACCCAGACCCAGAGAACACCTGAGAGGGAACCTGAAGGGATGGAAATGCACAATCTTCCTGAAAAATAATTCAGAATAAAAGTCATTACCATGCTGATAGATCTACAGAGAAATATGCAAGAGCTGAGGAAGTGAGGGAAGTCAGGAAAGACAATGCAGAAATGAGACAAGCCATCGAGGGGCTTACCAGCAGACTGGATGAGATGTAAGAGACTGTTAATGGAATAGAAATCAGAGAACAGGAATACAGAGAAGCTGAGGCAGAGAGAGATAAAAGGATCTCTAGGAATGAAAGAATATTAAGAGAACTGTGTGACCAATCCAAACAGAAAAATATTCGCATTATAGGAGTACCAGAGGAAGAAGAGAGAGAAAAAGGGATAGAAAGTGTCTTTGAAGAAATAATTGCTGAAAACTTCCCCATGCTGGGGAAGGAAATAGTCTCTCAGACCATGGGAGCCCACAGATCTCCCAACACAAGGGACCCAAGGAAGACAATGCCAAGACACATAGTAATTAAAATGGCAAAGATCAAAGATAAGGACAGAGTATTAAAGGCAGCTGGAGAGAGAAAAAGATAACCTACAAAGAAAAACCGATCAGACTTCTCAACAGAAACCTTACAGACCAGAAGAGAATGGCATGATATATTTAACGTAATGAAACAGAAGGGCCTCGAACCAAGAATATTGTATCCAGCATGATTATCATTTAAATATGATGGAGGGATTAAACAATTTCCAGACAAGTGAAAGCTGAGGGAATTTGCCTCCCATAAACCCCCTCTACAGGACATCTTAAAGGAACTGCTCTAGAGGGAATCACTACTAAGGCTAAAAAGATGTCACCAGAGAAAATAAAATCATAGCAAAGAAAGCAGACCATCCAAATACTAACTAAAGGCAAAGAACAAAACACCTAGTATATAAAGAATGGAGGGGGAAGAATAAGAAGGGAGAGATAAAGAAACATCAGACTGTGGTTACAATAACTTAACAAGAAAGTTAAATTAGATTGTTAGATAGTAAAGAAGCAACACTTGAACCCTTGATAACCACGAATCTAAAGCCAGCAATGGCAATAAGTACATATCTATCGATAATCACCCTAAATGTAAATGGACTGAATGCAACAATCAAAAGACACAGAGTAACAGAGTGGATAAAGAAGCAAGACTCATCTATATGCTGCCTACAAGAAACTCACCTCAAACCCAAAGATATACACAGACTAAAAGTGAAGGGATGGAAAAAGATATTTCATGCAAACAGCAAGGAGAGAAAAGCAGGTGTTGCAGTACTTGTATCAGACAAAATAGACTTCAAAACAAAGAAAGTAGCAAGAAATAAAGAAGGACATTACATAATGATAAAGGGGTCAATCCAACAAGAGGATATAACCATTATAAATATATATGCACCCAACACAGGAGCGCCGGCATAAGTGAAACAAATACTAACAGAATTAAAGGAGGAAATAGACAGCAATGCATTCATTTTAGGAGACTTCAACGCACCACTCACTCCAAAGGATAGATCAACCAGACAGAGAATAAGTAAAGACACAGAGGCACTGAACAACACACTAGAACAGATGGACCTAACAGATATCTACAGAACTCTGCACCCAAAAGCAACAGGATACACATTCTTCTCAAGTGCACATGGAACATTTTCCAGAATAGACCACATACTAGGCCACAAAAAGAACCTCAGTAATTTCAAAAATATTGAAATCCTACCAACCAACTTCTCAGATCACAAAGGTATAAAACTAGAATTAAATTTTAGAAAGAAAACAAAAAGGCTCACAAACACATGGAGATTTAACAACATTCTCCTAATGAATCAATGGGTTAACGACCAAATCATAACAGAAATCAAAGAATATATGGAGACAAATGACAACAACAACACAAAGCCACAACTTCTGTGGGACGCAGCAAAGGCAGTTCTGAGAGGAAAGTATATTGCAATCCAGTCTATTTAAAGAAGGAAGAACATTCCCAAATGAATAGTCTAAAGACACAATTACTGAAATTGGAAAAAGAAGAACAAATGAGACCCAAAGTCACCAGAAGGATGGGCATAATAAAGATCAGAGAATAAATAAATAAAATTGAGAAGAATAAAACAATAGAAAAAATCAGTGAAAGCAAGAGCTGGTTCTCTGAAAAAATAAAAAAAAATCGATAAACTCCTAGCCAGACTTATTAAGAGAAAAAGAGAATCTACACACATAAACAGAATCAGAAATGAGAAAGGAAAGATAATGACAGACCCCCCAAAATGCAAACAATTATAAGAGAATATTATGAGAATCTATATACTAACAAGCTGGAAAAGCTAGAAGAAATGGAAAACTTCTTAGAAAAATACAATCTTCCAAAACTGACTGAACAAGAAACAGAAAACCTAAACAGACCAATCACCAGCAATGAAATTGAAGCGGTAATCAAAAAACTACCCAAGAACAACACCCCGGACAAGATGGATTCACCTCTGAACTCTACCAGACATACAGAGAAGAAATAACACCCATTCTCCATAAGGTTTTCCAAAAAATAGAAGAGGAGGGAATACTTCCAAACTCATTCTATGAAGCCAGCATCACTCTAATACCAAAACCTGGCAAAGACCTCACCAAAAAAGAAAACTAAAGACCAATAACCCTAATGAACGTAGATGCAAAAATACTCAACAAAATATTAGCAAACCGAATTAAAAAATACATCAAGAGGATCATACACCATGATCAAGTGGGATTCATCCCAGGGATGCAAGGATGGTACAACATTCGAAAATCCATCAACATCATTCACCACATCAACAAAAAGAAGAACAAAGCCACATGATCATCTCCATTGATGCTGAAAAAGCATTTGACAAAACACAGCATCCATTTATGATTAAAACTCTCAATAAAATGGGGATAGAGGGCAAGTACCTCAACATCATAAAGGCTACATATGACAAACTCACAGCTAACATCATACTTAACAGTGAGAAGCTGAAAGCTTTTCATCTAAGATCAGGAACAAGACAGGGATGCCCACTCTCTCCACTGTTATTCAACATAGTACTGGAGGTCCTAGCCACAGCAATCAGACAAAACAAAGATATACAAGGCATCCATATTGGCAAAGAAGAAGTCAAATTGTCACTATTTGCAGATGACCTGATACTGTACATAAAAAACCCTAAAGACTCCACTCCAAAACTACTAGAACTAATATCTGAATTCAGCAAAGTTGTAGGATACAAAATTAACACACCGAAATCTGTTGCTTTCCTATACACTAATGATGAACTAACAGAAAGAGAAATAAGAAAAACAATTCCATTCACAATTGCATCAAAAAGGGAATAAACCTAATGAAGGAAGTGAAAGACCTATACTCTGAAAACTACAAGATACTCTTAAGAGAAATTAAAGAGGACACTAACAAATGGAAATGCATCCCATGCTCTTGGCTAGGTAGAATAAATATTGTCAAAATGGCTATACTACCTAAAGCAATCTACAGATTCAACGCAATCCCTATCAAACTACCAACAGCTTTCTTCAATGAACTGGAACAAATAATTCTAAAATTCATATGGAACCAGAAAAGACCCCGAATGGCCAAAGCAATCCTGCAAAGGATGACTAAAACAGGGGGGATTATGCTCCCTGACTTCAAGCTCTACTACAAAGCCACAATAATCAAGACAATTTGGTATTGGCACAAAAACAGACCCACAGACCAGTGGAACAGAATAGAAAATCGAAACATTAACCCAAACATATACAGCCAACTAATATTTGATAAAGGAG
>JAQQAC010011087.1:29754778-29811186 GCA_029783875.1 Phataginus tricuspis | reverse complement strand
AGTGCATAGAGAGATTCTTCAGTCCTTTTCATAGCTACATAATATTCTATTAAATGGCTTTACCATAATTAATTTAACCAGTTCTCTCTATCTTTCTCTAATTTTCTCTACTTTTGTTACAGTGCAGGAAAGAAGAATCTTTTCATGAGTATGGGAATATCAATTGGTCACATTTCTAGAAGTGGGATTATTGGGTCAAAAAGAAAATGCACTTACAATTTTCATGGATATTTGCTCCTCCCTCTGAGTCTTGTTTCTGGGAAGGTCCAGTGCACATTAAGGCTGGTACTTGGTATTTTACTTTTCTGAAGTCCCCTGCCACTAGTCAAAGCATTCAGCTGAGCTGAGAGAATGTGACTAGAGCTCATCCTTGGTAAGTGTCTCAGAATGCTCAAAGGTAGGAAGTGCAGCCCAGGTTCCTCGAGTCTCTGCCAGCCTTTGGTGGCACATCCATGCTCTGTTCTCTTGTAACACGGGGACTAGCATAGCCGTGAGATCAGAGCTGTAGTTCTCCATCTGTCAAATACGGAACAGAAGCTCTCCGGCTGCCACAGGCTGGTAGTGACCTTCAAGTGAAGTGATACACACAACAAAGCCACAGAAACTGTGTGGTTCAGAGCGAGGCCTCTGGACTCAGATAATTTGGATTTGATTCCTGATTTCATCTTTTCTTAACTTTGTGACCCTGGGCAGGGGTTTGACTTCTTGAGAAGATCTTAGTTTCCTGAGCTACAAAATGGGAAAGATAATAACAGTAGAAGATAATGTAGGTAAAACATTTAGTACAGCAAATGGCACAAAGTACTCAGAATAAATATAAATGTTAAGTGACCACATGAGCTAGGAAGCATGATTTGTTTTCTCGTTGGCAGCATGCCTGATCTTATAACTCACTTCGTGCAAACTGTGACTAAATGATGTTTAATGATGTTTAGAGGCCACCAGGAAGTTCCTATTTTTGTCATATTTACTCCTCTGATCAACTCTTCTGTTTAACAGGCTTATTTAGGTCAGTATTGGTACATTTCAAATCAAAGCTTTTTGTTTGAGAGTCATCAGCTTAAACATGAAATATCCATAATCCAAAAGAATGTTAAATTTATAAACAAATTCCCTCTCCCTTTTTAAAGCTGTGTTTCAATCTGGCCCAAACGAGTGATAGTTATGCTGTGTCAATGGCTCATAGAGAAAAACTGTTCTTAGCACAGCTGCTGACTCACACAGATGAGCCCTCCAGGTGGGTGCCAGTGGGCGATCTGGCTGCAGTTACGGTTCAAGGGCCACCTCATTTCCACAGAGCAGATTCTACCTTAGGTTCTAATTAAAGATCATCCTTTAATCCTTGGTATTTAACAGCATGCTTAAATTATGAGCTGCTTAATAAACATTTATTCAATGAATGAGCCAATGGAGGAAGACTATCACTGAGTAAGAAATAGAATTAAGGAGTAAATATGTGTGGTTGGAGAGTATCAGTTTTCATTCTACTGCTGGCTGTACTTCATAGGCCATTACTTCCCCCGCCAAGAGTTGGTTTAATTAAAAAACCAGTATTTATTGAGTGCTTACTCTGTGAATGTGTAGTGCTAGAGACTGGTCACTAATATATAGGTGGGTCACAAATTCTCTGTCATTTATTTAATTTTAAATTAAAAAATGTTTCAGCCTGGCAGGAGCTGAGATGCCATAGTCGTTTGACTCTGCAATGACTTCGCTCCAGAATCCTTATTAATTTTAGAAAATGCAGCTTTGAATGTTTTCTCCCTGTTATGATCCAGGGATGAATATCACCACCAAATAGAATGAGAATGAGACATAGGAAGTCCCACCAACGACTCAGACACAACTCTGAGCTCCACTATCCCACTGCTGTTGGACCCCTCACTTCACCACGAGGAGGGAGCAGGAGAGTGAGGGAACAAGCCTGATGCTCCCAGGACTTCCCTATGTTCCTCATGTTCCAATGAAATAACAAAGACTGAGATGCTGCTGCAGATCAGAGGAAGCTAAAGGGGCATGACAGCTACATGCAACTCATGATCCTGGTTAGGCTCTGGACCAGGCAGCACATAGCAAGCACATGGCAACAAAGGACATTATTTAGGTAACTGATGAAATTTGAATAGTACATTAGTCTGCACAGGCTGCCTTAACAAAATACCACAGGCTGGGTAGCTTAAACAACAGAAGTGTATTCTCTCATAGCTCTGGAGGTTGGGTATCCAAGATCAGCGTGCTGGCACAGCCAGTTCCTGGTGAGAGCTGCCTTTCTCCCTGTCTCCTTGCTGTGTCCTTAGGTGGTGGAGGGGGAGAACGAGAGAGAAAGAGAGAAAGCGAGCTTGTTTTCTGGTGTCCAGTGACTTAAACCTTAGCTCCACTTCCTGATAATTATGTTGTCAACACTGAAATTCAGCTCAGCTCCTTTTGAAGGCAGCAACCCACTCACCTTTTGAAAGACTTGAGTGTGTTCTCAGTTGCCAACTGACTTCCGCTCTCGGCCACCCAGCAGGGCGTGGTGAGCTGGATCTGAGCATGCCTACTATAATGTGACTTTCTGTATATATAAATTTGGTCTGAAATGAGCCAAATTTCATATTCATAATTATTATATTTTCTGTTTAAATGCAACTTATAAGTATATATTGCCTTTTGTTTTTATTATTTCTTTCTTTATTTTTATTCTCCTTAGGCCATAAATCATGCAAAAACAAATTTTCTGATTTGGAAAAACCTGATTAAGGGTAAGGATGACAGATTAAACGTTACCTCACCCCATTAATGTGCTTTTTTCCCTGGTAGTAGGGGAAAAGCAAGTGGAAGGCTGTGGAGAATCCTACTGACACCCACAGACAGAGAGACGGCTTAGCTGCAAGAGAGATGAAGAGCCATCTCTTACTGAGAAATGACTAGGCCAGGTATGTGTTTTATGTGCTTTATCTATATAAGCTTAGCTCTTACAAAATCCATCAAAGAAGAGGCCGTTCTCTAACTTTAGAGATGAAGAAGCCAAGGTTCAGAGACACCAGTGCATAACAGGCCACCCAGCTGCGAGTGATGAGGCGATGTTGGTTTCTCCATGGGGTCTATCACCAAAGGCAGATACTGCAAACTGTGGGCCAGGACTTGACTTGCCTGGCATACAGTGTTTAAAAATAATCCAAGTTAATTTGTTACATTCAAAAACCAGGAGATTTCACATAAAAATCTAGGCTTCTCTTTAAGAACGTAGACCTGCACACCTGTATGGTACAATTGACTGAGTGGTGCCTCTTCTCTAAGGTTGGGGGGTAGATTTCTCTAGATCACCATAGTCTCCATTCAGCCCACTTTATTCACTATGTCCTCTGCCTGGCTGCTTAGCCATTTGGGTCTGATACCCTTTATCTAGGTTTCTTTATGAGTACTGGTAAGATAGGTGGCATGGGGTAGAAGTGGAGGAGAAGGCTGGTGAGGCAGAAGACATATTCTAGGATATTTTGGGACCAGCTCAACATTTCCAAGCTGTGTTAACCATTTTGATTTGAGTATTTTGGGCTAAAATAAAGGGGCTGCACTAGTTGCTCTCTGAGTTTCCATCTAGCTCTGAGCTTCTCTCTGTTTTGCCTCACCTGTCTTCCCCTTCTGTGAGTGGGTGTGTCATAATTGCTATAGAAAAGTGACATCATTATCAAAGTCACTATGAATCAGTAATCATGGGTTGATGCTGATTAGGTGTGTTAAGTTTACAGCCCCAGAGTTCCTACAGTATTCCACATAAATGGTGTCCTCTGCGTCACTGTTTCAAATGGATGAAATAGTTAAGAGTCTTTCTTCAAGGGCCATTAAGTCAAGGATAAAGATGTAGACTTGGAAAGGACATACAGGCAGCAAAAGAAATATGTCAGTCACATTTATGGAGTGCTGAAATAGCATTATGAAAAAGTGTTTAAAGTAAGGATAGTGTTTCAAATTTGAGTAGAAAGAGACTGAAGACTGTCACATTGCTTCTTACTCTGGAAAAGTGTCATGAAAGAGGCCTATGTTTATGAGCTATATTCATTTCTATCATTGCTGCATTTCCACCGCATCCTGAACCATCTGGTTGATTATTTCCCCCACTCCAAGTACAAGTCTTTACATCCACCCATACTGACACTTTTCTTGTTAGATTTACCATGTTTCCAGTTACTCGGGTTCTTTTGGCTATGATCCTTTCACCTTACTCTTGCAGCTTTACCCGGCTTTACATTCCCCACAGTTTTCTTCAGGACATCTCTGTTCCCTTCCAAGACACTGGTGCAGTTCTTAGCCAGGAGTAAAGTTAAGAATCTGGGCAGGAAATCACATGACCTGTGCTACTAATTCCCTTTATTTTAGGAATAATAATTTTGGATAACAAGGAAATGAAAACCGCTCAAATTAGCATAAGAAAAGGAGGGTTTAAGCACTCTGGGAAATTTCATGCATTCTGATTTCTCTCATTTGAATTTTCATGGTTTCCTAATTCTGCATGAGGAATGTTGCATTTGCCAGCACATGAAGACTTGTATTTCTGCTCATTCACAGTGAGCCATCATGGCTGTCCTCAAGGGGTTCTCTCAGACCCTAAGACCCCTTGGCCTTCTAGCTCAGCTCCTTGCGTACACATACCCTTTGAATTGACCCACGTTGGTACAAGTATCCCCATCTGTTTCAATCATCTGTGGCCAAAGGCAAAATAAAATTGTATAGTGAGCTGTCCCTTTAATATTTTGAGTAGGACAGTTTTCTCCACATTGGCGTATAAAAGAGAGGAAAATGATTACACATAACTAGGATTCCTTCACGGGCCAAAATGCCTCTGGAGTTAAGAGAGCATTCATGGGGTAGAGTTTGGAGACAGCATTTCAAGGTCTCCTGGCCTTCTAGGTAGGCCTGTTATGTGTTTTGCAAAGATAGCATAGTCCATCCAAATGTCTGTTGGAAGCCCACTTTTATTGGGAAGCCATTTATTTATTCATTACTGGGGAAACCCAACTATCTCTTATGGTCCCATTCTGATTTTAATTAGAATATTAATCAGCTATGTCTGCACAATTTTGGCTCAAAACCCACAATGCAATATACTAAAATTCCTAGGAACAGAGCCAATTTAATTTGTATTAGATATTTTGCCCCAGGTTAGCATTAGGAACTTATTATTGCATGTCTCATACAGCTATTATTATTATAAATGTGCATATTGTGCAAATTAAAATTATATTTCATTCAGGGAAAAACCTTTCTGTTTGCTGAAGTCCTAGTGACTGTGTCTGTGTTCCTGAGGGTATTCAGTACTTGTGGCATCTCTCATGGTAGATCTAGCAAGGTACTGCCTCTGGTACACTCAGCCACTTACCAGTTCTGGGAGGACATAGCTTACCCACTGCTTCAATGGCTGCACTGAAGACACAGAGGAGGACCAGATGATGGGGAAGTGCAGAATCTTATGATATATTTAGTGGGTCCCTAGCTTTATCTAGGGTTCAGGAAAGACTTTCTGGAGGATAGAATATGTAAGCCAAGACCTGAAAGACAATTGAGTAGGAGTTAAACAAGGGAAGAAATGGTAGGATATGGGAAGAATGTGCTAAAGTTCAGTGTGGCTGCATTACAGAGGGTGGGGTGAGAATTGGGAAGACTGGAATTGGAGAGCTAGGGTGGGGTCAGGTAATGGAGAATTTTGAAGCCATGGTATGGAATTTACCAAGAAGCAATGGGAAGCCAATGAGGCTTTTAGTAGAAGAGTGATATCATGAGATTTGCATTTTAGTAGAATCCCTCATGGCAAAGTAGAGCTTGGCTTGGAAGGATATAACAATAGAAGCAGAGACATTAGTTAAGAAATAATTTCCATGGTACAGGCAAGAGAAGACGACGGCCTGGACTCTGGGAACAGCAATGGAAATGCAGAGAAGTGGATGGATGGAGGTATTATTTGGAGGGTGGAATTGGTAGATGGCGCTGATTAATTAGATGTGGGGGTGAGGAGGATCAAAGGAAAATTCCAGGTTGCCTTGAAGCATCTTGATGGGTGATGATGCTATTTACTAATACGAGAAAACGGGAGAAGAATTTTGGAGGGATGGGGGTAAGAGGAAATTTGAGTTCAGATTTGAACATGTTGAGTGTGAAGGGGAGGGAGACACATAGATGGTGCTGTCTTGGAAATGGTTGGATATATGGGTCTACTTTTCGGGGATGGTTTATGAAGTCATGGGTTTTGTTGTAGTATTCCAGGAGAACATGTCACTTGAGAAAAGAAGGTGCAAGGTAGAGCCCTGAGCATCACACTGAGGGCGGAGGAAGAGGAGCACTCGAAAGAGACTGAGGGGCATGTGCTGTGCTGCGCATGGTGGCTGGACAGAAACCAGGGAGCCCTGCAGCCAGTGATGCTTAGGGAAATGTGTCATGGAACCGCGAGGGCAGACCCAACAATTTCACATGATATGAGGAGCACAAATAAGATGGAAGCCAAACTCAGTTTCCTATTCCTTTAACCCCAAATCGGATCCAGCCATGAGCAAAACCCGCTGGAGGGAGGGGCAACGTAATCCATTTACCCCCTCCTGGCTTCAGATCCTCCACCCCATGTAGAATGGTGGACAAGAGGCCTTGATGTGCACTGGGCCTAAACGTGACTCTGTCCTCCCAGCTGCGTGGCCCCAGGGTCAGCCCCTTCTCTGCTCTGAGCCTCACGCTCCCTAGCTGTTTCTCAGCAGCAAGTGGGAGATGTAAAGAGAAGGGCATGTGGAGGCCACAGGCAGAGAGCCTTGTGGAGGTGAGTGGGTATTCCTCCAGAATCCAGTCTTCTTTGATTCAGACTCTCTCCAGTCACCATGACGATTTAGGCAGCATGGTGGTTCAGGAGTGATTCTGGATCCAGAAAAATCATGGCTCTGTTAATCACAGCCCTGGGATCTCAGCAAGCAGCTCACCCCGTATGTCCCAGTGTCTTCATCTGCAAAATGGGTGAGTAATAGAACCAGCTCAGCAGTCATGGTGAGGACACAGGGCATTAATACACATGGAAAGCTTCAAACTGTTCCTGTTAATCATCCTGCCCTCACAAGATGCCACAGTGTGGCCCTCAGGGTATGGGTGTGGGGAGACAGTGGGAATACTGTCCAGCGATGCATCCAGGGTACCCAGAATAAGCTGTGTCCTGGTCTGGATGCTAGTTTCACAGGTGTTTTCAGTGTGTGAAAATTTGAGTTGTGTGCACTTTTTAAATGTTTCATCCCTCTAGAAAAGTGTCTTCTTTAAGTTAGTATCTGGAAATAAGCAAAATTCTGGACTTTCAAAGTCTGTGGAATTGGTGGGGTCTAAACCAGATCTCCAAAGGAGTTACCAGGTAATGTTATATCCATGGAATGTCTGGGTTATGGATAGAATAAACAGAAAATGCACCGAGTCATGGATGTGATATAATGAGGAGACAGGGTTAGCAATAGGAAGGCCCAGGGAAGGGGATGAGATACATATGCCCAGGAGGGTGGCGGGACCTGCTAGGCTGGGCGGTAGGACAAGGGTCCCCTCCCCCGCCCTCGGGAATCCTTTGTGACTGTGATCGCTCCACCGCTCTGTGATGCAGGCGTGGAGCTCTCTAGAATGCAGCACACCTCTCAGAGCTCAGCTGCCTGGGTCCGCAGTGAACTTCACAGTGAGGTAATAGACACCCACCTCCTTTCTGAGGAGACTGAGTGAGCCACCGGGCAACAATTCTTGTGTGTCTGCCACAGGATACAGGCTCTGCCTCTGTCATCCTTATTTCTACAAGGAAAAACTGCTACTAGTCTTCAGAATAAAGGGGAAATGAACCAGGTAAGGGGAGCCATGGCCCAGCTCGCAGCCGAGGTTGACTCTTGTTTCTCCTGTTCCTCTTCCCACTTTCCTGAATCAATTATGTTGATCCATAAAGACACATCTGAGACAGGAAACATCTGGAAAGAAAAGGATATCATCCCACCCACAGGGATTTTGTGGCCATGGACTGGGTTATTAACAGAGTTTAGGATAGCTGCAGGCGAACATTTGTGCACCAATTTTTTTCCATCTTGGGCATCTCAAGAGGAGCCTCTCCTCTGCTTAGGACCTGTTTGGAGAATAGCGCTTAGCTTCTGATAGGCTGATAGAGGCCTTAGCCTGTCCTCAGGGAGCAGTATCCTATCTGACGGAGACTCCAGCAAATGCAGGTCTGAGACTTGGTTCTGTCTTCATCTGAGGGTTACCAACTGAGGTACCAGCTGAGGATATGGTATTAAAAAAACCCTTCTTTGAGTATGTCAGTGATGGAAAAAGAGAAAATACTTTCAGCCACTTTAAAAGTGAATAACATGTAAAGAACACAACTCTCTATTAATTCAATATAGAATATACCCATGCATGATGTTTACAAGTTGCCTGGAAACAGCAGAGTGAGACCCGAGTCTCAGCATCACTCAAGTCTTCCAGCATCAATGCAGAGAGGAAATGGGGAACATTAAAGGGCCAGCTTGGAGAACTTGGCCAAGAGGACCTGATGTAGTCCAAGATCTGATTTCTTTCAGAAAAGGTTGATTCATCTCTTTCCCTTTTCTCCTGTATCCTATGATCTTCTCCAACCCAGATTAGGGCCTGTGGCATATTTTTCCTTGGAGTTCAAAATGAGATGTAGTCCTTCACTGCAGCTGAAATTCAACACCTGAAATGACGCTGGTTGCAGAAGTGGCTGGGAAGTTTGCGGAGTCACCCTCTGTTGTCCAAAGACCTCAGGAAGCCATAGGTTCTCCATCTCACAACCATCTCCTGTCCAGCCTGGGCTCCCAGGCCTATGTAGCTGGTCCCCATACTTTCTTCAAGATTTCCTGTCAGTGGTGAGATCCCTATAGGTGAAAGGAAATGCTTTTCTCCAACAATATTTTCCTTTATAAATTTATTATTATAAAATTATTATATAGCAAATTTGAAACATATAGAAGAGTAGAAGGAAGTATCCAGAGATGTTGCTGGCCTCACTACTGCAGCCACCATGATGAATGCAACTACAGGGGATGAATTTTTTTTCTTTTGCTAGAGAGCATTTTTAAAAATAATTTACACAAGTTAAAAATACATTGACATTGTTACATTTACATATATATTCATATTGTTAAAAATTCAATCAAATTCATATAAATTAAAAGCTGCTGTTGAGGAATGCCATCTGGAATCACTCTCCAATTCTAGTCCCTTCCCAAGAGGTAACCTCTGTTAAGAGTTTGGTCTGTAATCTTTCAGAATTTTTACATTTATGTTTATGTGTCCTGCATGTGCTTCAAAATAGTAAGAGTTATATCAACAGTATCATTATATAGTTTGATTTTTTTACCTACCATGTCCCGCAAATCTTTCCGTGTCAATTCATATAGATTGACCTTTTAAAATAATGGATATGCCATGGTTTTAATAACCATTTGACAATATCCCTATTGTCATTTTTGGAACCCATACAGTGCAACAATGAGTATCATACAGGTAAATTTCTGTACCTAGGTGTGAGTCTTTCTGTAAACAAGTTACCACAAAGTAGAATTGCTTAGACAAATTACATGTACATTTTGAATATTAATATGTACCATCAACATGGCTCTGAAAGGCTGCATAAACTGCCATGCAGTGTATGTGTATATATTTTTCCACATCATTTCCAACACTAAATATTATTGACCTTGTTCATTTTTGCTAACCCAGTAGGTGACAGAATATGGATATAGAGATATAAGTATAGATTTATTTTTCCCTTTTTGTACATTAGTTGTTGTATTAGTGATAGTCCAGTTGGGAAAACAGAAACTACACTAGTTATCTTAACAGGGAATTTGGAATAAGTAATTGAATAAATTCATGTTGGAGGCCTGGGAAAGTCAGAGGTAAGCCAAAGGTAGCAACTGCAGGCTGCATGTCCACCCCAAGGCTGGGCCCACAGAGGGAGAGGAGGTCACAGGGACAGAGCTTAGACTACAGAACAGGGTTCATTGCTTCATGCTGTAGACATGTCAGGAGCTTGGAGAAGGGGCCTTCAGGAGCTGGACTCAAAATGCAAAGAACAAACCCATGCCAGATGTGAGGGGTGCTGCTAAGGCATGAAATGAGATTGTCTAGGGGAGTGAGGACAGAATCTGGGGAAAGGAACTAACTGCTATTGCGACACTGGGTGACATGGGGAGGAACAGGAGATGCAGAAGAAAAGGAGGGTCTCTCTTCCCTTCCTCCTTCCAGTGCTTCTGGTAGAACCGAACAGGGAGCTAGTTAGCAGAGCTGCACAGTGTACAGAATGCCAGCCCAGCAGCGTATTTTTTTTAATCATCTTCCTATTTTTATTAGCCATTCATATTTCCACTATGAATTCTGTTCATATCCAACTTCATTTTTCTTAAATGTGACAACACACTGATTTTTATAAATCTTCTCTACATTGTGATGATCCTTTTATATACATACACATTATATATATTTCAGAAATATATAGCTTGGTAAGATACAGTGTGTATACATACACTGATCTATGAAACATGTATATAGAAATATGTGTATGATAAATGCTGAAGATTAATATAATAATGAGAATATCAGGAATGCTAATGTGTTTTGTCTCTTAGCCTCTAGATCAGTGTATGTTGAGTGAATGAATGTTCACTTATCCTTCCGCATTATCCATCTCCAGTTACTTCTCTGAGCAGGCTGCAGGTTGCCTTGGAAATCACGGGTACTGCGACTCCCAACCCCACTGTCCAGCTCTGAAGATCTCTGTGTGGTTAGATCCTGTGCATCCACAGGCCCTTGCATCAAGCTCACCTTCCCTCTAAAATAGAGCTACCTCACTTCAGTTTCTGACAACCTCCCCACCCAGCTCTCTCTCTCTCTCTCTCACACCCAAAAGGGAAACACCCTCCATAAGCCAGGATCAGCCTTTCTAGTCTTAAAATGAGGAGCTAAATTCCCTCTCTGTTGAGCCAACTGTCCCGATTCGCTACCATTCCTTTTTCTTTTATAATTTATTTTGGAATCATTAATCTACAATTACATGTACAATATTATGGTTATTAAACTACCCCCTTCATCAGGTCCCCCCCACCAACCCCATTACACTCACTGTCCATCAGCGTAGTGAGATACTATAGAATCATTACTTGCCTTCTCTGAGTTGCACAGCCCTCCCCGTGCCCCCCCAACATTACATCTGCTAATCGTAATGCCCCTTTTCCCCCCTTATACCTCCCTTCCCACCCATCTTCCCCAGTCCCTTTCCCTTTGGTAACTATTAGTCCGTTCTAGGGGTCTGTGAGTCTGCTGCTGTTTTGTTCCTTCAGTTTTTTTCTTTGTTCTTATACTCCACATGTAAGTGAAATCATTTGATACTTGTCTTTTTTGGCTTGGCTTATTTCACTGAGCATAATACCCTCTAATTCCGTCCATGTTGTTGCAAATGGTAGGATTTCTTTTCTTTTTATGGCTGAATAATATTCCATTGTGTATATGTACCCCATCTTCTTTATCCATTCATCTACTGATGGACACTTAGGTTGCTTCCATTTCTAGGCTATTGTAAATAGTGCTGCAATAAACATTGGGGTGCATATGCCTTTTCCAAACTGGGCTGCTACATTCTTAGGGTAAATTCCCGGGAGTGGAATTCCTGGGTCAAATGGTATTTCTATTTTGAGTTTTTTGAGGAACCTCCGTACTGCTTTCCACAATGGTTGAACTAATTTGCATTCCCACCAGCAGTGTAGGAGGGTTCCCTTTTCTCCACATCCTCGCCAACATTTGTTGTTGTTTGTGTTTTGGATGTTGGCCATCCTCACTGGTGTGAGATGATATTTCATTGTGGTTTTAATCTGCAATTCTCTGATGATTAGCGATGTGGAGCATCTTTTCATGTGCCGGTTGGTCACCTGAATTTCTTCTTTGGCGAAGAGTCTATTCATGTCCTCTGCGCATTTCTTAATTGGATTATTTGCTTTTTGTTGGTTGAGGTGCGTGAGTTCTTTATATATTTTGGATGTCAACCCCTTATCGGATATGTCATTTATGAATATATTCTCCCATACCATAGGATGTCTTTTTGTTCTGCTGATGGTGTCCTTTGCTGTACAAAAGCTTTTCACCTTGATATAGTCCCACATGTTCATTTTTGCTTTTGTTTCCCTATGTTCATGAAGAAGTCGCTCATGTTTCTCTCCAAGAGATTTTTGCCTATGTTTTTTTCTAAAAGTTTTATGGTTTCATGACTTACATTCAGGTCTTTGATCCATTTTGAGTTGACTTTTGTGTATGGGGTTAGACAGTAGTCCAGTTTCATTCTCTTACATGTAGCTGTCCAGTTTTTCCAACGCCAGCGGCTGAAGAGGCTGTCATCTTCCCATTGTATATCCAGGGCTCCTTTATCAAATATTAATTGACTATATATGTTTGGGTTGATGTTTGGATTTTCTATTTGGTTCCACTGGTCTGTGGGTCTGTTTTTGTGCCAATACCAAATTGTCTTGATTACTGTGGCTTTGTAGTAGAGCTTGAAGTCAGGGAGCGTAATTCCCCCTGTTTTATTCCTCCTTTGCAGGATTGTTTTGGCTATTCGGGGTCTTTTCTGGTTCCATATGAATTTTAGAATTATTTGTTCCAGTTCATTGAAGAAAGTTGTTGGTAGTTTGATAGGGATTGCACTGAATCTGTAGATTGTTTTAGGTAGTATAACCATTTTGACAATATTTATTCTACCTAGCCAAGAGCATGGGATGCATTTCCATTTGTTCATGTCCTCTTTAATTTCTTTTAGGAGGGTCCTGTAGTTTTCAGAGTATAGGTCTTTCACTTCCTTCGTTAGGTTTATTCCTAGGTATTTTATTGTTTTTGATGCAATTGTGAGTGGAATTGTTTTTCTGATTTCTCTTTCTGTTAGTTCATCGTTAGTGTATAGGAAAGCAACAGATTTCTGTGTGTTAATTTTGTATCCTGCAACTTTGCTGAATTCAGATATTAGTTCTAGTAGTTTTGGAGTGGAGTCTTTAGGGTTTTTTAAGTAGAATATCATGTCATCTGCAAATAGTGACAATTTGACTTCTTCTTTACCAATCTAGATATCTTGTATTTCTTTGTTTTGTCTGATTGTCATGGCTAGGACCTCCAGTACTATGTTGAATAACAGTGGAGAGAGTGGGCATCCCTATCTTGTTCCCGATCTTAGATGAAAAGCTTTCAGCTTCTCGCTGTTAAGTATGATGTTAGCTGTGGGTTTGTCATATAAGGCCTTTATGATGTCGAGGCACTTGCCCTCTATACCCATTTTGTTGAGAGTTTTAATCATGAATGGATGCTGAATTTTGTCAAATGCTTTTTCAGCATCTAGGGAGATGATCATGGGGTTTTTGTTCTTCTTTTTGTTGATGTGGTGGATGATGTTGATGGATTTTCAAATGTTGTACCATCCTTGCATTCCTGGGATGAATTGCACTTGATCATGGTGTATGATCCTCTTGATGTATTTTTGAATTTGGTTTGCTAATATTTTGTTGAGTATTTTTGCATCTACGTTCATCAGGGATATTGGTCTGTAATTTTCTTTTTTGTGGTGTCTTTGCCTGGTTTTGGTATTAGAGTGATGTTGGCTTCATAGAAAGAGTTTGGAATTATTCCCTCCTCTTCTTTTTTTTTGGAAAACTTTAAGGAGAATGGGTGTTTTTTCTTCTCTATATGTCTGGTATTCAGATGTGAATCCCCAGTCTGGGGGTTTTGTTCTTGGGTAGTTTTTTGATTACCGATTCATTTTCGTTGCTGGTGATTGGTCTGTTCAGTTTTTCTGTTTCTTGCTGGTCAGTCTTGGAAGTTTGTATTTTTCTGAGAAGTTGTCCATTTCTTCTAGGTTTTCCAGCTTGTTAGTATATAGATTCTCATAATATTCTCTTATAATTCTTTGTATTTCTGTATTTTTCCATTCTCATTTCTGATTCTGTTTATGTGTGTAGATTCTCTGTTTCTCTTAATGAGTCTGGCTAGGTATTTATCTATTTTGTTTATTTTTTCAAAGAATCAGCTCTTGGTTTCATTGATTTTTTTCTATTGTTTTATTTTTCTAAATTTTATTTATTTCTCCTCTGATCTTTATTATGTCCCCCCTTCTGGTGACTTTGGGCCTCATTTGTTCTTCTTTTTCCAATTTCAGTAATTGCGTGTTTAGACTATTCATTTGGGAATGTTCTTCCTTCTTTAAATAGGCCTGCATTACAATATACTTTCTTCTTAGAACTGCCTTTGCTGTGTCCCACAGAAGTTGTGGCTTTGTGTTGTTGTTGACATTAGTCTCCATATATTCTTTGATTTCTGTTTTGATTTGGTCGTTAACCCATTGATTAATTAGGAGAATTTTGTTAAGTCTCCATGTATTTGTGAGCCTTTTTGATTTCTTTCTAAAATTTACTTCTAGTTTTATACCTTTGTGATCTGAGAAGGTGATTGGTAGGATGTCAATATTTTTTAATTTATTGAGGTTCTTTTTGTGGCCTAGTATGCAGTCTATTCTGGAAAATGTTCCATGTGCACTTGAGAAGAATGTGCATCCTGTTGCTTATGGGTGTAGAGTTCTGTAGATGTCTGTTAGGTCCATGTGTTCTAGTGTGTTAGTCAGTGCCTCTGTGTCTTCATTTATTTTCTGTCTTTTTGATCTGTCCTTTGGAATGAGTAGTGTGTTGAAGTCTCCTAAAATTAATGCATTGCTTTCTATTTTCTCCTTTAATTCTGTTAGTATTTGTTTCACATATGCCGGTGCTCCTGTGTTTGGTGCATATATATTTATAATGGTTATATCCTCTTGTTGGACTGACCCCTTTATCATTATGTAATATCCTTCTTTGTCTCTTGCTACTTTCTTCTTTTTGACGTCTATTTTGTCTGATACAAGTACTGCAACACCTGCTTTTTTCTTCTTGTTGTTTGCATGAAATATCTTTTTCCATCCCTTCACTTTTAGTCTGTGTGTATGTTTGGCTTTGAGGTGAGTTTCTTGCAGGCAGCATATTGATGGGTCTTGCTTTTTTATCCATTCTATTACTCTGTGTCTTTTGATTGGTGCTATCAGTCCATTTACATTTAGGGTGAATATCAATAGATATGTAGTTTGCCCTTGCTGGCTTTAGATTCATGGGTACCAAAGGTTCAAGGGATGCTTCTTTACTATCTGACAATCTAACTAAACTTTCTTGTTAAGTTATTGTAACCACAGTCTGATGTTTCTTTATTTCTCTGCCTTCTTATTCTTCCTTCTCCATTCTTTATATGGTAGGTGTTTTATTCTTTGCCTTTAGTTAGTATTTGGATGGTCTGCTTTCTTTGCTATGATTTATTTTCTCTGGTGACATCTTTTTAGCCTTAGGAGTGCTTCCCTCTAGAGCAGTCCCTTTAAGATATCCTGTAGAGGTGGTTTATGCGAGGCAAATTATCTCTGCCTTCGCTTGTCTGGAAATTGTTTAATACCTCCATCATATTTAAATGATAATCGTGCTGGATACAATATTCTTGGCTCGAGGCCCTTATGTTTCATTATGTTAAATATATCATGCCTTTCTCTTCTGGCCTGTAAGGTTTCTGTTGAGAAGTCTGATCGTTTTTTCTTTTTAGGTTATCTTTTTCTCTCTCTAGCTGCCTTTAATACTGTGTCCTTATCTTTGATCTTTGCCATTTTAATTATTATGTGTCTTTGTGTTGTCTTCCTTGGGTCCCTTGTGTTGGGAGATCTGTGGGCTTCCATAGTCTGCGAGTCTATTTCCGTCACTGGGGAAGTTTTCAGCAATTATTTCTTCAAAGACACTTTCTATCCCTTTTTCTCTCTCTTCTTCCTCTGGTACTCCTATACTGCGAATATTGTTGCATTTGGATTGATTACACAGTTTCTTAAAATTCTTTCATTCGTAGAGATCCTTTTATCTCTCTCTGCCTCAGCTTCTCTGCATTCCTGTTCTCTGATTTCTATTCCAATAACAGTCTCTTGCATCTTGACCAGTCTGCTGCTAAGCTCGTCAATGGCTTGTCTCATTTCTGGATTGTCTTTCCTGGCTTCCCTCACTTCCTCCCTCAGCTCTTGCATATTTCTCTGTAGATCCGTCCGCATGGTTATGACTTTTATTCGGAATTCTATTTCAGGAAGATTGTGCATGTTCATCCCTTCAGACTCCCTCTCTGGTGTCTGGGTCTGGAGAAGCTTTGTTTGTACCATATTCCTCTGTCTTTTCATGGTGATAGAAGTGGTCTCTGGTAGGTGCCATGTATGTCAGGTTGGCTCTTTAAGACTTTAAAAAAAAAGGAGAAAAAAAAAGAAAGAAGAGAAAGAAAAGAGAAAGACAAGAAAGAAAAGAAAAGAAAAGAAAAGAAAAGAAAAGAAAAGAAAAACACCACACACAAAAAAAGACACCCACCAGTAGATTGTGTGAGGATGCTGCAGGTGGCGCTGTTGCTCCACTATTACACAGCCACAGCCGCACTGCTCTGCAGGGCCTTTTGTAGCTCTGGCCAGGGCGGGAACGAATGGGAGGCTGCTGATCTCTGTGGGAAGTCTCAGTGCGCCTACTTTTTCCCAGTCGCCAGCCAAGGGGTCCGAAATTCCCCAGGACTCCCAGCCTGCTGGGCTGAGTGTGCTGGGATGATCCTGCTCCTCCGTTGGAACATCTATATCTTTAAGACCGCTAAAAAAAGCGCGTCCCTTTCCTTTATCCCAGGGAGCTGGCTGCGAGGACCTGGTGTGTTCCCTGG
Source organism: Phataginus tricuspis (assembly GCA_029783875.1). Lineage (NCBI taxonomy): Eukaryota > Metazoa > Chordata > Mammalia > Pholidota > Manidae > Phataginus > Phataginus tricuspis. The sequence goes on along the minus strand of JAQQAC010011087.1, from coordinate 29,794,431 downwards.
CTCAGATCCTGCATCCTCTGTCTCTCCAATCTCCAATACACTGCACGATGTGTGTCATTGGTCCCCTCGCAGATCACCAGGGCTGGTTATTTCACGGGGCTGTACTTCCACTCCCTCCTGGCTCTAAATCGTCTCCTCCCGCCAGTGCGCTGGGGTGGGGGAGTGCTCGGGTCCCGACATGACGTGGCTCCGTATCTTACCTGCCTCACGGGGTGCCGAGTCTTCTCAGGTGTCGATGCAGGCTGGGTGTTGTCCTTTATCTTCTGGTCTCTCTTTTAGGAATAGTTGTATTTGTTGTGTTTTCATAAATATATATGGTTTTGGGAAGAGATTTCCAACCCCATGCTCACACCGCCATCTTACCCTGCCTCCCCCCTGGCTACTTTTTCTATAGCCTACTGGTTCTCAACCTTAGCTTCATAGTTGAATAACCTGAATAGCCTTCCATAAATATAGATGCCCAGGTCGCTGCCATGCTAACTAAATGATAAACTCTCTGTTGTGCTTAGGTATGGGTATTTTTTTTATTAAGGTATTATTGATATACACTCTTTTTAAAATTATGGTATTATTGATATACACTCTTATGAAGGTTTCACATGAAAAAACAATGTGGTTACTACATTTACCATATTATCAAGTCCCCACCCATACACCAAAGCAGTCACTGTCCATCAGTGTACTAAGATAAAAGATTCACTGCCTTCTCTGTGCTATACTGTTTTCCCTGTGATCCCCCAAACCATGTGTACTAAACAAAATTCCCCACAATCCCCTTCTCCCACCCTCCCCACCCACCATCCCACACCCCTCCCCTTTGGTAACCAATAGTTCCTTCTTGGAGTCTCTCAGTCTGCTACTATTTTGTTCCTTCAGTTTTGTTTCATTGTTATACTCCACAAATGAGGGAAATCATTTGGCACTTGGCTTTCTCCCCCTGGCTTATTTCACTGAGCATAATATCCTCCAGCTCAATCAATGTTGTTGCAAATGGCAGGATTTTTTTTCCTTCTTATGGCTGAATAGTATTCCATTGTGTATATGTACCACATCATCTTTATCCATTCATCTATGGATGGACACTTAGGTTGCTTCCATTTCTTGGCTATTGTAAAAAGTGCTGCCATAAACATAGGGGTGCATCTGTCTTTTTGCATCTGAGAAGCTGTATTCTTTGGGTAAATTCCAAAGAGTGGTATTCCTGGGTCAAATGCTATTTGTATTTTTAGTTTTTTGAGGAACCTCTGTATTGCTTTCCACGATGGTTGAACTAGCTTACATTCCCACCAGCAGTGTAGGAAGGTTCCCCTTTCTCCACATCCTCACCAGCATTTGTTGTTCTAAGACTTTTTGATGCTGACCATCCTTACTGGTGTGAGGTGATATCTCATTGTGGTTCTAATTTGCATTTCCCTGATGATTAGTGATGTGGAGCATCTTTTCATGTATCTGGTGGCCATCTGAATTTCTTATTTGGAGAACTGTCTCTTCACATCGTCTGCCCAATTTTTAATCGAGTTATTTGCTTTATGGGTGTAGAGGTGTGTAAGTTCTTTATATATTTTGGATGTTAACCCCTTGTCAGATATGTCATTTACAAATATATTCTCCCATACTGTAGGAAGCCTTTTTGTTCTGTTGATGGTGTCCTTTGCCATACAGAAACTTTTTAGTTTGATGCAGTCCCATGAGTTCACTTTTGCTTTTGTTTCCCTTGCTCAAGGAGATGCATTCAGGAAGAATTCGCTCATGTTTATATTCAATAGATTTTTGCCTATGTTGTCTTCTAAGAGTTTTATGGTTTCATGACTTATATTCAGGTCCTTGATCGATTTCTAGTTTACTTTTGTGTATGGGATTAAACATAATCCAGTTTCATTCTCTTGCATGTAGCTGTCCAGTTTTGCCAACACCAGCTGTTGAAGAGGGTGTCATTTCCCCATTGTATGTCCATGGCTCCTTTATCATATATTAATTGATCATATATGATTGGGTTTATATAAGGGATCTCCAGTCTGTTCCATTGTTCTATGGGACTGTTCTTGTGCCAGTACCAAATTGTCTTGAGTACTGTGGCTTTGTAGTAAAGCTTGAAGTTGGGGAGCATAATCCCACCAGCTTTATTCTTCCTTCTCAGGATTGCTTTGGCTATTCGGGGTTTTTGTGGTTCCATATGAATTTTAGAATGATTTTCTCTAGTTCGTTGAAGAATGCTGTTGGTATTTTGATAGGAATTGCATTGAATCTGTATATTGCTTTAGGCAGGATGGCCATTTTGACAATATTAATTCTTCCTATCCATGAGCATGGGATGTGTTTCCATTTATTGGTATCTTCTTTAATTTCTCTCATAAGTGTCTTGTAGTTTCCAGAGTATAGATCTTTCACTTCCTTGATTAGTTTTATTGCTTGGTATTTTATTCTTTTTGATGAAACATTGAATGGAATTGTTTTCCTCATTTTTCTCTCTGCTAGGTCATTGTTAGTGTATAGGAATGCCACAGATTTCTGCATATTCATTTTGTATCCCACAACTTTGCTGAATTCAGATGTTAGATCTAGTAGTTTTGGAGTAGATTCTTTAGGGTTTTTTATGTACAATATCAGGTCATCTGCAAACAGGGAGTGTTTAACTTCTTCTTGGCCAATCTGGGTGCCTTTTACTTCTTTGTGTTGTCTGATTGCTGTGGCTAAGACCAGACTATGTTGAATAGAAGTGGGGAGAGTGGGCATCCTTATCTTGTTCCCAATCTTAAAGGAAAAGCTTTCAGCTTCTTGCTGTTAAGTATAATGTTGGCTGTGGGTTTGTCATATATGGCCCTTTTTGTGTTGAGGTACTTGCCCTGTATATCCATTTTGTTGAGAGTTTTCATCATGAATGGATGTTGAATTTTGTCAAATGCTTTTTCAGCATCTATGGAGATGATAATGTGGGTTTTGTTCTTCTGTTTGTTGATGTGGTGGATGATGTTGATGGGTTTCGAATGTTGAACCATCCTTGCATCCTTGGAATAAATCCTACTTGATCATGATGGATGATCCTTTTGATGTATTTTTGAATTCGGTTTGCTAATAATTTGTTGAGTATTTTTGCATCTATGTTCATCAGGGATATTGGTCTGTAATTTTCTTTTTTGTGGTGTATTTGCCTGGTTTTGGTATTAGAGTGATGTTGGCTTCATAGAATGAGTTTGGAAGGATTCCCTCTTCTTCTAATCTTTGGAAAACTTTAAGGAGGATGGGTATTAGGTCTTCACTAAATGTTTGATAAAATTCAGCAGTGAAGCCATCTGGTACAGGCGTTTTGTTCTTAGGTAGGTATTTGATTTCGTTGCTGGTAATTGCTCTGTTGAGATTTTCTGTTTCTTTCTGGGTGAGCCTTGGAAGGTTGTATTTTTCTAGAAGTTGTCCATTTCTCCTAGGTTGTCCAGTTTATTAGCATGTAATTTTTCATAGTATTCTCTAATAATTCTTTGTATTTCTGCACTGTCTGTAGTGACTTTCCTTTCTCATTTCTGATTCTGTTTATGTGAGTAGATTCCTTTTTTATTGATTAGTCTGGCTAGGGGTTTATCTATTTTGTTTATTTTCTTGAAGAACCAGCTCTTGCTTTGTTTTTCCTTTCTATTGTTGTATTCTTCTCGATTTTATTTATTTCTACTCTAATATTTATTATGTCCCTCTTTCTACTGACTTTGGATCTCATTTGTTCTTCTTTTTCTAGTTTTGTTAATTGTGAGTTTAGACTGCTCATATAGGATTGTTCTTCTTTCCTGAGGTAGGCCTGTGTTGCAGCATACTTACCTCTTAGCACGGCCTTCGCTGCGTCCCACAGATTTTGTGGTGTTGAATTATTGTTGTCATTTGTCTCCATATATTGCTTGATCCCTGTTTTTATTTGATCATTGATCCATTGATTATTTATGAGCATGTTATTAAGCCTCCATGTGTTTGTGGGATTTTTCATTTTCTTTGTGTAATTCATTTCTAATTTCATTCCTTTGTGGTCTGAGAAGCTGGTTGGTACAATTTCAATCTTTTTTAATTTACCAAGGAACTTTTTGTGGCTTTGTATATGATCTATTTTTGAAAATTTTCCATGTTCACTGGAGAAGAATGTGTATTCTGCTGCTTTTGGTTGTAAAGTTCTGTAGATGTCTGTTAGGTCCATCTGTTCTAATGTGTTGTTCAGTGCCTCTGTGTCCTTAGTTATTTTCTGTCTGGTTGATCTGTCCTTTTGAGTGAATGGTGGGTTGAAGTCTCCTAGAATAACTGCATTGCATTCTATTTCCCCCTTTAATTCTGTTAGTATTTGTTTCACATATGTAGGTGCTCCTGTGTTGGGCACAAAGATGTTTGTAATGGTTATATCTTCTTGTTGGATTGACCCTTTTATCATTATGTAATGTCCCTCTTTGTCTCTTGTGACTTTCTTTGTTTTGAAGTCTATTTTGTCTGATATAAGTACTGCAACTCCTGCTTTTTTCTCCCTATTAGTTGCATAAAATGTCTTTTTCCATCCCTTCAGTTTTAGTCTGTGTATGTCTTTGGGATTGAAGTGAGTCTTTTGAAGGCAACATATAGATGTGTCTTGTTTTTTTATCCATTCAGTGACTCTATGTCTTTTTATTGGTGCATTCAGTCCATTTACATTTAGGGTGATTATGGATAGTTATGTATTTATTGGAATTGCAGGCTTCAGATTCGTGGTTACCAACGTTCAAGGTTAACTTCCTTACCATCCAAGAGTCCAACTTAACTCACCTAATATGCTATTACAAACACAATCTAAAGGTTATTTTTTTGTTTTTTTTAATTTCCTCCTCCTTTTTTTTCCTCCTCCATTCTTTATATATTAGGTATCATATTCTGTACTGTTTGTCCATTCTTTGATTGACTTTGGGGATAGTTAATTTAATTTTGCATTTTCTTAATAATTAGCTGTTCCACTTTCTTTATTGTGGTTTTATTACCTCTGGTGACAGCTATTTAACCATAGGAACACTTCCATCTATAGCAGTCCCTCCAAAATACACTGTAGAAATGGTTTGTGGGAGGTAAATTCTCTCAGCTTTTGCTTATCTGGGAATTGTTTAATCCCTCCTTCAAATTTAAATGATCATCTTGCAGGATAAAGTAATCTTGGTTCAAGGCCCTTCTGCTTCATTGCATTAAATACATCATGCCACTCCCTTCTGGCCTGTAAGGTTTCTGCTGAGAAGTCTGATGATAGCCTGATGGGTTTTCCTTTGTATGTGATCTTACTTCTCTCACTGGCTGCTTTTAATAGTCTGTCCTTATCCTTGATCTTTGCCATTTTAATTACTATATGTCTTGATGTTGTCTTTCTTGCGTCCCTTGTGTTGGGAGATCTGCACACCTCCATGGCCTTGAGAGACTATCTCCTTCCCCAGATTGGGGAAGTTTTCTGTAATCACCTCCTCAAAGACATTTTCTATCACTTTTTCTCTCTCTTCTTCTTCTGGTACCCCTATAATGCGAATATTGTTCTGTTTGGATTGGTCACACGATTCTCTCAATATTCTTTCATTCTTAGGATCCTTTTTTCTCTCTGTGCCTCAGCTTCTTTGTATTCAATTTCTCTAGTTTCTATTTCATTTATCATCTCCTCCACTGTATCCAATCTGCTGTAATACTGTCCATTGTGCTCTTCAATGATTGGATCGCCGACCGTAATTCATTCCTGAGTTCTTGAATATCTTTCCGTACCTCCATGAGCATGTTAATGATTTTTATTTTGTACTTCCTTTAGAGGGAGAGTTATGAGGTCAATATCATTTAAATCTTTCTCAGGAGTTGTATTAATAATTTTACTCTGGACCAGGTTCCTTTGGGTTTCATATTTGTGTATGGCGCCCTCTAGTGCCCAGAAGCTCTACTCTCTGGAGCTGCTCAGCCTCTGAAGCAATGTCGGGGGTTGCAGGGGAGTGGTACTGGTACCTGGGGGGAGGAAAGAGCTGTTTCCTGTTTCCCGGCTGCTATGCCTCTCTCCACTGCCTGAACCAGTGGGCTGAGTGCACAGGTATAAGCCTCTGTGCTTTGCATTTTTAGTTGCTGTAGACAAATCTCCCTCTAGCTGGCCTAATGCCATGGTAGGGTTTCCCAGTTTGCAAGCCCGGTGGGGCTGGCCAGAAGAAAGGCGCAGTAGTCTGCCTGTCACAGAAGGGGTTATTGGAGCTGTGTAGGCAGCCAGGGAGCTGGAGTACCTGAAGATCGTGAAAGCTCCCAATCTGCTGGGCAGAGTACACCCAGACAATTTTATCTACCTGTCCTTTCTCCTGAACAGTATGCTCTGTGCAATTATTGCCCCTTTAGCAGCTCTCTTGCTAAGGGCTTCTTTCTTAGGAAGTCTCTCAGACTGCCTGCCTTTACTTTGTCCCAGAGCATCTGGATATGGATCTCTGCTTTCCACAAGCAGCTGGAATATTAGTCTATCCAGGAATTCTGCCTGTCTTAGCTTTCCAACCCCTTAATTACAAGAGTATCATGCAAGTACCATGAAATGTAGATTTGTGCTCCCAGAGCAGATCTCCAGAGTTAGGTATTCAGCAGTCCCAGATCTTCACTCCCTCCCTGCTCTGTTCCTGTTCCTCCCGTCAGTGAGTTAGGGTGGGGGAAGGGCTCGGATTCTGCAGGACCACAGCCTTAGTACATTACCCTTTTCCATGAGGTCTGCTCTTGTCTCCAGGTGTATGCAGTTTGCTGCAGTCCTCTTTTCTGTTGTTCTTTCAATATTAGTTATATTAGTTATATTTTCATATTATATGCGGTTTTAATAGGAAGGGTCTGTCTCACCTCTCACGTCGCCTTCTTTAATCCCAGTACTTTGTTTGCTATCTGTATTTTGTAAAGCTGTCCAGATGATTTTCTTGTAATACGCATAAGAAGGATGTGGGAGCTCTCAAAGATACCACCCCTGTTTCACTCAGAAGCGTTCCCAGAGTGCTTGCTTGTCAGAGGAGTGCACCAGTGTGTGAGTCCCCTTATGTAGAAGCAGAGCTTGCATTTATTCTTTCCTTCTGGCTCTGTTCCCCACCTGTGGACATAAAGCTATCCAGACATAGGTAGTGATACAGCACAGGGCAAGGGCATAGGTCCAACTTCTCCATGTGCCACCCTACACTGACCCCTTGACCAATGAGTCACAGGCAAAAAATAAATCCACAAGTTGATAAAGACCTAAGTTAATGGAAGAGTAAACTACATTCATGAATGGAAATACTCAACATTGTTAAGATGTGAGTTTTTCCCAAAATCATCTGTAGATTCAATGCAACCTCGATTTCTTGGCCAGTTTTTCTTTGGAAATTACATCAGCTTCCTAAAGTTGCTGTAACAAATGACCACAAAGTTTGTGGCTTGAAACAATGAAATGTTATTCTCTCACAGTTCTGGGGACCAGAGGTCTGAAGTCCGATATCACGAGGCTGAAATCAAGGTGTTGGCAGACCTCACTGCCACCAGAGGCTTGGGCCTCTGGTGTGTTCCTGGCCTGCGTCCACATCACACCAAGGCCACTGTCTACAAGGCCACCATCTTGAAATCCCTCTTTGCTCCGTCTTCATATTACTTTCTCTTTGTGTAGTCCAATTTCCCTCTGCCTCTCTAGTATGAAAATGTGTATATGAAAGCATTTAGGACCTACCTGGATAATCCAGGATGATCTCTGTATCTCAAAATCCTGATTCACACCAACTCTTCCTGTTTTCATATAGGGTAATAATCACAGGATCCAGTGATTAGGACTGGATCTTTTGAGGGGATGTTTTTAAGCCTACCATAGACATTGATGAGCTGATTCTAAATATATGGGGAAATACAAAGGAGTAATAGCTGAAGAAATTTTAAAAAAGAATGAACGTAGAAGATGAATAATAGCAAATATCAAGCATTATGGTAAAGCTATGATACTTCATTGGAGCAAGGATAAACAAAAATACGGGTAAGTGGGGAAAAATTGAGAAATAGGCTCCCACACATATAATTGCCTGATTCGTTCAATTCACTAGGAGAAGAATTACTGATAAATGCTGCTGGGTCAGGTGACTAGCCACACAAATCCCTACCTCACATTATACTGAAAGTGTTTTTAGATGGCTCGTGAATTGAATATGAAAGCAAAAACAATAATGATTCTAGAGGAAACACAGCAGTTCATTTTTTTTTATATGACATTTGCAACCTTGGATAAGCAAAGATTTCTTAAATGGGATGCATGTGAGTAAAGAAATAAGTGAACTTAGCAAGCATTTAAAAAAGAACAAAATAAACCTAGACCATATGCAGTAAATTAATATTGATGTAGAAATTAATGAACTAAAAAAAATAAAAAGCAGTAGTAGCCTTGATTTATAAATAAAATGATAGCTGTAAAATACTAATACTTTTTAAAAAGCATTCACAAAGCAGATGGGAGGTTTTTGCATAGCTGACGGAAATCCAGGTGTTCCAGCCCCTCCCCTTGGTCACCCTGCTACCTCCTGCCCTGCCTGAGCCCTGCTCCTTGGCAGCAGGACCCCTGTGGAGATGGTGAAGGTCATGGGAAACCTGCCAAATCAGAGAGAAGTCTTTTGCATGGAGACATGTTCAAATCTCAGTCTTGGACCAGTTTCTATAGCGGATACTTTCTGAAAAGGCCAAGTGAGGCTCAACCTCTCCCAGTGTGGGATTTCTTCGTTGGGAAGACAACACTAGAGCTGATGCTAAGGAAATAAGTACATTTTAAGTTAAGGAATTAAAATGAGAAGAGAAGCAGAATTATGTTACCTCCTAGGTTATAAAATGATTAGAGTTTTTTGGAATAAAACTGATGAAGGAAACTGGAAACATGTTCTAGGCCATTATAACTAGCAGAAAGGGCCTCAACTTCTGAGCAGGTCCCAGCACAACCAAGTACAAGTCATGCATATGCTGGAAGCTGGGTGTACTTGGGTAAGAGAGTTCTAGATTCTAGTAAAATGTATTCTTCATGAGGTCTTGTAGAAAACATTTAAGAATATTGTTTTTATACAATTTGAGACAAAAGGGAGGAAGAAAGTCCTTAGAGTTTGCCAAAATTCCTTTCATTCCCTTAGAAAATTTTATCTGGATCATCAGGAGGAAAGCAAGAGAGAAGAAAAGCCCAGAATATGTAGCTCATTCTGCTTTGATCATAAATTTGTGTTCACAAAAATTCAAGGACTCTAAAAATTCCACCTCAGACAATTTAAGTAGCAAATAGCTGAAGAAAGAAAAATAAAGGTGGCAGGAATGAGGAGGGATACTTAAAGAAATGGGAGAAGAAATGGACCACCCAGAACAAAGTAAGGCTGAAGCTGCTAAGCAGACATGGACAAACCCATGAAATCTCAAACAAATAAAACAATACATAAGTATAACTCAGGGGAAAATCCTGGAGCAAAATACCCTTAGAACTGAAATCAGTCAAAGGGCGAAATAAAGTGGGAGAAACCCATTTATTTCTTACAAGCAGTCATCCCACATCTCTCATGACCTGGCTGCAGAAGAAGAGGCCCCACCCAACCTCTCTGGTCCAGATAAGCCCTTAGTCACTCTTGTAATTGCCTATTGATTTGGAAGTGGACTACTTCTCTCCACCCCTTGGAAACACCTATTGATATGGAGATACACTAAAGCCAGGCAAGAGATCCTGGAAATATTGAATTTTACCCACAGCTCACCACTCCAGAAACCTTGCCTTACAATCCACTTGTTCACCATCTTCCTCAGTGGCCCCTGTGTGAGAAAACTGGAGCATAGTAACCAGACTAATAACATAAAATTATGATAATCCTCAAACTGGAGGATTCAGCTAGGTTCAAAGTCCTATGCAGATAAAGTCCACAGCTCACCCATTTCAAAGGCTGTCAGTGGCTGAACAGGTAGGGAGTTCAGAGCAATCATCACGTGGCACCTGCAGCCAGGGGGTACATCCAGGCCACAGGGACTGTAGAAGAAAATAACCTTAAGGACAATTAGATACATGTTTTAATGACACCAGCATAGGAAACTCTTGTCCATCAAGTAGGATGTATGCAAGAGAGTTGTCCTGTGATAGGACAGTGGCAGGAATAGGATCTCATCCTGGTCTAGTATACCAGAATTTCACCCCCTTCCCTGTGGGAGTTACAGATGGGTCAGTTCATAGGGCTATGGGAGGTACATGCACAGGCCATAAAGATAAAATAAAACTTCCCTGTAACCTCCCAGATGTTTTGGGTGCACTATCATGATCTTTGGGGGCCACTCTGTTGTTACTCAGGGAACACATAGGAGGCCGCTTCCAGGCCTTTCACCCAAGGTTCCAGAAGGGCCAGCCATCACAGGTTCATATTTAAAAATGTCCAGGGCCACGTCCACTCAAAAGAGTCTCCAGGGTTTAATGCAATGGCTGGCAGCAGGATGTTGCTCTGCTGGTCATATACTGGCTTCAATAACTCCTCTTTGGTTTGCACATACAGCTGTATAGGAAAGGCAGCAAGGTGTGTGAGCATATCCACAGGGCTCAAGGCTCCTTTTTGGGGCTTCTCATTCAAACACCATAGCACTGTCCATAAATGAACTGACCAGCTCCATAGACTATTGGTGTCCTACTTTAGGCCAGATTTCAACAAGCTGTTTTACCTCTCTATCATGCCTTCCCTGGTGGGGTTATATGGTACATGAAGCTTCCACTTTATTCCTAATTGCTGCACACATTCTTGTAACGCATGTCCAGTAAAGTGGGTGCCTTGATTGCTCTCAATCACCGGAGGCTGGCCATAAACTGCAAAGAGATGCTCTACGCTCCTCTTGGAGGTTTGCTGATCTGCACAACATGCAGGAAAAGCAACCAACAGTCCAGTAGCCATGCCCACACAAGTCATGGCATACCGATATCCTCCTGATATGGGCAGAGGCCCAATATAGTCTATCTGCCACCTGACAAGGGGTATCAGCCCCTTTACTATTGTCCCGTGTTGTGTCGGGACTCCATGTAAGTCCCTCTTAGAGCACACAAGGCACTCCTAGGCTCTGCTGACTTCTTCAAAGGTCAATGGCAAGCCCCACTGATGGGCTAAAGCCCACATTGTCTTTTTCCCTGTGTGCAATAAATGCTGATGTAACCATTGGGCCACATCAGAGGCAGGCTTTCCTTGTAGCCAGTGCACCTGGGCCACTGTGTCTGCTTCATCATTCCCTGGGGATGCCAAAGCAAAGGGCCAGTCACATGATAGACAGTAACAGTCTTAGTCTGACCACAGGCCCATAGGTCTTACCACAATTCTTGCCCCCAAAGGGACTGGTGAGCAACCATCCAGTTGGCATGATACCATGTTGGAAGCCACAGGGTCAAGTCCCGATAGACGACCCAGCTGTCAGTGCAGAAAACTTTGGGGGAAGGCTCCTGGGTGATCATGAGCCATACTGCCTGCAACTCAGCCCATTGACTTCTCTTCTTCTCTCCATCTTCCATCCATATTGTCTCAGTCTTAGGATAGAAAGACACAGCCCTCCACTTCGTGGGCTGCCCACGACTAGGGCTGTCTGTGTACCAAGCATCTTTGGGTACAGGGGCTTTTCTCTCCTGATAAGGAGTCTCGGCTACCAAGGGCTGAAAAGCAAGTTCTTCCTGCTTTCTGCTGGTATAGGTCACTGGCCCCAATAAGCCCTGGAGTTCTCCACTTAAGGGGCTTGGAGAGGACACTGCTGTAAATATGCACCCCATTTGGCCAGTGTAGGTGTATGTACCATGCCATTCTGTGGCCTTTGGGTCCAGTTTCGCACCCATCCTGTGATGGGATAGGTAGTTATTACCTTGCTCGGAGCTGTTCCAGCAATGGGCTCTGTAGCCAGCAAGGCGTGGTACACAGCAGTCAGCTGCTTCCCTATCAAGGTGTATCGAACCTCTGCTCCTTTCCATAGTTGTGACCAGAATCCAATAGGTTGACGTGTCTGTTCAAGCTGCTGCTAAAGACCCCATCCATAACCATCTTCGGTTGCATGAACATCTAGTTCATAGGACCTTGATGAGTCCATTACATTCAAGACCTGTAGGGCCTTGACTGCTCACTTGGCAGCAGTAAAAACAGCTGCGCATCTCATCCCAGTCCCACCTGATGCCCTTTCGTACCAACCAGTATAAGGGCTTCAGATTTTGTGCCAAGTGTGCGATAAACACTCTCCAGTAGCCCAAAAGACCCCCAAACTCTTGTAATACTGCCACAGTGGCAGGGGTGGGGAAAGCCTGAACCTTGTCTATGACTGCTTCAGGAATAACTTTAGTTTTATGCAACCAAGGTGGGGGCCCTGATCCCTTCCTCAGTTTAACCATGATGCCCAGTCGTCATCCTGTGGGGATGAGGGCCCAGGCAGAGCCTGAGTACTGTCCCCCAGGAAGTGTTTCAGGGACACAGGCCAGACATGGGGCTTTGCCTCTGGCTTCCGGGTCCTGGATCTCAGCATCTGGAACTGCTGCTCTGGCTTTAATTGGTGCCACAGTTCTAACAAGATCCTATTGGGCTGCCCATCAAGCTTTTCTTTCACTTTCACTACCCCGGCCTTTATCAAACCAACTGGGTCCTCAAGACCTTCATGTGGCCCTTTTGCACCTCTCCTTTCAGTCGTAGCCTGTACTTCCTTCTGTATTCTTATTGCTTCAACCTCCCCCAGACCTGCTAAAGTACAAGTAGCCTCACTTATGCATTGCCTTATGTGGGGGTCAAGAATAACCGCTAAGGACCCAAAGATAGATGGGGGAGCTGTATGGAGCGCCAGATTTTTCATTCCTATAGTGAACAACTAACTCTTCTTTGGGGCCCTGGGGGTCCATATTATAGATAATATTTTTCATGCCCAGCTCCTATAACACCTGATGGAGCTCTGCACTCTTTTTCCAGCTGGGAGTAAATATGGCAAATCACCCTGATTAGGCCAAAATGCCCTGATGGCTGCTGTCAGCCAATTCAGAAGCACCCAGTTACCTGAGGCATGACAGGCACTTTGCAACTGCTGCTGGAGGGAAGGGTGCATCATCAGGGAAGCCGTCTAACCACGTCAGAACCTGACATGACAATGTTTTCCACCCCATATCCCAGAGACGCAAAAGCCATGTTGGCCGAGGCTCTGATGGCCTCTGCATATACCAGATGCTCATGTCCACCAGCTCATCCTGGGTATAGGGGTGGAGCATGGAGTGCTCCACAACCTGGGGAGGGGCTGCCCTTCCCCCTGAGGAGCCTGCCGTTGTTGCTTTTTTATTTTCTTAATTATAACTGGGCAGGCCTTTAATACAGGAGAGACTGGTGCCTTGGGTGGTGGCCTTGGCAACAGATTGGCCATTGGCCCCAGCCCCATCCTCTCCTGACACCTCCTCTAGCATCTCCTGTGCTGAAGGCACTGCTCTTTCCTCCTCCTCCCCCATGGCCTCCTGCAGCATGGACTCTCCTGCTGCCTCCCCCCTCACTGCTAACATATCTCCCAGGACTGCAACCTGTCTTCTCAATAACTGTCTCTCTCTCTTAAGGGCATCCCATAGGTCATCACCCAGCTCCTCCAAGTGAGGCTGAAGTGTGTCTCTCTTCTGCTGAAGTCTCTCTCTCTCCTCAATAACCCTCTTCCCCTCTTTGATAACACTTTACACTATCTTGAGGAAAAGAGATCCCACAATCCCAGCTGCTACATGGCCACTCAGGGCCTCTAAACAGCCTTCTATCTCACAGAGGGCTAATTCTGCAGCTTCCGGTGTCTCCACCCTTCCCCAGTTCTGGGGAAGGCCCCACCCCTCTAGGAAGTGCTTTACCCTAAACTAATTCCCTACTAGGGGTTCCCCAATTGGAAGCCCCACACATAGGGGACTACCAGGTGAAGCTGCACCCTCCACCACTGCAGCCGCTGGGCCCTCCGCACTATCCACAGGGCAGGTTCCAAGCATCTCCCAACCATCTCTAGGGGCAGCCTGCCCAAGGGTTGCACCCACATAGACAGATTTTGGGTTCAGAGTTCCTGCTGACTACTGTCAGATGTTATTCCAGGGTGAAGATCCCGGGACAAAATACCTTTGAAACTGAAATCAGTCAAAGGGAGAAAGTGGGAGAAACCTGTTTATTTCTTATAAGCAGTCCACATGTGCTCTCCCATGTCTCTCCAGACCTGGCTGGAAGAGGCCTCACCCAACCTCTCTGGGCCAGATATACCCTTGCTGGCCCTTGTAATTACCTATTGATACAGAGATGAACTACTTCTCTCCACCCATTGGAAACACCTATTGATATGGAGATGCACTAAGGCCAGGTGGGAGATTCTGGAAATACTGAAGTTTGACCCACAATAAGCCACACATAAATAGGAAGGCATTTCTATTTCTGAGAATAGTGGGGTTGAAACAATGAAATTCCTGGAAATATAAGTGTAAGTTCCCCTGATGTGGTCGCATTACAGTGTGCCCAAATTATGTAGGCAAGTTTGAGTAAGAGAGAAAAACTACTGTACAGTTTAACCCAAAAGAACAAAACTAGGTCAAATTCTAAAGTAAAGATTTGGCTATTTCTTTGTGAGTTCTATTAGAAACATTTTGTTGTTTTGTTTTTGTTGTGGATTACAAAATATTTAATATTTAATCAAAAGTCTTAAAATGAATGTATAAGCTAATGAACATTTTTTTCTAAAAAAAAAAAAAAGAGCAAGGAACTCTGGGAGGGGGAGGGAAATTTTGAGAGAATAGATACTACCTATTTCCAGAAAGTCAAGGACCAGAGCTTGTGCCCATGCTCAGGAAAAGTTAAGAACACAGCTGTAGTGTTTCAACTAGGCCTTCCAAGGGTGTGTGCAAGTTGATCCATAAGGGTGTAGGGAGAGAATATTATATCTTCCATTTGTTTACTTTTGTCCCCCAACTAAAAAAAGACAGAAATTAAGATTTTAAGCTATTTAATATATGGACTGACACTGGAGCCCTCCCTCAGTCACTGTGTCAGAGAATCCCAAGTCATATGCTATCTATGGCTTTATTCCTTCTCCATGCAGAGGTATCACCAGCAGAACTCTTGGATTATTTTCACTGTCTTGCAGTGTGGCCAGTTAAATGGAGAAACAGAATGAACTGTCTAGTTTTAAATACTTGTAAAATAGGCAGGTGACTTAAAAACATTCCTGCAAAGAAAATTATTGGAAATAATTCTCACTGTGGAAATAGAAGCTAACAAGAAAATGGCCTGATGATATTTTCCTGTTCTATCCTGCATCATAGCCACAGACTCTTATGTGGCTACTGAACACCTGTAGTGTTTCTTAATGTGACCGAGGAACTGAAGTTTAGACTTTATTTAATTTTATTTTGTATTTGAAAACTGATACTTGATTCTATTACTGGAAAACTTTTAAGTGTATTTGGAATGACTTGAGCATGTGAATGTATCCTGACAACTATAGGTTATGAAATCTAAATACAGATCAAGAATTTTCAGTGAATTTTTAGCAGTGGAACTGAGATGTAACTGTAGAAACACACTGGGCTTCAAAGACTTTGTATGAAAAAAGAACAATAAATATCTATTACTAATTTTTAGATTATATGTTGAAATGGTAATATTTTAATATGGGGATTAAAATATATATATTACTTAATTTCACCTTTTAAAAACTTTTCCAATGTGGCTACAAGAAAATTTTGAATTCTGTGTGTGAATCACATGAAATTTCCACTGCACAGCACTGGCAGAGGTGTTGGGTTGTCTTCCTAAGTCAGGTTATCCATTTTTGGTGGCCCGACAGGGTCTCAGAAAATACCTGACATTGTCTACCTCCCTTGAAGTTCTGTGTTTCACGGCAAGTTCACCAAACATACCCACCGTGGGCAAAAAGCTCGGGCCATTTTCTCTGTGCCAGATGTGGAGCTGACTTCGTTTCCATTGGCAAAGCTCTTCAAACTTTAAAAGAAAATGTAATTACTTCACACGCCCACCCCTTCCTACCTCATGGAGCTTGTATGAAGCTAAAGGGAGAAACTGTGTGAAAACGCTGCCACGTGTGCACGAGACTAACAGCCACGTGAGCACTTTCCCACATGTCCTCTAAGCTTCACAGAGGCTATCTGCATTCATAGAACTGGAAACTGTGCCCACGTCACTTAGTTGGTATAAGGTGGGGCCGTCAGCTAGACTTATTATCAGGGAGTCTTTGGTGCCAGCAAAGCTGGCAAGAGTCCCCGCTCTCTGGCAATGACTTTCAAATGAGAACAGTTTCTCTCACTGGCTGGAGAGGTCTCTGCCCTCTGATCTGCAGGCTGCCCGTCTTCCCGGGCCTTGGTGGGGTAGCCTCTCTCTGTGGGAGCAACAGATTCCATGATGGCCAAAAGCAATGGAAAAAGGGAGAAAAACTTCCTGAATGTACTCAGTCCATCCAGATCTTTCCTGTACAAGGGCTGGATCTTGAGAAACCAGACCTCATTCTCATGCTGTCTCTGCTCACTCAGGTACGCACCCAGGTGGCGTCAGAATGCCAATAAGCACTCCCTTGTCCAGAACTCAGCTGGCTCTGGGTTTGCCAGAACCTCTGCCTGGGAGCCGCCCTGATTCCTAACGCCCACAGCTCTTCAACCCTAAATGCTTTTTTCTTCCCTCCATCACCAGCTGGCCTGCATGGGTGGTGGGGGACAACAGTCACTTCTGACCATGGGTGCTTGTTCACAGAGCCCGCCCCAAGCCGTGGATTCCAAGCTCAGCCTTTTTTGCTGAAAGGTGGTAGTTTGACTTGGAATGAGATGTGCCTGCACCTGCCAAGTTCAGCACACAGTGGAAACAAACACAGCTCTGTCCTTAAGAGAGGCTCCACCTCAGGCAAGGCCCAGACAGGGCAGTTCATCTGGCGAACAAGTCAAGGGGGGAGGACTAGGCTCCAGCGCAGCCAGGTGGAGGTGGGGAGAGGGTGGCTGAAGTGTGCAAGGGGCTGCAAACTGAGGAGTCGTCGGTGGTAAGTTTCCACTGCTGCCCACCTCCTTTCTCCAACTAAATACGTTCCCCTTGGCCTTAAAATAACCCTGTAAGGCTTGATTGATGCCTTTTGTTGTTTTATCTGTTCCTCCTCGGGGAGGGTTTGCAGCATTTCCAGGAGCTGGCGTGGCTCTCTCATACCCACTCCCTGCCTCACTGAGCAGAGGCGGGTCCCCTGGGCTACAGCCCAGCCAAGGCCCTCCCCTCCTGGCTTCTGCCCCTTCTTTGCCACCATTTTGCCCAGGGCAGAATCCCAAGTTTAAAAGAGATTCAGCCCAAAGCAGTGATGTGCCCTGAATGTAGAAGAAAGCCTTGCTGGCATGTCCAACAGTTCTGAGTTGTGTGGCCTGGGGAGAGAGGATAGAGAAGACCATGGAAACACCACTTCTGGATGGTTCCTACCCGACCCCCCTGTATCATCAATGGTTTTGACCTCCTTGAGGAGATGTTTAAAAATCTCGACATTAGTGATTTGAATTTTAGCTGCTTTTCTCTGAGATGAAAAAAAGACCACAGGTAGTCCCTGACTTGGACAGCAGGCACCTTGATAACAGAAAGGTTCTGGAGGGGCCATTTCTAGATCCAGCTGGAGCTGATCTGGAACACTAAATGGCTTTAAAGTTTTAGTTGAACTTCACTAATTATTATAAAATAACTAGTTATACTAGTCCTGATACTTCTAATAGCAACTTAATGGTTGTTTATTAAACTTCCCAATTATAGCTGCTTAGCATATCAACAGGCTGGAAAAATCCCCCCTGAACCTTGGAAAAAGAAGATAGGCAGAAGTACAATGGGTGACTTTGCTGGGCTGAAAGATCTCTGAAAGAGGGCAAATTCAAATGAAAGTGAAAGCCATCCTTTAAATAAACCATGGCTTTTCAAAAGTACAAAAATACTGTATTGACAGAGGAGCTTATGGAACAATATTCAATAACTCCCTCTTTTAAGTAATTTAAAATACTATGACATGTATTTTGTACTTGGACTCAGTATTACATAATTTCCATTGTGATGACAAATAAATTCTCATATGTGCATATTACTTACAATAAACACAAAACCCTGTGTACTTTATCCTCTGGACAAATTAAGTGATTTTAAGCCCTGATACTCACCAAGCTTGCTTTTCATCTTGTGCTGTCTTTAGAATGCAACCGTTGACTAGAGATAGGATGCACCAGTAATATATGCATGAGATTTTACTGTACAGCAGGAACTTTGTATACATGTTTGTTAGAACAGCTTTGAGTTTTATTTTCCCCATTTTACAGATGAGGCAATGGAGTTTAGAAACTCTTGTGTAACATGCCAGGTCATAGAGCTAAACATGCCCAAAGCCAAGATTTAGCCAATGGACATCAAACTCCAGATCCCGTGGCTTAATGACTATGCCATGCTTCCCTGGATTGATAGTCAGCTAATTTGTTAACTATCGATTTAAAGTTTTAGCTGTCTGATGTAGCTTTCTGATTTGGAGGAAGCAGACACTGTTGGGTACCCCAGGACCCCTGAGATCCTTGTGTTCCCTTCCCCCAGCTTCAGTGAATCTTTGCTTTTGTATGAGTTTCCTATTGCTTCTGTAAAAAATGGCACAATTTAGTAAAACAAACTTAGTGGTTTAAAAAACATTATTTATATCTTATAGTCCTGGAAGTCAGAAGTACAAAATAGATCTCATGCGGCTAGGGTCAAGGTGTCACGGGCTCGATTCCTCCTGGAGGTTCTAGGGGAGAATCCATTTCTTTTTTTTTGTCTAGTTTCTTGAGTCTTCCTGCATTCTTTGGCAAGTGGCCCCTCCATCTGCAAAGCCATCAGTCATATCATTCTGAGATCTGCTTATCATTGCATCTTCCCTGATTCTCCTGCCTCCCTCTTTCACTTATAAGGACACTCGTGATGACATTGGGCCCACCTGGGTAATCCAGGATCATCTCTCCATCTCAAGATCCTGAATTTAATCACATCTGCAAAGTTCCTTTTGTCATCTAAGATAAGGTACTCATAGGTTCTGGGAATTAATAGGTGGACATCTTTGAGGGCCATTATTCTGCCTACCACAGCTTTTATGGGATTCAACCATTTCTTTTGTCCAAGGACTTCCCTTGGGCTACTGGAGCGACTTTGCCCACAAGCACAGAGAGCTGGAAGTGCCTGTTAGTGTTGCCAACTATCTTATTTGTTCCAGATTGAGGGGTTTCCTGGGACATGAGACTTTTAGTACTAAAACCAGGATAGTCCTAAACCAACAAGGGAGGTTGTTGCCCTATTCCAGAGCAGACCTGAGCCAGGTCTGTTGACAGTGCTGGATTATGAAAATTCAAGTCCCTTGCCTCAAATATGGACAAACTCTGAAGGATAATTTATACTCCAGAGTTCCCCTAAAAGATTAGGTTTAGGTTGATGACTTTGCCTAACATTACATGCTTGCCCGGCTTCTCTCCCTTCTCTGTTCTGTTTCCCTACTCCCTTGGTAAATTTCTACTGGGAGCAGTTCCTTAATAAACCACCTGCACACCAATCTTCATTGCAAGACCTACTTCTGGGGTAACGAGCCTAAAAAAGTGGGGGAGGGGAGAGTATAATATCGTTGTTTGTATTTATTCAACAAAACATTACTGAGCTCCTGTTATGTATCAGGTACTACAGTGGGGATGAAAAGTCAAACAGAAGCCAATACCAATCCTTAGGAAGCTCACAAAAAAGTAAAGAGATGATTGAGTAGAGCCAATAATAGAATGTGATAAGCACCTAGACATTCAAAAACATCACGGAAAAGGGAAAGGTACACACTATGAGGGAAAAGGTACTGGCAAAGGGTGATCATTAAAGAAGCTTGGACTTTGTTTTGAAAACTACACAAAGCCATTAAAGAGACACACATCTCAACAAATTTTTGTATGTCATAGATAAGAATCTCTCTGAAGGTAGAAGAAACAAAGATGGAAAATAAGAGAGAAAAGACAATAGAAAAATCATGCTAGGAGATCCAACATCCAAACAATAGGAGTTACAGAAAATAGGAGTTACAGAACAGGAAGAAATTTTCAAAGAAATAAAATCCCACAAACTGAAAAATTAGCCTAAAGTGAAAAGACCACCAACAGCCTAGAACAAGAAATGAAAAAAAATTCACTACAAGGTGCATCACTGTAAAGTTTCAGAATCTCAAGGATAAAGTGAAGATTCCAAAGCTTCCAGAGAAAATATAAAAGGGTATGTACAAAGGCCACCTTGAATGCTCATAGACTTGAGAGGTCTGTGCCTTCAAATGTAAAGGAGTAACTACTCTCAACTTGAGATTCTATGTCCACACAAAATATCAATAATGTGGGAGTATCAAATATATTTTCATGTATGCAGATAACCTAAAAACTTGTATCCCATGCTTTTTCTTAAAAAGCTACTGCAAGTGTGCTCCAGAAAAATGAGGAAGAAAACGAAGAGAAAGGTAACCATGGGACCCAAGAAAGAAGAACTCAAAAGAAGACTGACAGATCTGCAGCTGGATTAAAGAGTGGCTGTTTCAGGAGGAGCAGGCAGGTGGAAGAGTGTCTGCTTTTTTATATATATACTTTTAACTATCTAAAATATTATACACTGATATCAGATAATACACTGATAGATCTGATGAAGCATTTGGAAAAAAGTTCATGGTAGATATAGAGGTCATCAAATAGAAAATAGAAATTACTAACTCAAGGAAAAAAATAAAGGAAATATAATTAGTACCCTCCTGTACTCTGCAAGAAACAGTATTTTCATAAAGTTCACAATGTTAACTTTGACTATTGAATAAAACAAAATACTGGTAAATAAACATAGTAAATAGGGAACAGTGTAATTGGTGTTATGGGCTGAATGGTGTCCAGTACCTGAGAATGGGACTGTATTTGAAGAACAGAATCTTTAAAGAGGGAATTAAGGTTAAATGAGGTCATTAGAGCAGGTCCGGATCCGATATGACTGGTGTAATCACAAAGCAAAATCAAGACACAGACATGTGTAAGGGGAAGGCCATACGATGACGCGAGGAGAAGCTGGCCATCTGTGAGCCGAGGAGAGAAGCCTCCGCAGAAATCAACCTACTGACATCTTGAACTCAGACTTCTAGATTCCAGAACTTTGAGAAATTTCTGTTGTTTAAGCCAGTCAGTCTGTGGTACTTTGTTATGGCAGCACAAGCAGACTAATACGGTAAGTCAAATCTTCATAAATTCTAACAAAAGTCAATATGCAAACATAGCCAAAGTTGATAAGTCAAGAAATGTAAAATATGAAACAAATGTAATTTTTAAAAGTCAAAGGAGCTTAAAGAGTTGTCTGTGGAGAATGGAATGGGGGACCAAAGGCCATATCTTGAATGCTTAAAGCCAGATGTATTTCAGGATTTGGATATTTTCTGATTTTTAAAAAATAATATGCACATATTGTATCATAAGCACACAATTATGGGCAGCACCCCATAATTAATACACTATGTTAGCAATAAGGCTAAATTTAGGTCAGGTTTTTGCCACCAGAATGAGTTTTGGTGCTAATGGTACCGTCCCCCAAAAATGTTTTCAAAGCTTTTTTGGATTAAAAAAAAATGCAGAGCAGTGATTATAAATTTGTATCTGATATTTTTAACTATGTACAAGACTGATAAAAATCAAGATAATTAAAAAAAATCACTCTGGTAGAAGAAGGAAGGAGACTTGGAGAGAGGCAGTACACAAGTGATAGGACCAGAGTCAGAGACCAAGGGCAAGGCCAACATAGAGAGGAAGGATGGAGGGGAGGCAGCAAGGAAGGTCGGACCGAGGGAGAGAGAGATCTGAGAGACAGTCAACAAACCAAATGGGCAGGTTAGGGAGAAGGCCAAATCAAGGGCAAGCCTCCAATTCCTTATTTGAAGAATTGAGAGTTTAGAGGTGCCATTGATAGAACAGAGAACACAGTAAGATATTGGGACTTTTGGAGGGCCAGGAGACACGAGAGGTCCAGGCCTGTGAGATTATTATTAGAAGATGGTTAGAAGGCATTTGAAAACATTTGGGCTAATGTAGATTTTACATACCCAACAACTGGATTCCTAGGCTGTGGAGCCAGAGAAGGCAGAGTAGGGACAGTAAAAAACCCAGCCTTCCTCCTTGTTTTGTTCTCTCTTCTCAATAAAGTCTTGTCCGGGGGAGAAAATGACCAAGCCCTGAAGTCAGTCCATGAGTTTTCCTTCCACCAAACCTTGGAGACAGCTAACATGGCAATAGGGGACCCTGGGTGTCCTCTCTTAAGAAAAGGAAATAGCTTCTCAGACAAGCCAATTCTAGGTTCATTTTAATGATTGAGGTGATAATTGACAACTCCCTTTGATAAGAGAAGCTGAAAATAATTCAGTTTCTCCTATCTTCATAGATCAAAATTAGGGAAATTACTGGAAAGAAACTACTCTTCAAAAAGTGCATTATGAATTGTTTCAGAGGTGAGTTATTTCAAAATTAAACCTCATATACTATTTATAACATATTAGAGAATAAGAAGGAAATCATTTACATTCTTTTTAAAAATTAAAAAATTTTTTATTTTGGTATCATTAATGCACAATTACATGAGCAATATTATGGTTACTAGACTCCCTCCAGTATAAAGTCTCCACCACATACTCCACGTAGGAAGATGCTATAAAGTCATTACTTGTCTTTTCTGTGTTGTACAGCCCTCCCCATGTCCCCCCACCCCCATATTATGTCTGCTAATCGTAATGCCCCTATTTCCCCTTATTCCGCCCTTCCAAGCAAGCCTCCTCAGTTCCTTTCCCTTTGGTAACTATTAGTCCGTTGGGTTCTGTGAGTCTGCTGCTGTTTTGTTCCTTCAGTTTTTTCTTTGTTCTTATACTCCACAGATGAGTGAAATCATTTGACACTTGTCTTTCTCCATCTGGCTTATTTCACTGAGCATAATACCCTCTAGCTCCATCCATGTTGTTGCAAATGGTAGGATTGTTTTCTTATGGCTGAATAATAATATTCCATTGTGTATATGTACCACATCTTCTTTATCCATTCATCTCATTCATCTACTGATGGACACTTAGGTTGCTTCCCTTTCTTGGCTACTGTAAATAGTGCTGTGATAAACATAGTGGTGCATCTGTCTTTTTCAAACTGGGTTTCTGCATTCTTAGGGTAAATTCCCAGGAGTGGAATTCCTGGGTCAAATGGTATCTCTATTTTGAGTTTTTTGAGGAACCTCCATACTGCTTTCCACAAGGGTTGAACTAATCTACTTTCCAACCAGCAGGGTAAGAGGGTTCCCCTTTCTCCACATCCTCGCCAACATTTGTTGTTGTTTGTCTTTTGGATGTTGGCCATCCTCACTGGTGTAAGGTGATATCTCATTGTGGTTTTATTTTGCATTTCTCTGATGATTCAGTGATGTGGAGCATCTTTTCATGCGCCTGTTGGCCATCTTAATTTCTTCTTTGGAGAAATGTCTATTCATGTCCTCTGCCCATTTTTAATGGGCTTATTTGCTTTTGTTTGTTGAGGTGCATGAGCTCTTTATATATTTTGGATGTCAACCCTTTATCGGACATGTCATTTATGAATATATTCTCCCATGTTTTAGGATGTCTTTTTGTTCTATTGATGGTGTCCTTTGCTGTACAGAAGCTTTTCAGCTTGATATAGTCCCACTTGTTCATTTTTGCTTTTGTTTCCCTTGCCTGGGGAGATATGTTCATGAAGAAATTGCTCATGTTTGTGTCCAAGAGATTTTTGCCTATGTTTTTTTCTAAGAGGTTTATGGTTTCATGACTTACATTCAGGTCTTTGATGCATTTCGAGTTTACTTTTGTGTATGGGGTTAGACAATGATCCAGTGTCATTCTCTTACATATAGCTGTCCAGTTTTGCCAACACCAGCTGTTGAAGAGGCTATTTCCCCATTGTATATCCATGGCTCCTTTTTCATATATTAATTAACCATATATGTTTGGGTTAATACCTGGACTCCCTATTCTATTCCACTGGCCTGTGTGTCTGTTCTTGTTCCAGTACCAAATTGTCTTGATTACTGTGGCTTTGTAGTAGAGCTTGAAGTTGGGAAGTGACATACCCCCTGCTTAATCTTCCTTCTCAGGATTGCTTTGGCTATTTGGGGTCTTTTGTGGTTCTGTATGAATTTTAGAACTATTTGCTCCAGTTTGTTGAGGAATGCTGTTGGTATTTTGATAGGGATTGCATTGTATCTGTAGATTGCTTTAGGCAGGATGGCCATTTTGACAATATTAATTCTTCCTATCAAGAGCATGGGATGAATTTCCATTTGTTAGTGTCCTCTTTAATTTCTCTTTAGAGTATCTTGTAGTTTTCAGAGTACAGGTCTTTCACTTCCTTGGTCAGGTTTATTTCTAGGTATTTTATTCTTTTTGATGCAATTGTGAATGGAATTGTTTTCCTGATTTCTCTTTCTGCTAGTTCATCATTAGTGTATAGGAAAGCAACAGATTTCTGTGTATTAATTTTGTATCCTGCAACTCTGCTGAATTCAGATATTAGTTCTCATCTCCATTCTTTTAAAGACACTGACATAGAACCGACACCAGAACTTTTCCATGACTTTTTAAAAAATCACTCTAGTATTTGTAAATATACTGGAAAAGCCCATAGACAATAGCAATAGATTCTAAGGTATTTTAAAAACAAATTTATAAATCAAGGCTATATATTTCTTCATACTAAATCATATGATGATAACAGGAGATTTCCAAAAGCATAACATCTTGATTTTTTAGAAATTCAGTAAAATTAATTATATATACATAAGTAAAACCAGCAGGTGATATCCTGCTTAATGGTGCAGTGTAAGTATTCTGATTAAAGTACCAATAAAAGCACACTAAACAATAAAATAACTGCAAGTAAAATAAGTAGCATTAATATTCTAAATGGGAAAGCAAGTTTCCCATATTTGCCAATAGTGTCATTGTAGTCCCCCAAAACTCAAGAAAATCAACTGAAAAACTATGAGAAGTAATAAGAAAATCCAGAAAAGTGATTAATTACAGGATACAGAAAATCAGTAGGTTCTTGTACACCAAGAATAAAAATCTAATTCCTTAGAAAATGCAAAACAAAAACAAAGCCCACTTATATTAATAAAAGATACATCTGAGTACAGTCAACAAACATATAAATGACCCAGAAGATTAAATTATGAAATCGTACCAAAGGATCTAAAAGAACATAGGAATATGTGGAGAGGGATGCCATGTTCTAGGATAAAAAAGATAAAAAATGAAAAGATGTCACTTCTTAAATCTACAAACTGAACCACTGTCAATCAAAATTTCTGGGTAAAATGTCAAGTTTGAAAACAAATGTGTAAGAATAGCTAGAATCGTCAAAAAAGAAAAGTATGGGAAAGTCATTCTATCATATAAAATGTGCTATAAATCTATAGTTATTAAAACAACGAGGAATGAATACACTGATCAATGAAACAAAATAGAGGCTTGTGTACTTAAAGGGTGCAATTTCAAATCTGTGAGGCACTGAGGAATATAAATGTATATAATTGCCCTTTTTAAAGTCTTTTTCATAAACCCACTTCCTAAGGAATCACAGTCACACAAACCCAGCTCACAGTCTGCTACTGGGGAATCCAATCAAACCTGCATTACCTTATTTCTCAAATACAAACCTATAAGGTAGGTTTTATTCTATTTTACAAATAAAGAAAACTGAAGTTTAAAACTTAAAAAATATACCCAAGTTAAGTGGTAGATCTGAGAACAAAAACCAGGTCGGAGAGTCTCAGTCTGTCATTCCCTCAGCTGCATTAGAGGCTCACGCCCATCTCAATCTGTCTTTGGCCTCACAAGGTGGAGGCCGGACACACCCCTTGTGAAGGTTTATCTCAGTGAGTCACGTCTGTAATGTTGGAATGTCATGGACAAAAACAGGTCCTTGGTTAACCAATGCCCCACAGTTTGCAAGATAATTACTGATGAAAATACTTGAAAAGTGCACAGCTTCTGCTAACTATAAAACACCACAACCGTATCATATCATTTTTTAAAAACACCGGTTCTGAAATTCTCTGACCACACATTCTGCAACAGAGGATGTTAGATATGTTATTTAGCTGAAAATCTTTCAAATTACCTTTTCTGCCTCACCACTCACCCAGTGAGTTCCCATTAGGCAAATGGACAAATCCCAAGTTCTTGACTCCTTCCAGTAGCCCCAAAAGATCAATTATCTTCCATGAAGTCTAACAATCATACCACCAAGCCCTCTCATATGTACTCACCCCTAACAGTGCACTTGTCATGCCAGCCTCTCCTTGTCTACTTACTGGGCTCTCTGAAAAAAAGAACTTGGGGTATTTAACATTTTTTGAATGAATAAGTGAATGGATGATGAATGATGATAGACAGATGACTAACACTTTACTCTTGAGACCGCAACAGAACGAGCCAGTCCCAGAAAGGACACTGTGAGACGACTGTGGGTACAGCCTAAGAGACCTTTTCATTCAGAGAGAAGACCGGGAGCTTCTCTGTTACATACACATGCTTATTATCACAACACACTGTCCCACAAATAGTTTTTTGCATGTCTTGTTTTTCACTTATCAAACTTTGGCTGCTTCTCAGAAGAGACTAAATCTTTGTGTACCTTTTTATCTCCAGCAGCTGGGTCAAAGTCTAGAGCAAACTAGGAGGAGCTCAATATCTGCTTTTTCAATGCATGAATTAATGATTGAGTTTTGTTTTCTGTCTATTAAACATTCAAATACAAGATGCAGGCAGTCTTCTGACAGAGCAATGATCAGAAACCCATGCATTTTCTGCAATGGTTTGGCCTGAGAGTCCCTTCCGACTCCCTTGTCAAGGACCATTAGACAGTGACTGAAAGCATTTGAGGAGGATCTTGGATAGACTGCCTGAAAAGTGGGGTAGCCATGGTGTATCTGGCCCAGGTAGCATACTCTGAGCATACTTCACATCTCATTGGTCATTCAGGGTTGTAGCCAACAAAGGAAATCATGTTGTGCTGAGAGGAAAAAAAATTAAAGAGAAACAAAGCTTAAGCATACAGCTTAGCTGCAAGCCAAGAATACTTCCTTCTTAAGCAGGAAGCTGGAGCAATGGGCAAGACCCCAGCCTTCAGATGCTGCAGATGCTATATGAGGGAGATCATCTGGAGGCAGAAGTCTCCATTCCAAGCTCTGATGTCAGAGGAGGCTGGAGTGTTCAGCCAGAAGCAGGGGGGAATTATTATTAAGCCTTTTGGAGAAATTCAACATTATAATTATAGTATTACCATTATTTAACCATTATTTAATCTTAACAGGTCTAAAATTGTCCTAGGACATTATTAGCCCCCTGAGAAACACAGACCTTCCTTTGCTAATAATAACCTAAGACATTTATAGATTTAATTTGTACTTGTATTTTGTTCATATTCCATTTGTATTTTATCTGTGTAAAATTCCCCAAGAAATTCATTAACCAGGATTTGTTATTACAGCGAAATAACTAATATTTAAAATAATAAATTCAGGTAAAGGTTATTCTTAGACCTTTCTCTATAACCTGGGAAGCAGGTAAGCTTAAGATGGTCTTAAGAACAAAGAAAAAAACTGAAGGAACAAAACAGGAGCAGACTCACAGAACCCAAGAACGGACTAATAGTTACCAAAGGGAAAGGGACTGGGGAAGATGGGTGTGAAGGGAGGGATAAGGGGGAAAAGGGGAATTATGATTAGCAGATGTAATGTTGGGGGGGCATGGGGAGGGCAGTATAACACAGAGAAGACAAGTAGTGATTCTATAGCATCTCACTACGCTGAGACAGCGACTGTAATGGGGTTGGTGGGGGGACCTGATGAACGGGGTAGTTTAATAACCATAATATTGCACATGTAATTGTAGATTAATGATACCAAAATAAATTATAAAAATAAATAAATAAATAAATAAAACCACAATGAGAGATCACCTCACACCAGTAAGGATGGCCAACATCCAAAAAAAAAAAAAAAAACCCTGTTTATAACCAATTTAAAGCCTTTAGAGCAAATCTGAAGCCCCAAACTACCAGAGTCCTTTCACTTTGTGTGCAGTAGAAATTGAGATAAGTCTATGCTGAAATGCAAATATTATTTGAGATACATAAAATCTATTATTTGTGTGTAGACACACACAATTTTACTATCATCTTAATAATATCAATTTGCTCTAAAGGTTTTTTTATCCCTAGTATCAGCTACTACTGGATCCTTTAAACTTCTGTGGTAGTACCTTTCATTTCACTGAATGTATCTCTCTTAAACCAATGATGAGTTCTTCTTAAACCTGAACTACAAAGCCTGACACTGAAGAAAATACCAAACCATTCACTACAGTCCCAAAGATAAGGGAGAGGCAAGATCACCAGAAATTTACTTAATCAGGATTTTTATCAATACATTGGAAACATGCAAAGTATTTACTCACGCCATTCGTAAACACCAACCATCCCCTTCTTCCTCCATGTTCCATAGCAGGAAGTGTCACCATTAATGAAATCCTTGTTTTAATTTGTGTAATGCAAGTGCTGATTTTTTTTCTCTTCTACTAGTACTCCAATTCTGGGTCAATCCTTCCTCCTTGAGATATAAAAATTAGTAAGACACAGTGCTTGCTCTCCAAAGAACAGTCAAAAGGATGAGATAGACATGTAAACAAAAAGGTAAAAAGCTGCATTATGGAAAGCAAAATAAATTCCATTTTTGAGTATATGTGCTGGTCTCGGAGCTAAATATATCTCCTGCAGCCTTTTGTCATAAGCCTATGACATAGATCCTGTGATTATTGGCATGTTACAGAAGAGGGAACTGAGGCTGGGAGAAACCAAGCCCCTAACTAGGTAGTGGGAAGAGCATGTTACAGCAGCCAGGCGAGGGTCATCTCAGCCTGGGTAATGCAGGGAAGAATTCAAGAAGGGGAAATCTTCAAGTTGAGCCTTAGGAAATGAGTGAGAGGCTTCTGGGTTGACAACATTTGCCTAGATGGGAATTTAAAAGAGACAATGGTGCAGGTTAGTCTTATGTAAACTAAATCTTACCCAAACACACCTACAAAAGATACCTAAAGCAGGATGGGAATGCGTGCCAGTGGGCAGATGGCACCTCTTCCTGAAGCCTGCATGACTTCAGGACGTGTATCTCTTAGACTGTGCATTCTCCAGGATTCTATTTTGCTCACTTGGTCTATCTGGAAGCTGTATTGTTCAAAAGAAGGGATTAGAGTTATTAACCCCCTGAGGATACTCATATTTTCTCAACAGAAGGAAGCGATGTGGCAGGCCTGGCTCAGTTTTTTACTTTGTCTTCTATTAAACACCACCACCATTGCTGTCAGTCAAGTTCCCTTTAGATTAATGTCTCCTAAATTAATCTTGTGCTCAATAAACCTCCATAAATGTTTGTTTGGCAGACCAAATTGGACCCTTCAATTTAACTAAAGTGTTAACAATTTAACAACCACATGATGCTCTTCCCCGTTCTCATGCTGTTGGCTCTGTGCCTTCATCAGTCACTGTCACCAGGGGTGTTCGCTGGCCCCTGCTAAACTCCTCCATATAACCAAATGTTGCTCCTCCTGAAACAGAATCCTCCCAGAACATACAAAGAGGGGCATCTTCTAAATTAGCTGAAGAGGATTACAAAGCATTGGAGAAGAAAATACGTGCAAGGAAGCAATCCTTAATTTAAGATTCTTTGACAGCAGCAAATCTTCACTTATTTTAACCCTCATTTTCTCACAGAATTTTTAATATACTCTCCTCCCACCTACTTTGTCCCATTCTGTTTCCATTGTCTATTCCAACCCTGTTAATATTATGGACTTCGGAGTTGGTCCAAACTCCTTGTTTTACAGATAAAGAATCTGAAGCCCAGGGAGGCTGGACAGCTTTCCCAAAGCCGTCCCGTCCGGGTTTTGCCCCAACACCAGGGTTTCTTCCATGACCCCAGGCTGCTGGTTTAGTTTAATTGTTTTGACAGTGTAGATCTGGGAATGGACAAAGCAGGCAGTTTTGTTGTTTTGCCACTAGGATATTTCTGGTAAACAGCTTCAAAAGTCAAATAGTACTTCAATAGTAACAGAGGCCCTTGATTTTATAATTTTTAATTATATTAATTTTCAAATTTACCCAAAAGTAGAGATAATTGTATGATGAATCTCCATGTACCTGGCATGCAGTCTCAATGATTATCATCCTTTGGCCATTCTTGTTTCATCTACTCCCCATTTCACCATTTATTTATTTTTGTTTAAGCAATAATTTTTAACACTTTTGGTTATTTTTTTTCTGAACTTTATTGCTGACTCCAAATGATACGCACCTTCTGTTATTTCCAGATTTACCCATTTTAGATATCACATACGGACTTCCTATTAAGGCAAAGAACTCTCTTTCCCAGCCTGGCATCCTGCCCTGTGGTTCAGTTTCTCCAAAGATTAAATTCTAGGTCTCCTGCAGGAACAGTATAATCAAATCCCCAACTGCTTCTTACATGGACTAGCAAATAACTGCTGTCTACAGGGCCCCACTTCACCCAGTAGTTTAAACTTCCTACAGAGCCTGCCCTATATCTGAGCCTTTCCTATATTCTGCATGACAAAAGCAAGCAAACCATGTGTGCACATGCACACTTTCACACATACACCTCACTCACATGCACATACACACGCACTCACACACACTTGGCAAACCACTCAGTGTTAGCCTTCACCCTCTTAGGTATGCCATGAACCTTTCTTCCTTCCTCTCTCTGACTTGGTGTTGGTGATTCAGGGTTCCAAGTGTTTTACAATTTCCTATTTATTGTTCTCCCTGTTGATTTGCATAACTTTTGGTGAGGAGAAAGATCAGAGACTCTTTTACTCCATCATCTTCCAGAATATTCTACTGACCAATATTTGAAACTGGCACAATCATTTATTAGCTATGGAATTTTGAGAGACTTATTTTTTCTGAATCCCAATTTTCTCAACTTTCCCAATATTCTCTTCCTAAGGTGCATGGATTGAGTGAGTATGATGTCTGGGACACATAGGAGTCCTGTTACATCAAGAGATGGATAATGATTGGCACAAAAAGTAGTGCTAGGACCTCCCAGGGAGGCTGGAGAGCAGAGCAGGTCCCCAGGATAACGTGGTACCCTGATCAGCACCACCAGAAGTATTCACCTTCATTCCTGACTCATCTAATTGCCCAAAGACCATTCAGGGGCTGGAGGGGCAAGTGGTGGCTCACCCTCCAAATCTCCACAGTGACCCATCCTTATGATGGAGCTTCCCACTACCATGAGGGAAAACCTAGAGGTCAAAATCATGACTGTCCTCACAACTGATATTCTACATTCCACTCTTGTGTTCCATAGTGTTCTACTTTTTATTTTTTTTTAACAAATCAAAAACTGTTTGGGTAAAAAAAGCTATCTGTATCTATAAAATTGTTTCAGCAATCCCACTTCTAGGAATCTATCCTTAAGATGCACTGAAAAAATAAGAAAAGATATGTACATATGACTTTGCTGAAGTGTTATATAAGTAGAAAACTGGAAAAAAATTTAAATGCTCAGCAATAGAAAAATGATTGAAGAAAATACAGTATATCCACACAGTGGAGTGTTATGCATCTGTCAGAAGAAAAATAGTATAGGAAAGTAGTTGGCAGGATAAATAACTAAGTAAAAATTTCAATGTGGTGAATAAAAAATGATGGATATAACGAAATGCATATATATGCAAATGCATATTTTAAAATGTAACGATGAACCATACTTTTTAAATGGTTACCTATTACAGACAGAAGGGAATAGAGAGATAAAATTCAGGATTCTCTAAAAATACCTGTTTTTGCGGATTAGACTTGAAACCATGCAAATAATTTACACAATTATAAAATTAAATTAAAATTTAAAATGCAATCCCTAGAATCAAAAGCAAAATTAAACAAATGAACATAGATCTATATTATTCGGCAGTGTAATCCTGAGAAAAAAATATTCTAAGTGATTCTACAATAATTACCTGTACAACTCTAGAAGGATATGCTTTAAAGACAGAAAGAACTAGAAAAAATCCTTAAATTGTTTTCAGTAATCTCATTGTTGATGGACATGTTGCTATTATTATCCAAGAGTCTGTTGGATGTGTATTGTTTTTTAAAGAAACACTTCTGATGGTGTTATGGAGAAGCAGGTGGTTCAATGCAGGAGAAAGGAGACACAGATGTCATATCAGTGAGGTTTACTCTGTAATCCTAAATTTGAGTTGACAGTCTCAGTGTAAGCTTAGAAGGTATTTTACTTTTTCATTATTTTAACTGTTTATTTTGAAATAATTATGGATTCACAGGAAGTTGCAAACATAGAGGTCCTACAAATCCTTCACACAGTTTCCCTAATGGTTACAGTCATGTATAACTACAGTACAGTATCAAAACCAGGAAACTGGAATTGGAATAATGTGTTTATGTTAAGTTCTATGTCATTTTATCACATGTATGAATTTTTGTAGCCACCACTACAATCAAGGCTCAGAATTATTCTATTACCACAAAGATTTCCCTCATACTAATCCTTCATAATTATGCCCACCTCATCCCACTCATGATCCATAAACCCTGGCAACCACTAGTCTGTTTCCATATCTATAATTTTGTCATTTTGAGAATGTTATACAAATGGAATCATACACTGTGTGATCCTTTGAGATTGTCTTTTTTCATTCAGCATAACACCCTTAAGATCCATCCAAGCTGCATGTTTCATTCGTTTGTTCCTTTTATTAATGAGTGGTAGTCTGTGGTATGGATGTACCCCAGTTTCCCATTCATATATTGAAAGGTATTTTGGTTTTCTGTTTTGGGCTATTACAAATAAAGCCACTGTGGATATTTATGTTCTGGTTTTTGTATGGAGGTAAGTTTCATTTCTCTGGGGTAAATGCCCATGAGAGTGATTGCTGGGTCATTCTGTAAGTGTATGTTTCATTTTTAAGAAACTTCCAATCTTTTCCTGAGTGACAATACCATTTTACATTCCCACCAACAGTTTGAGAGAACCAGTTTCTCTGCATCCTTGCCAATGTTTGGTATAGTCACCACCAGTCTTTTTCTTGCTATTCAAATAGTCATATAGTGATATCTCATCTTGGTCTTGATTTGCATTTTCCTAGTGGAAATATCATTTTACATTCTTTTTTTAAAATTTGGTATCATTAATATACAATCACATGAGCAACATTGTGGTTACTAGATTCCCCCCATTATCAAGTCCCCACCACATACCCCATTACAGTCACTGTCCATCAGTGTAGTAAGATGCTGTAGAATCACTAGATGTCTTCTCTGTGCTATACTGCCTTCCCTATGCACCCCCCAGGTTATGTGTGTTAATCGTAATGCCCCTTATTCCCCTTCTCCCTCCTTCCCACCCATCCTCCCCAGTCCCTTTCCCTTTGGCAACTGTTAGTCCATTCTTGGGTCCTGTGAGTCTGCTGCTCTTTTGTTCCTTCAGTTTTTGCTTTGTTCTTATACTCCACAGATGAGTGAAATCATTTGGTACCTGTCTTTCTCTGCCTGGTTTATTTCACTAAGCATAATACCCTCTAACTCCATCCCTGTTGTTTCAAATGGTAGGATTTGTTTTCTTCTTATGGCTGAATAATATTCCATTGTGTATATGTACCACTTCTTTATCCATTCATCTACTGATGGGCACTTAGGTTGCTTCCATATCTTGGCTATTGTAAATAGTGCTGTGATAAACATAGGGGTGCATATGTCTTTTAGAAACTGGGCTCCGGGGAGTTCCGGGAAGATGGCGGCGTGAACGGAACGACAGAATTTTCCTACCAACATTATATTTATCCACAAAAACAGAGTAAACGCAACTGTTCCTAAAAGAGAGACCAGAACAAACAGGAAAGCACACACAGTGCAGACACACCTGAGAGGACTCGGCAGCGGGCGAAGCGGGTAAGAAACAGAACCGCGAACCGCGACCCGGCAGAACCCGAGCACTCCCCACCCCAGCGCACCGGCAGGAGGAGAGGATTCAGAGCCGGGAGGGAGTGGAAGTGCAGGCCCAGGAGATAACCAGCCCCGGATCGGCCCCGGGAACGCAGGCGCACAAAGCGCAGTGTAGTGGAGACTGGAGAGACGGAGGGCGCAGGGTCTAAACAGGAACGAGCCTGTTTGCTCGCGGCTGGCTCAGGGAAGGAGAAGAGAGAAGAAAAAAAAAAGGAGAAAAGCGCGTGCTTTGTTTTGCAGTGGCTTAAAGAGACGGGAGTCCAGCAGGGAACGTCATCACCCCGGCACACTCAGCCCAGCAGGCTGGGAGTCCTGGGGAGCGTCGGACCCCATAGCGGGCGACTGGGAAAGGGTAGCCATAATTAGGACCCCCAGAGAGCTCAACAGCCTCCCATTCATTCTCACCCCGGCCACAGCTTTAAAGGGCCGTGCGGAGCAGCGCGACCATGGCTCTGGAATAGTGGAGCAACAGCGCCACCTACAGCATTCACACAGAAACCACTCCCTGTGGGCATTTCTTTTTTCTTTTAGGTGTTACTGCTTTTTCTTTTTCTTTCCTTTCTTTTCCTTCCTCTCTCTCTCTCTTTACTTTTTTTCTTAGTAGTAGAATTTTATTTATTTATTTTTATTTTTTTCTTTTCTCTCCTTTCTTCTCTTTCCTTTTTAAAGTCATAAAGAGCCCAGCTGACATATGTGACAACTACCAACAACCAATTCTATAGTCATGAGAAGACAGAAGAATATGATACAGACAAAGCTTCAGACAAACACAACCCCAGAGAGAGAATCTGAAGGAATGGACATGGACAGTCTTCCTGAAAAAGAATTCAGAATAAAAGTCATAGCCATGCTGACAGATCTACAGAAAAATGTGCAAGAGCTGAGGGAGGAAATGAGGAAAGACAAAGCAGAAATGAGACAAGCCATCAATGGGCTTAACAGCAGAATGAATCAGGTTCAAGACACGATCAAGGAATTACAAGACAGGGAACAGGAATACAAAGAGGCTGAGGCAGAGAGAGATAAAAGGATCTCTAAGAATGAAAGAATATTAAGAGAACTGTGTGACCAATACAAACGGAGCAATATTCGCATTATAGGAGTACCAGAGGAAGAAGAGAGAGAAAAAGGGATAGAAAGTGTCTTGGAAGAAATAATTGCTGAAAACTTTCCCACGCTGGGGAAGGAAATAGTCTTGCAGTCCACGGAAGCCCACAGATCTCCCAACACAAGGGACCCAAGGAAGACAACACTAAGACACATAATAATTAAGATGGCAAAGATCAAAGATAAAGGCAGAGTATTAAAGGCAGCTAGAGAGAGAAAAAAGATCACCTACAAAGGAAAACCCATCAGACTTCTCAACAGAAACCTTACAGGCCAGAAGAGAATGGCATGATATATTTAACGTAATCAAACAGAAGGGCCTTGAACCAAGAATATTGTATCCAGCACGATTATCATTTAAATATGATGGAGGGATTAAACAATTTCAAGACAAAAGAAAGTTGAGAGAGTTTGCCTCTCATAAACCACCACTACAGGATATCTAAAATGGACTGCTCTAGAGGGAAACACCCCTAAGGCTAAAAAGATGTCACCAGAGAAAATAAAATCATAGCAAAGAAAGCAGAACATCCAAATACTAACTAAAGGCAAAGAATAAAACACCTATAATATAAAGAAAGGAGGAGGAAGAATAGGAAAGGAGAGATAAAGAAACATCAGACGGCATTCACAATAACTTAACAGGAAAGTTAAGTTAGATTCTTAGATAGTAAAGAAGCAACCCTTGAACCTTTGGTAACCACGAATCTAAAGCCAGCAATGGCAATATGTACATATCAATCAATAATCACCCTAAATGTAAATGGACTGAATGCACCAATCAAAAGACACAGAGTAACAGAGTGGATAAGAAGGCAAGACCCATCTATATGCTGCTTACAAGAGACTCACCTCAAACCCAAAGATATATACAGAATAAAAGTGAAGGGATGGAAAAAGGTATTTCATGCAAACAACAAAGAGAAAAAAGCAGGTGTTGCAGTACTTGTGTCAGACAAAATAGACTTCAAAACGAAGAAAGTAGCAAGAGATAAAGAAGGACATTACATAATGATAAGGGGTCAGTCAAACAAGAAGATATAACCATTATAAATATATGCACCCAACACAGGAGCGTCAGCATATGTGAAACAAATACTAACAGAATTGAAGGAGGAAATAGACAGCAATGCAATTATTTTAGGAGACTTTAACACACCACTCACTCCAAAGGATAGATCAACCAGGCAGAAGATAAGTAAAGACACAGAGGCACTGAACAATACACTAGAACAGATGGACCTAACAGATATCTACAGAACTCTGCACCCAAAAGCAGCAGGATACACATTCTTCTCAAGTGCACATGGAACATTTTCCAGAATAGACCACATACTAGGCCACAAAAAGAACCTCAGTAAATTCAAAAATATTGAAATTCTACCAACCAACTTCTCAGATCACAAAGGTATAAAACTAGAAATAAATTTTAGAAAGAAAACAAAAAGGCTCACAAATACTTGGAGACTTAACAACATTCTCCTAATGAATCAATGGGATAACGACCAAATCAAAACAAAAATCAAAGAATATTTGGAGACTAATGACAACAACAACACAAAGCCACAACTTCTGTGGGACGCAGCGAAGGCAGTTGTAAGAGGAAAGTATATTGCAATCCAGGCCTATTTAAAGAAGGAAGAACATTCCCAAATGAACAGTCTAAAGACACAATTATTGAAATTGGAGAAAGAAGAACAAATGAGGCCAAAAGTCACCAGAAGGAGTGACATAATAAAGATCAGAGAAGAAATAAATAAAATTGAGAAGAATAAAACAATAGAAAAAAATCAATAAAACCAAAAGATGGTTCTTTGAAAAAATAAACAAAATAGATAAACCCCTAGCCAGACTCATTAAGAGAAAAAGAGAATCCACACACATAAACAGAATCAGAAATGAGAAAGGAAAAACAACGACAGATCCCACAGAAATACAAAGAATTATAAGAGAATACTACGAGCATCTATATGCTAACAAGCTCCAAAACCTAGAAGAAATGGACAACTTCTTAGAAAAATACAGCCTTTCGAGACTCACCAAGCAGGAAACAGAAAAACTAAACAGACCAATCACCAGCAATGAAATTGAATTGGTAATCAAAAAACTACCCAAGAACAAAACCCCCGGACCTGATGGATTCACCTCTGAATTCAACTGACATATAGAGAAGAAATAACACCCATTCTCCTTAAAGTTTTCCAAAAAATAGAAGAGGAGGGAATACTTCCAAACTCTTTCTATGAAGCCAGCATCACTCTAATACCAAAACCAGGCAAAGACCTCACTAAAAAAGAAAATTACAGACCAATATCCCTGATGAACGTAGATGCAAAAATACTCAACAAAATATTAGCAAGCCGCATTTAAAAATACATCAAGGGGATCATACGCCATGATCAAGTGGGATTCATCCCAGGGATGCAAGGATGGCACAACATTCTAAAATCCATCGACATCATCCTTCACATCAATAAAAAGAACAAAAACCACATGATCATCTCCATGGAGGCTGAAAAAACATTAGACAAAATTCAGCATCCATTCATGATTAAAACTCTCAACAGAATGGGTATAGACGGCAAGTACCTCAACATCATAAAGGCTATATATGACAAACCCACAGCTAACATCATATTTAATAGCGAGAAGCTGAAAGCTTTTCATCTAAGATCGGGAACAAGACAGGGGTGCCCACTCTCTCCACTATTATTCAACATAGTACTGGAGGTCCTAGCCACAGCAATCAGACAAAGCAAAGACATACAAGGCATCCAGATTGGTAAAGAAGAAGTCAAATTGTCACTATTTGCAGATGACATGATACTGTACATAAAAAACCCTAAAGACTCCACTCCAAAAATACTAGAACTAATATCTGAATTCAGCAAAGTTGCAGGATACAACATTAACACACAGAAATCTGTTGCTTTCCTATGCACTAATGATGAACTAACAGAAAGAGAAATCAGAAAAACAATTCCATTCACAATTGCATCAAAAAGGGAATAAACCTAATGAAGGAAGTGAAAGACCTATACTCTGAAAACTACAAGATACTCCTAAGAGAAATTAAAGAGGACACTAACAAATGGAAATGTATCCCATGCTCTTGGCTAGGTAGAATAAATGTTGTCAAAATGGCTATACTACCTTAAGCAATCTACAGATTCAATGCAATCCCTATGAAACTACCAACAGCTTTCTTCAATGAACTGGAACAAATAATTCGAAAATTCATATGGAATCAGAAAAGACCCCGAATGGCCAAAGCAATCCTGCAAAGGATGAGTAAAACAGGGGGGATTATGCTCCCTGACTTCAAGCTCTACTACAAAGCCACAGTAATCAAGACAATTTGGTATTGGCACAAAAACATACCCACAGACCAGTGGAACAGAATAGAAAATCGAAACATTAACCCAAACATATACAGCCAACTAATATTTGATAAAGGAGCCTTGGATATACAATGGGGAGATGACAGCCTCTTTAGCAGCTGGTGTTGGAAAAACTGGACAGCTACATGTAAGAGAATGAAACTGGACTACTGTCTAGCCCCATACACAAAGGTAAACTCAAGGTGGATCAAAGACCTGAATGTAAGTCATGAAACCATAAAACTCTTAGAAAAAAACATAGGCAAAAATCTCTTGGACAGAAACATGAGCGACTTCTTCATGAACATATCCCCCCAGGCAAGGGAAACAAAAGCAAAAATGAACAAATGGGACTATATCAAGTTGAAAAGCTTCTGTACAGCAAAGGACACCATCAGTAGAACAAAAAGACATCCTACAGTATGGGAAAATATATTCATAAACGATGTATCTGATAAGGGGTTGACATCCAAAATATACAAAGAACTCACCCACCTTAACCAACAAAAAGCAAATAATCCAATTAAGAAATGGGCAGAGGACATGAATATACACTTCTCTAAAGAAGAAATTCAGATGGCTAACAGGCACATGAAAAAATGCTCCACATTGCTAATCATCAGAGAAATGCAGATTAAAACCACAATGAGATATCACCTCACACCAGTGAGGATGGCCAACATCCAAAACACAAACAACACCAAATGTTGGCGAGGATGTGGAGAGAGGGGAACCCTCCTACACTGCTGGTGGGAATGCAAATTAGTTCAACCATTGTGGAAAGCAATATGGAGGTTCCTCAAAAACCTCAAAATAGAAATACTATTTGACCCAGGAATCCCCTTCCTAGGAATTTACCCTAAGAATGCAGCAGCCCAGTTTGAGAAAGACAGATGCACCCCTATGTTTATTGCAGCACTATTTACAATAGCCAAGAAATGGAAGCAACCTAAGTGTCCATCAGTAGATGAATGGATTAAGAAGAAGTGGTACATATACACAATGGAATATTATTCAGCCATAAGAAGAAAAGAAATCCTACCATTTGCAACAACATGGATGGAGTTAGAGGGTATTATGCTCAGTGAAATAAGCCAAGC